>CM056049.1:23445696-23755696 GCA_029574335.1 Rana kukunoris | reverse complement strand
ATCACCAGTGTAATGGATCGTCTCCCGAATGATTAACCAGTGTAAGGGACAGTCTCCCGAATGATTAACCAGTGTAAGGGACAGTCTCCCCATTGATCACCAGTGTAAGGGACGGTCTCCCCATTGATCACCAGTGTAAGGGATGGTCTCCCCATTCATCACCAGTGTAAGGGACGGTCTCCCCATTGAACACCAGTGTAAGGGACGGTCTCCCCATTGAACACCAGTGTAAGGGGCGGTCTCCCCATTGATCATCAGTGTAAGGGGCGGTCTCCCAATTGATCACCAGTGTAAGGGGCGGTCCCCCAATTGATCACCAGTGTAAGGGGCGGTCTCCCCATTGATCACCAGTGTAAGGGGCGGTCTCCCTATTGATCACCAGTGTAAGGGGCGGTCTCCCCATTGATCACCAGTGTAAGGGGCGGCCTCCCCATTGATCACCAGTGTAAGGGGCGGCCTCCCCATTGATCACCAGTGTAAGGGGCGGCCTCCCCATTGATCACCAGTGTAAGGGGCGGCCTCCCCATTGATCACCAGTGTAAGGGGCGGCCTCCCCATTGATCACCAGTGTAAGGGGCGGCCTCCCCATTGATCACCAGTGTAAGGGGAGGCCTCCCCATTGATCACCAGTGTAAGGGGCGGCCTCCCCATTGATCACCAGTGTAAGGGGCGGTCTCCCCATTGATCACCAGTGTAAGGGGCGGTCTCCCCATTGATCACCAGTGTAAGGGGCGGTCTCCCCATTGATCACCAGTGTAAGGGGCGGCCTCCCCATTGATTAACCAGTGTAAGGGGCGGCCTCCCCATTGATCACCAGTGGGAGGGACAATCTTCCCACTGATCACTAATGTAAGAAGCATTCTTCCCACTGACCTCCAATGCTAGGTGCATTCTCCCCACTGATCACCACTGTAAGGGACCTTCTTCCCAATGCCCATCACCCTAATGTGCCGTGGGCTTAAGATGTAGAATTATTATCAGGAGTTCTCTGATACTGGACAGTTTTATTTTAAGGTTCCTCCATGTAACAAGGTTGAGAGACTGGTGTGGACGCAAATAAAGGGAACTACATCCACCTGTACTGAAATATAGGGACAACATGGAAACCTGGTATTAAAGATGGTCTTTATGCCTCTTTCTTAAAAACGATGTTTGCCAAGAATATGGGTTTGCATGGTTGCATTCTGTTTTTTGCCTGCATATAGGAGTTGACCTGTGTTTGGGCCAATAAATTGTCCTTGTTCTCCATTCCTTGTGTATCTTGATGTCTCCTGTCTTCCCCCAGATATCCCTGAGGAAGAAGCCAGGTACTGGACCAAGAAGCTGGAGCAGATAAACAGCCTGGAAGAGGCTGGAGAGGTGAGTCTCTTATTATCTGTGGTCCTGCAAGGTTAGATGTACACCCATCACAGTCTGTAGGACCCGTCTCTGGGGACCCTCAGGAGCATAGAAATGATCAGTTATCTGGGGTCATCCTCTGACATGAGGTCCAGGAGCCCTATCGGCCTCTTCTCTCGTGATTTATAATTTTGAGGTTTACCAGTTTTGATCTAAACCATTGAAAACTATTTCAGATTTTTTTTTTTTTAACCCAAATGTTACTGATTTTAAAGCTGAACTCCGGCCTCGCCTTCAGTCTTGCACAGTTTTTCCGGCTCTTCTCCTGGACTGAAATGGCTTTCTCTGATTTCACTGCATACTGTGAGCTTCTTAGAATGTGCATTAGAAGCTATAGCAAGTTGTAACGGCTACCCAAGTAGGGAGAGGGTATCAGCCATTGGAGTCGTCCTTTTACCCTGGCAAGTTGCTATGCAAGTAAGTCCGGTATAAGCCCATCCACGAGATCCAGAGGGAGAGTCAGGTCCAGTTGTAAAATGAACAGAATAATAATCATATTGCATGCCCTTTCAAGAACGAGGCGGGGCTACGTTTTGAAGGGTCAAGTAGACTAGCTTTGATGGTACATTTCTTGGTTTATATCATGTTACAAGCTTGTGAGTAATCAAGGAACAATGGAACTCTCCGCCCCCTCCCTCCACAGGGGGGCCCCAAGTGAGACACCCTGGCACCAGGCCAAAGAAGCCACATTCCTTTATCAATAGAATTCAATCAACTCCCAGAACAATACTCGATCACAGATAATCCCATCAGTAGCTAGACATTTCGGCACCGCAAAGCCTGACAAGTTCTTCTGAACATAATTGACATGCTAATTCAATACACTGACAGGAGACTGTTAATTTGTAATACAATACACAAAAGAGAGAAGAGGACATTTAGAATTTAGTAGTGAAAGAGTCACTCTACAATTAACCCTTTGAGTTAAGTATTAACAAACTTAAAATAGCCTTACAGATATCTCAGAATATAATGTGGATAATCCATATCTCAGGTAGTCCCAGATATCATTCATCCTATTGTAACACGTCCTTCGGTTCTTTGTATGTCCCACTGCATGAATATTATAGATGTACAGGCAGAATACATAGTTCCGTTACACAAGTCAATTAGAGCTTGCCTTATTTCCTGGCTGGAGCACATCCAGCATCACCTAGCCCTTTTCTCCCAAGACTGACTGTCCCTGGCCCACGCTTTTCATCCATTGGATTTCTGTTCTTTTATTTCCAATAGTTTATATTGGCAGATTTCACTTAAAATCATTTGCACCTGTTTGATATGTATTAAAATACAGTGGAACCTCGGATTGCGAGTAATGCAGTTAACAAGCTTTTCGCAATACGAGCACTGTATTTTTAAAAATCCTAACTCGGTTTGCTAATGTTGTCTCGCAACACAAGCAGGATTCATGTCAAAGCAGTGTGCAGTACCAATTTTGGCCTGAGGGGGGTTGGGCGCTGGAGTCGGCTGCAATCGGCGCCGTTCAGAAATGCACAAAAAGGCCAGGGGACTGTTCGGCTGACCACGAGCCTTTTCGAGGTTTGCCGAGGACGGACTCTTTCTGAGGTTTGCTGAGGTCAGCCGAACTGCTCTCTGGCCTTTCCAGCCATTTCAGAGGCGCTCCTGCGCCCCCCCCGCCTTTGGCCACATGCCGTATTGCATGCCATTAAAGTCAATGCATAACTAATTATTTCTTGATCGTACATCACGGGACACAGAGCGCATAGTCATTACATATGGGTTATATGGGTACCTTCAGGTGTGGACACTGGTGTAATCAACTTCACAGGAAGTTCCTCCCTATATAACCCCCTCCCACTGAGAGTGCTCTAGTTTTTTCGCCAGTGTCTTAGGTGTTGGTCACGTCTAGCTGTCCCTCGGAGGTCTCGGGACCCAGGATAGCTAGCCGGATCCGTCCGAAGTGCTTCAGAGCCAAGATGTACGGTACCCGGGCCCTGCTGGAGTGGGGTTTTGCCTATAATGCCTCTCCTCGGAGGGCTGGATTCTGGGCTCCAGTGCCTTAGTCTCTTCCAAGAACTAAACGCTACTGATGCCAGGATGCTATATAGGTCCAGGGGTGTGGGTTCCTTAACACAGGACCCCGGTCCCTGAAGGTCCAAGACAATACCCACGGAGATGGGGGAAGGTTGGGCCTCTTGCATTTTGCAATACCCTGCGGCGTGGAGCAGGTAAGAGGGAACCTGCGGGACTTGGTTCGACAGTAGGTATCCCCCTGGGGGTTCTGGGTTGGCTAACAGTATGCTGGTGCATCAGCCACTATCTCCACTATGTCTGTTGAGGCAGGATGGGATTCTAATGTTTACCCAGATAATATGTAGATATATGTATACTTGTGTAAGTTATATATTTGCTACTCACCCCAGGTCTGCCTGTTAACACTGATACTGCAACCCCACATGTTTTAAAGAGGAAATTGCTGGTAAAAAACTCCTGTTTCTTAGGAAGCCCAAGGGGACAGCTTCCTCGCTGTGTGTGCACTACAATAAGATTAGTGCTTACCTGGTGTCTGTTGGTGCTGCATAACGCTGGTCCATGTTGTTCCTCTGCTCTGCTTCCTCCATGTGGTTTCAGCGTGGTGCGCGCGATCGTGCGCGCGCGCGATTGTGCGCGCGCGTGCACGCTGCCTTTTAGAGCGTCGGCGTGCGTCGGGGGGGCGGGCCAGCAGCGTCAGGGTCTGTATAAAGGGAAAACTTCTCTCGGGCTGGTCTTTCCTCCTGGAGGCAGAGGAAGAAAGGATACAGAGCGTGCAGCTGGGTCTTTTGGCCACACAGGGACACCTAGTGGCGGTTTTTGTGGATCTTCAGGTCTAGGACTTAGGTCCACTATTGACCAGAAAAAAAAAAAAAAAAAGTTTTTTTGCTTAAAGGGACTCAGCCTTAGATCCAGCAGTATCTGAGTCTACCTTGGACTCCGGCTAACGGGCATTGGTGTGTCAATACTCACAGGTTTCCTCAGTATTGCCACCTCCCAGGCGGGTAAAAAAAAAAAAAAAAAAAATTTTTGAAAAAAAAAAAAAAAAAGAAAAAGAGAGAATTTAGTTCTTTTTCATTTTTCCTCATACCTGCCCTCATATTGGTTACTCCTAGCTGCAACAGTCAGGTGTTGGCTATAGGGGTGACCCAAGGTTGTACAATGGCTCCAAAGGGATCTGGACTAGCCAAGGCTGCTAAAGGTGCCAAAAAGCAAAAGGGGTCTCCATCGGGGTCAGAGGATTTGGGCCAGGCTTCTACGGCCCCACCCTCGCCAGTCAGGACACCGAGTGGCATAGTACAAGAGCCATTGGGGGTGCTGGGGGCAGAGGCGGCCCCCGATCCACCCATTCCCGTTTACGTGACGGAAGAAATGCTAGCAGCCACCATGTGTGGGCTAGAGAAAAGGTTAACTGCGTTGTTTTCCCGTCCTTGCCCAAGTAGCAAGCGGGCTAGATCCCCCTCACCCAGTGTGGGGTTTTCAGATGCGGAGGTCTCCTCTTCAGAGGAACGGGACCCACAAGGGGATCAGGCAGACCCAAGTCCCGACGGTTCAGACAGGGAAAATTCCACTATAGATGAATATTTTTCGGCCTCTCAAGCGGAGAGCCTGTGGATCCAGTCTTTGACAGATATGGTTCGCACTGCCTTTAAACTTCCAGTGCCAGAACTAGTAGCCCCGGAGGTATCCTCATTGGGTTCTTTAAAGGCTCCATTAACTTGTGCATCTTTTCCAATGCACCCCCTTCTGCGGAACGTGATTTACCAGGATTGGGCTCGACCTGATAGAATCTTTGTCCCTCCTAAAAGATTCTCTATTCTCTACCCCAAGGATCTCCAAACTATGGCCCTCCAGCTGTTTCGGAACTACATTTCCCATGAGGCATTGTAAAATTCTGACATTCACAGACATGACTAAGCATGATGGGAATTGTAGTTCCTGAACAACTGGAGGGCCGTAGTTTGGAGATCCCTGCTCTACCCTATGGAAGAGGAATATGTGAAGAAATGGGCTCTCCCTACAGTGGACGCAGCCATTTCCTGCGTGAATAAATCCCTGACTTGTCCGGTTGAAAATGTCCATATGTTCAAGGATCCGGTCGACAAGAAATTCGAGACCCTACTGAAAGCAGCTTTCACCTCAGTAGGTGCCATGGTTCAGCCAGCAGTAGCAGCCATTGGTGTTTGTCAGGCCTTGAAGGATCAGGCAAAACATATATTAAAGGACATGCCGGCTCAGCATACTCATGAATTAGCAGAATTCCCTAGGGCTCTCTGCTTTGCAATAGATGCTATTAAGGACTCCATCCAACAGGCATCTCGTTCATCTCTACTGATGGTTCACATGCGTCGTCTTTTGTGGCTAAAGAACTGGTCAGCAGAGGCACCCTGCAAAAAGCTTTTAGCAGGGTTTCCCTTTCATGGGGGAAGACTATTCGGGGAAGACCTAGATAAATATATCCACACCATATCAAGTGGAAAAAGTACTTCCTTACCGGTCAAGAAAAGACCGCGTGGGCCCACGTTTAAACGACAGGCCATTGTAGGCTCGGCCCCTTCGACTTCTCGTCCGTATCGACGGCCTCCCGGGCGTTCAGCAGTTAATAGTCGCCCACAGGGACAAGCCGCGGCAAACAAGAGGCCCTGGTCTCGCAAGCCAGCTAAACCAGTCATCAAGTCAGATTCATGAAGGGGCGCCCCCACTCTCTTGGGTGGGGGGGAGGCTTCAGTTTTTCTCCGAAGTCTGGAAGGCCAGAATTCCCGACGCTTGGGTTCGGTCCGTAGTAGCCTCAGGCTACAAACTAGAGTTTCGAGAAATCCCCCCTCCTCATTTTCAGGGGTCAAGTCTTCCAAGCGACCCGTTAAAGAGGGCCTCTCTCGTAAAGGCGTTGGATCGCCTCTTGCTCCAAGGAGTAATTGTAGAAGTACCAACCCAAGAAAAGGGTCTGGGATTCTACTCCAACCTTTTGTTATACCAAAACCCAATGGCGACGTCAGGCCTATATTAGACCTCAAACGCCTAAATCGCTTTCTAAGGATTCAGACCTTTCGTATGGACTCCATACGTTCAGTGACAGCCAGCCTGCATCAGGGCGACTTCCTAGCATCTATAGACATAAAGGATGCATATCTGCATGTGCCGATTTACCCAGCACATCACAAGTTTCTTCGTTTTACGATAAACCAAAGTCATTACCAGTTCGTAGCCCTCCCTTTCGGGTTGGCAACAGCTCCACGGGTATTCACAAAGGTGTTAGCCCCGGTGCTAGCCATCCTAAGGACAGAAGGCATCTTGGTCCTAGCATACCTGGACGATCTCCTGGTTATCGACAGTTCAGCTTCCAACCTCAATCATGCAGTAGTCCGCACAGTGCGGCATCTAGAAGATTTCGGGTGGATTGTGAACCAAGAAAAATCAAGGTTACAACCCACAAGACAGTTGGAATATCTAGGCTTTCGGTTAGATACAGAATGCCAGAGGGTATTTTTTACCTCAAAAGAAGATCAGGTCGTTGATTCAAACGATTCAAATAGTCTTAGGCAAAAAGAAGCCGACTATTCGCCTATGCATGCGACTGCTGGGAAAGATGGTGGCCGCCTTCGAAGCAGCGCCCTATGCCCAGATCCATACCAGAATTCTGCAAGCAGCTATTCTCTCTGCTTGGAACAAGTCCATACAGGCATTAGACCGTCCATTAGTTCTTTCCCCAGGAGTCAGGCACAGCCTGTACTGGTGGCTGATCCCTCAAAAATTATCAAAAGGGAAAACCTTTTGCCCCATCTCGTGGAAAATAGTAACCACAGATGCCAGCCTAACAGGTTGGGGGGCAATCTTAGGAAAACGGACCCAGCAGGGACAGTGGTCAGAGGCAGAAAGTCTGCTTCCCATCAATGTCCTAGAGATCAGACCTGCTCGGTTGGCCCTGGTCGCCTGGACTCTTCCCCTGCAGGGTCTGCCAGTAAGGATACAGTCCGACAATGCCACTGCGGTCGCATACATAAACCACCAGGGGGGCACAAGGAGCCTGGCGGCTCAAAGGGAAGTAAACCTGATTTTTTCATGGGCCGAAGCCCATGTACCCTGCATCTCAGCAGTGTTCATCCCAGGGATAGACAAATCTCAAGCAGATTTTTTGAGTCGTCAACAGTTACTCCCGGGAGAGTGGTCTCTTCACCCCCAGGTATTCCAAGAGATTTGCCAAAGATTCGGAGTTCCCGATGTAGACATCATGGCAACAAGATTCAACAAGAAATTGGACAAATTCGTATCCCGAGCCAGGGACCCCTCGGCCTACGGGACCGATGCGTTGGTTTGCCCCTGGCACCAGTTTTCTCTCCTGTATGCGTTCCCTCCACTACAGATGATTCCCCGCCTTCTACGAAGGATCAGGGTGGAGCGCAGGCCGGTGATCCTGGTGGCCCCAGCCTGGCCCAGAAGGGCTTGGTACGCACTCATCGTGAGGATGTCAGTAAGGGCACCGTGGCCACTCCCCCTGCGCCCAGATCTGCTGTCTCAGGGCCCGATCTACCACCCTGCTTCACAGCAGCTAAATTTGATGGCTTGGCGGCTGAATCTCTAATTCTTAAGGGCAGAGGCCTCTCTGCCCAAGTCATATCTACGTTAATTCAAGCTAGAAAGCCAGTCTCTAGAAATATCTATTACAGAGTCTGGAGAACCTATGTGGAGTGGTGCGAGTCTCAAGGAGGGCATCCTCGCAAGTTTTTTATTGACAGGATCTTGCGATTCCTCCAGGTTGGCGTTGACAAGGGGTTAGCTCTTAGTACTCTAAAGGGGCAGGTGTCTGCCTTATCGATATGGTTTCAAAGGCCTTTGGCCACACATTCGCTTGTGAAAACCTTTTTGCAGGGGGTCTTGCATGTAAATCCCCCTATTAGAGCTCCCCTCTGCCCCTGGAATTTAAATCCTGGTCTTGTCAGCTTTACAAAAGCAGCCGTTTGAACCTCTGACAGAAATCCCTCTTGTGCTGCTAACCCGAAAGTTGGTTTTCTTGGTGGCTATGGCTTCGGCCAGAAGGGTCTCCGAGCTGGCAGCCTTGTCTTGCAGGGAACCGTACCTGATTCTGCATAAGGACAGAGTGGTTCTGCGGCCTCAGCCTTCTTTCCTTCCTAAGGTCATATCCAGTTTTCACTTGAATCAGGACCTAGTCCTACCATCCTTCTTTCCTACTCCCCAGTCCAGAGAGGAAAGATTGCTTCATACTTTGGATGTGGTCCGAGCCATGAGGGTTTATCTCAAGGCTACAGAAAAGATTCGGAAAACAGATGTGCTTTTCGTTCTTCCGGATGGCCCCAAGAAGGGTCAGCCGGCTGCCAAGTCTTCCTTGGCTAGGTGGATTAAGCAGCTGATTTTTCAGGCCTATGGTCTGAAGCGCGTTCCACCGCCCTTATCAGTTAAGGCCCATTCTACGAGGGCCATGAGTGCCTCTTGGGCGGCACACCATCAGATCTCTATGGCACAGGTTTGCAAGGCGGCAACCTGGTCTTCCGTACATACGTTTACTAAATTTTATAAGTTGGACGTCACAAAGGCTGCGGACGCAGCATTTGGGCAGGCGGTCCTACGGGCAGCAGTATAGAATCCTCTGGCCCGGTTCACGCCCCTTTTTTTCTGTTGGTGGAGCTATTTTACCTCCTGATATATTTTCTGTTTGGCTATTTTTGGCCTTACGGTCTCCCTCCCTTCATGGAGCATTGCTTTGGGACATCCCATATGTAATGACTATGCGCTCTGTGTCCCGTGATGTACGATCAAGAAAAAGGGATTTTTAATAACAGCTTACCTGTAAAATCCTTTTCTTGGAGTACATCACGGGACACAGAGCTCCCACCCCTCTTTTTGGGGAACATTGTGTAACCTCAGAGAAATTGCTTGCTACAAAACTAGAGCACTCTCAGTGGGAGGGGGTTATATAGGGAGGAACTTCCTGTGAAGTTGATTACACCAGTGTCCACACCTGAAGGTACCCATATAACCCATATGTAATGACTATGCGCTCTGTGTCCCGTGATGTACTCCAAGAAAAGGATTTTACAGGTAAGCTGTTATTAAAAATCCCTTTTTTCGTTTCCATTGATTTCTAAGGGGAAACTCACTTTGATATGCGAGTGCTTTGGATTACGAGCATTCTCCTGGAACGGATTATGCTCTAAATCTGTGGTTTCACTGTATATGTATTTCTATACTTTATTTAATCCACTTACCTGTACTGCAATAGTCCAATTGCCCCCCACCTTCAGTTTTGTGGTTTGGGGACCAAATATTCTGACTTATATTCAAATGAATAATGGAGAGTGATGACATAGAAAACAGGAAGAGGCCTAAGAATACATGGTTTTTGTTCTTACAGTCATGGAGACCAGTGGTATGCATGCAAATGTTTTCCTTCTAGGGACACCCACTCCTCCAGACTGAGGCTTGGTTCACACTGCTGCGCTGTAAGTTTGTTACATTTTTTGTCCTGCTAGAGGTGCGAATTTCAGGAGTTGGAAATAGTTGCGATTGATGTTTTAGCCAATGGAATCTTAATGTAAAAAAAAAGGTGTTAACTTCCTGAGTACTTGCTGTTTTTTGTGGAGAGTAGTGTGGTAGAATTAGCTCATATGTGAACCATCAATGCGATTCCAGAATGATTTACATTTATGTCTATGGAGACTAAATTTGCAACGCTGTAAACTTGCACAAGACCCCTTTATTTTATTTTTATCGCATCGCATTCGTTATAGAATCGCAACGCATGTATGTGAACGACCGTCATTGAAAATAATAACTTTATGGATGACATGCGAATTTAGAATGTTTTTGACGCATCAAATTCGTTATAAACTCGCATCAGTGTGAACCGGGCCTGACACCCATCCATCAAGTAGGGTGACCACGTGTCCCGGATTGCCCGGGACAGTCCCGCATTTTCCCGGTCTGTCTCGGGCACATTCATTCCAGGACAATACAGTGTCCCGGAATGAAACGGACACAGCCACCCCGCGGGCCAATCTGATGCCCCCTAAAAAGGCCGTCACATCACTGACAGTACTTGTCCTGGCCGGGAATGCCTGGAGGTGCACAATCCCCGCCCCCTGCTTGTGATTGGAGAAATCATAAATCCCGCCTCTTGTGTCCAATCACTGTACTGTGATTAGTTACAGTGATTTTTGGGAATTGAGGGTGTCCCTGAATGGTAGTTTGGAAATGTGGTCACCCTTCTATCAAGACGTTTAGATATTTGCATAACTCCTCCCAACAACCAGCCCACTGCTTTCTTCAGATCTTGGAGTACAGAGACACAGGGTGCTGTGATGTTTTCAGGAAGCTATGTACAGCCCCCCTGCTGGCCCCTCCCACCAGCCATGATCTGCTTGCATTGCATGGGGAAGCACAGCGACCCAGAGATAATGGAAAGGTTTTATGTAAGAATTTCATTAGCATGTTGATAGAGAGGGGAGGGAGGGTCCAGGGAAGGCAAAATATAAGCAGATTAAACTTCAGATTTCAACTTTTAGATCTGCTGCCAAACATGAAAAGCAAACACTTAGAGGTGCTTACAGGAACAGTTGCTTGTGACTGTAGCTTTCAGATAAGACTGCGAGAACCGTCTGATTGCTCTCCGCTTTAGAACAGCACTTTAAGTTCTGTGCTTCAAAGGCTGCTTCGATTTGGTGCCAATACCACCTATCTAGTCCCTGATTGAGGATGTGTGCAAAGTTTCTCCTATCTGCGATACTCTCTGTATTGGTTCACAAACCTACCTATAGTACAAAGTCTCCACCTGACCTATAAAAGACATAGAAAATCATCAAACGCGTAGCTGGAATCCATAATCGTAGGGAGAATGTTGTAAACCCAACTGGTCCTCTACTAATATTTTCTCATTCTTTTACCTACATACAAATCAAATGCAATGGAAATATCACTCAATACAAAACAAGCCAACTTCTGCTTTTGTTGTCTGATGTTTAGCATTGGTTCTGAGCATGCGTATTTGTACATTGAATTTTAGTTGGACGGACTTGCGTACACACAATCGGATAATCCGACGTAACAGATTTATTTCCAGACAGTTGGTGAGCATGAACAGCCAACATTTGTTGCCGTTAATTCAGCCAACAATTGTCTGATGGAGCGTACACACGGACACATCACATCTGTTAGCCAATTATAGGCATAAAATTTTATTGTGTACGGGCCTTTAGAGCCTGGATGTTGGATGGAGAGTGTAACTGAACGTCCCACACTCCGATTTAGTGCTTCCGTCATATACCGCTTCCTATCAGTCTGGATATAGATATCAGATATTCCAGCTGCTCTTAACACACAACGAGACGAGACTTGTTTGTCTGCTAAACATGGAGTGCCAGATTCTCAAAGAAGTTGCGTTGGCGTATCTCGAGATATGCCGCGTAACTTCTAGGATGCGCCGGCGTATCTTTTTTCTGTACTCGGAAAGCAAGATACGCTGGAATTTTGCTAAGATCCGACCGGCGTAAGTCTCTTACGCCGTCGTATCTTCGTTGCATATTTACGTTGGCCGCTAGGTGGCGCTTCAGTCGATTTACACGTTGAATATGCAAATGAGCTAGATACGCCGATTCACAAACTTATTTGCACCCAGAGCATTTTTTTTACGTCGTTTGCGTAAGCGTATGTCCCCTGCTCTGAGGCGTAGCCAATGTTGGGTATGGACGTCGGAACAGCGTAGAATTGTTAACTTTTTACGTAGTTTGCGTAAGTCGTGCGTGAATGGGGCTGTGCGTAAATTATGCTCGCGTCGAAAGCATTGAGTAGTTGCGGCGTAATTTGGAGCATGCGCACTGGGATACGTCCACAGACGGCGCATGCGCCGTTTCATAAAAGCGCGAATTAGGTGGGGTCACGATAAATTGCCATAAAACACGCCCACCTCTTCCACATTTGAATTAGGCACACTTACGCTGGCCTATTTACGCTACGCCGCTGTAAATTAGGACGCAAGTGCTTTGTGAATACGGCTCTTGCCTCACTAACTTGCGGCGGCATAGCGTAAATACGATACGCTACGCCCGGAGTGTTTAATAGAACCAAGAATACAGCCTTATGTACAGTTTAAAGAGGTAACCAGAACATAAATTAACATGAGCTAATTAACTAATCATTTACCCAGACGAGGTGACTTTCAAGGTAGACATCCCGTCTCCTCTCACCTGCTATACAATACACATTATCATAAGTGTAAACACAGGACATATTCGCACAATAAATAGCATGGTCAATTAGCAGAGAGAACAGAGATGGCTGGAGGCGAGGACATTAGTATCTATGAATGAGTCACTCTTACAACCAACCCTTTGAGTTCAGAATCAACAACCAGCAAATAGTTCTCACATATATCCTGGAATATATTGTGGATAATAATTACATAATAGTCCCGTCTTAGGTAGTCCAATATATAATTTCTCAGTCATCCTATGCCCCTAGTGGACATAGGATGATTTTAGACATGAGAGGGTCCGAGTCTGTCACAGAGAGTGCTGCCCATCTTGTCTCTTCAGAATTGTCCCCATAGGTGTTGGCCACTAAGTCACTTTCACCCAGTTCTTTTCGACGTGATTCCTCTTAAGCCTGCCTTGCATACACACGATCGTGGAAAAAAAATGCTCTAGCAAAGCGCGGTGGCGTACAACACGTACGACGGCACTATAAAGGGGAAGTTCCATTCGAATGGCGCCACCCTTTGGGCTGCTTATGCTAATTTCCCCGTCTCATAACTTGCTTCTGAGCGTGCATGTTTTATTTCCTCATCGATAAAGCGTACACACAGCCGTTTTTAACAACGTGAAAAAGGATGAGAAAAAAGAGCAGGTTCTAAATTTTTAATGCCCATTTTTCTCATCTAGAAAAATGCTTTGGAGCCTACACACGATCGTTTTTTAACAACCACCATTTAAAAAAATTTAATTTTTCTCGTCATGAAAAAAAGGTCGTGTGTACGTGGCATTAGATGTGTGTTTTGGATCATTGTCATGTTAGAAAAGTGCACGACGACCAAGGGCACAGAGTGATGGTACCATCTTCTCTTTCGATATAAAGTAGTACATCTGTGAATTCATGATCCCAGCAATGAAATGCAGCTCCCTGACACCAGCAGCACTCACGCAGCCCCACAGAAGGACACTACCACCACCATGTTTCACTGTAGGCACCATGCATCTTTCTTTGTACTTTTTTACCTTTGCGACACCATATAGTTTTGAAGCCATCAGTTCCAAAAACATTTATCTTGGTCTATTCATGCCAGAATCCCAGTAGTCATCTTTTTTTCCCTGGCAAATTCTAAGTGGGCTTTTTTGTGCATGGGCTTTAGAAGAGGCTTCCTTTGTGGACGACACCCATGCATGCCATTCCTCTGCAGTGTCCGCCGGATTGTGCCACAGGAAACAATCACCCCAGTTTGGCTTTCTTCTTCTTAATACATCGCACGTTCACTTTAGATGGTTGCCGCACAGCCACGCCCCGACATGTTTCGTCATAAAAGACTTAGTCATGGGATTGATGGGATTGGCTGTGCGGCGCAGCAAACCCTCCTTTTATCCCCCCACGTGAACTCAGGGTGAGAGTAAAACACTATCCTCCGACTATGGGCGGAAGAATGATCTCCACTATCGCCTCTCCATAGGCTCAACGGGTGTCCCCGTGACCTTAATACACTCACTTCTGGTTGCAATATTTCAATTAGATTCAATATTTCTGTCATCAAAACACTCCCACAATTCCTCCGCAAGTGTACCATAATCATAGAGTTCATAAGTACAATGATAAACAATATTAAAATATATTAATTAAAATTAGCTCCGAGCATTATGAGATTGAAAAAGCAAATGGTATGTAAAACAGTATATATTAGAGATCACTATTGACTTGAGTAATTGCCTAGGGTGTCCATCTGCATGCCTCACTGTGCCTCACTGTGCCTCACTTTGCCTCACTGTGCCCATGCCTCACTGTGCCCATGACTAGACTTACGTTTAACATGGGAGTCTATTGAAGGGGTGCCCGACTTTGGAAAATCGGTGCTCCCCGGCCGTAGGTTCTCCAGACAACAACCTTTGTACAGTTGTAGAGGAAGAGTGGGGCTACACGTGTGCCAAGTTTGGGGTACAGGATGCCTACGGTCGGCCCGTACTGGGTACCCAAATCATGAAGATTAGGAGCAAAAAGGTGACCCGAGTATAAGCCAACAAATAAATGTGCTGAAAAACTCGGCTTATACTCGAGTATACACAGTAATTAGGATTTTGTTGTCTAAAATTTAGCTTTGCTTAGACCCCTTTCACACTAAAATGTTTTCCGCGTTAAAAATATCGCTATTAAAACGCTCATAAAACACTCTCCATGCATCTCAATGGACCCTTTCACACTGAGTCCTGCAAGCAGCAGCTTTGGAGCAGCTTTTGGGTGCTGAAAAACGCTCCAACAACTCCCCTCTCCATTTAAATGAATTGAAAGCGCTGTAAAAACGCCTTACCCTTTCTCACACTGAAGAACTGCAAAAACGCCCTAAAACGTTAGGGTCTTAGCGGTGCTTTACCAGCACATTGGGATTGCAGATGAGGCTTCGCTTGAAAAACGCTCGAAAAATGCCCCTGTGTGAAAGGGGCCTTAAAGGGGTTGTGAAGGTAAAAAGATTTTTAGCCCATATAGTTATTTTCGCTTAAAATATTTGGTTACCTGTAAAAAAAAGTAGGATATTTATCCACTTCCTCATTCCCTTTTATGATTCTCTCCTCAACTTGCGGGTTTCGGAGCACGTTCACTAAAGAAACGTCACGGCATCAGAAAATAACTACATTTCCCTTGAGGCTTAGGGGCATCAACATTACCTTATTGCTTAAAACAACGTTTTCTTTTTTCTGCTGTCCTTTCACTCAAACTCTGCAGCCAAGCCGACATTCCTGAGTCCAACTGTCAGTGCAGCAAATACGGGGGCGGAGTTAAAGCGGGGCTGTGCTGGTTAGATGGTCATTCAGTAGAATAACAAGGCATGGGAGGCGGGGCTACAGCGTCTTAGACACGCCCTCCAATCCCCTTCTTCTTGCGCCTGTGAACCTTCACAGCGTCTCCCAGCAGGGATGTAGTGCCAAGGGAGGGGGCGAGCACACCTACTAACCCCCAGCCAGAACGGCTCGGATAATGGGGCAAGCTTACTAAGGAGGAACAGGAAGTGAGAAATTTCAGACAAAGGAAACACATTTTTTAGAAGGGAAATGGAAGGAAAAGGTTAGTAAACCAACAATGCACTAGCTTAACCACTTAAGGACCTCCTCCTGCACATATACGTCGGCAAAATGGCACGGCTGGGCACATCCACGTACAGGTACGTGCTGTGCTAGTACCCAGCCGTGGGTTGCGGGCGTGCGCCCGCGGCGCGCTCCCGTGACCCACTCCGAAGCTGCGGGACTCGTGGACCCGATCGCCGCTGGAGTCCCGCGATCGGTCCCCGGGGGCTGAAGAATGGGGAGAGCAGTGTGTAAACACGGCTTTCCCGTTCTTCACTGTGGCGGCGTCATCGATCACGTGATACCTTTTATATACACAATCGATGACGTCACACCTACAGCCACACCCACCTACAGTTGTAAACACATATGAGGTCACACATAACCTCTTCAGCGCCCCCTTGTGGTTAACTTCCAAACTGCACTGTCATTTTCACAGTAAACAATGCAACTTAAATGCATTTTTTGCTGTGAAAATGACAATGGTCCCAAAAATGTGTCAAAATTGTCCGAAGTGTCCACCATAATGTCGCAGTCACGAAAAAAATCACTGATCGCCGCCATTAGTAGTAAAAAAAAAATGATAAAAATGCAATAAAACGATCCCCTATTTCGTAAACGCTATAAATTTTGAGCAAACCAACCGATTTTTTTTTACCAAAAATAGGTAGGAGAATACGTATCGGCCCAAACTGAGAAAAACAAATATTTTTTTTTATATATTTTTGGGGGATAAAAAAAAAGTAAAAAATACTGAATTTTTTTCAAAATTATCGCTATATTTTTGTTTATAGCGCAAAAAATAAAAACCGCAGAGGTGATCAAATACCACCAAAAGAAAGCTCTATTTGTGGGAAAAAAATACGCCAATTTTGTTTGGGAACCACGTCGCACAACCGCGCAATTGTCAGTTAAAGTGACGCAGTGCCGAATCTCAAAACCTGCCCGCGTCCTTTACCTGCCTAAAGTTCCGGGTCTTAAGTGATTAAAGGAACCTATTTAGAAAATAAACGAAACCTTTACAACCCCTTTAAGACTTTCATTGGGGTGTATTCATTTTTGCAACGTGGTCTTGAATGAATTGTTTAAGAATTTTTTTTTTTCTGTGTGCAAATTAATAAATCTTAGTTGTGGGAGTATTTTGGACTATAGTATCCCATAGAAAATGTTGATTCTGAAAGGAAAGTAAAGGTTTTTTGACAAATCTGTTGGGGCGTACTCATTTATGCTGTGCACTGTACATGGAAGAAGGTTGCGTAGGAATGGTCAGCTGACGGTTGTGAATAGTTGTGGCTTGCACGTGATGATGAATCTCCATGATTGAAAGAATTGGAGGCCAATACATGAAAGGGGTGGGCCAGGAGGAAAAAGATCAGCCTTTCTCAACCAGGGTTCCTCCAGAGGCCACTAGGGGTTCTCTGAGCAAGGAGTAGTTTCTGCCCCAATGACACCAGCGATCAGTTTAGCTATTTGTTAGCAGGGGATTCTAACCACTTACCATCACACATGCTTCTGATGGCAATTTCTTTGACGAAATGCGTCAAGTTGATACACACGGTACCCTACGCCGATCCCCAGGTGGAACGCATGCCTACCCTGGCAGGCGGGTCTTGCTGTTCTCACCATTTGTGCGGTTCGGGGAAGGGCTTTTAAATTGTTCCTTGTTCTGGAACTTTTTACGCTGTGAGAACCTTGGGTTTCTTTCTTTCTTTCTTTTTCATCCTGACGATTTAAGAGACCCCAGCTTTGGATCCACAGGTTATCGTGAGGAGGGATGTGGGGATTGGTCGGTTCTCTTTTCCGGTCACTTCCTTTTCCGGTCACAGGGACCATTAAACTTGGTTTGACTCTTTTTGCCGTATGGTAACTAGGGTCAACTACGTCCGGTGAGTAGGAATCTTGACCATATCCTGCACTGGTTTCCCATTGGAATTCTTTGCGAACTGCAGTCTATGCTGAACATCATCCATCCAGGATAGTTTTGTACACCTGAAAGGACTTTTTAGTGGATGTCATTATATTTGTTTGGAGTCTATGGGTTTGCAATACCCTTTGAAAAGCGAAGGCCACTTGTGCAACTTGGTAACCAGTCAAGGGCCACAATGAGCAAAGCAGGTGGATGACAGGTCACAACTACGCAATAGGACCTCCGATCCACCCAGATGAAAGGGGACGGATTCCCTTCTGTTTTTCCGATTTTGGAGGTAGGCGGGCATTAATGGACATCTGTCGCTCTATAGAGGTGAATTGAGGGTCCCATTTGGTCGGGCTGATAATGTGAAAAGGGCTTAAGACTGCTTTCACACTGATGTGCTGCGGTTTACCCACACCGCGGGTGCAGCGTAGTGCACCTGTGTCTATCCTGCGGGTTAGCTGAACTTTGCCATAGACCCCACCTGTACCAAAAGCCAGCCCTCTTGAGGAAGCATCGGCTTATGGGGCTCTGCTCAGCAGCCGCTTTCTTCCTCTACCACCAGCTTTTCATTCACAACACTGATGCTGTGGTATGGCGGGTTGGCAACCTGCTATCTGGGCTTGCCAACCCGCCATTCCAGAGCAGGAGGTCGCGGGCCACATCAAAGGGCTCCGCCGGCCACTTGTTGGCCACCCCTGCAATACCACATGTATTGTTATATATTTTATTAATTTAATTTAATCTTATAACTAGTTTGATAAACCTTAGAAGCTAGCGATGTTTGTTCACATGTTGTTACCCCGGAGCTTCGGACCGGGTCACGGGAGCGCGCCGCGGGCGCACGCCCGCAACCCACGGCTGTGGATCACTTTATACATTATTTACTGGTTTGGTTTGCTACAGCAGCTGCTACATAGCACTTTAGATTTAATTTTTATTATATTGGCGGGAATGTACAGGGTGGGCCATTTATATGGATACACCTTAATAAAATGGGATTGGTTGGTGATATTAACTTCCTGTTTGTGGCACATTAGTATATGTAAGGGGGGAAAACTTTTGAAGATAGGTGGTGACCATGGCGGCTGTTTTGAAGTTGGCCATTTTGAATCCAACTTTTGTTTTTTCAATAGGAAGAGGGTCATGTGACACATCAAACTTATTGGGAATTTCACAAGATGGTGTGCTTGGTTTTAACGTAACTTTATTCTTTCGTGAGTTATTTACAATTTTCTGACCACTTATAAAATGTGTTCAATGTGCTGACCCATTGTGTTGGATTGTCAATGCAACCCTCTTCTCCCACTTTTCACACACTGATAGCAACACCGCAGGAGAAATGCTAGCACAGGCTTCCAGTATCCGTAGTTTAAAACAAAAGTTGGTTTCAAAATGGCCGACTTCAAAATGGCCGCCATGGTCACCACCCATCTTGAAAAGTTTCCCCCCTCACATATACTAATGTGCCACAAACAGGAAGTTAATATCACCAACCATTTCCATTTTATTAGGGTGTATCCATATAAATGGCCCACCCTGTATATCTCGGTATATTTAATGTACAATGAGCTATAGATAGTAGGGTTGTCCCGATACTAGTATCGGGACTGATGCCGAGTATTTGCGGGAGTTCTTGTACTCCCGCAAATACCCCCGATACTAAAATAGAATACTCCCCCCCCCCCCCCATATTGCAGCCATGTCCTGTCCCTCATACTTGGAAATCCCCCTGCATTATAGCGTAGCGCGCATTACAAGCTTTCGTTTTGAATACTTGTAATGCCCGCGCCGCCATGTATTGACACTCCCCTTCTTGGGATTGGACGAATCTGTTCAATCCCGAGCAAGGGGGAGTGTCTATGCACGAATCCGCGTCAGCAGCGGAGGCGGCATCATATCTACAGATATGGGGGACAGGACATGGCTGCAATGTGGGGGACATACATGGCTGCAATGTGGGGGACATATATGGCTGCAATGTGGGGGACATATATGGCTGCAATGTGGGGGACATACATGACTGCAATGTGGGGGACATGCATGGCTGCAATATGTGGGGGACATGCATGGCTGCAATATGTGGAGGACATACATGGCTGCAATATGTGGGGGACATACATGGCTGCAATATGTGGAGGACATACATGGCTGCAATATGTGGAGGACATACATGGCTGCAATATGTGGAGGACATACATGGCTGCAATATGTGGAGGACATACATGGCTGCAATATGTGGGGGACATACATGGCTGCAATATGTGGAGGACATACATGGCTGCAATATGTGGAGGACATACATGGCTGCAATATGTGGAGGACATACATGGCTGCAATATGTGGAGGACATACATGGCTGCAATATGTGGGGGACATACATGGCTGCAATATGTGGGGGACATACATGGCTGCAATATGTGGAGGACATACATGGCTGCAATATGTGGAGGACATACATGGCTGCAATATGTGGGGGACATGACATGGCTGCAATATGTGGGGGACATGACATGGCTGCAATATGTGGGGGACATACATGGCTGCAATATGTGGGGGACATACATGGCTGCAATATGTGGGGGACATACATGGCTGCAATATGGGGGACATACATGGCTGCAATATGTGGGGGACATACATGGCTGCAATATGTGGGGGGACGTGGCTGCATTTGGGGACACATTTTAAAAAAGTATCTGTATTCGGTATCGGCGACTACTTGAAAAAAAGTATCGGTACTTGTACTCAGTCCTAAAAAAGTGGTATCGGGACAACCCTAATATAATTACTGTATTAGCCGGAGTCCTTTGAGACCGGAACGTTTTTATTGGATTCCTAGGTGTAGAAAAGGGTGAGACGGGCGGCTCCCTTAGATGATGCTGAATGTCCTCCAGCCGTAAATGAGGCGGAGCTCTATCTGACTTGCTGCAGCTTCTGTTGCACATTGTGAGAAGCTCTCAGTGTGCAGTGAAACTTGAGTAAATTTATTTCAGTACAGGAGAGGAGCCGGTATAATTGTGCATGACTATAGGGAAGGCGGGAGTTCAGCTTGATTTCCAGCACGAAGAAGCGTTTTCCTTATCTGTAATAAGAGTGTTACATTTATACACCTAAATGATATCACGGTACAATTATCCTCCCACTCTGTGTACAGGATTCCTTCACTCACTGAAATGCTTAGTCACAGGATTATTATATCTGTCTGTCTCTGCTGCTCAGAGGGTTCCTAGACCTGTCAAGTCACTGGGATATACCGGGAGTCGCCGGGTCATCCCATTCACACAGCTTCTGGGAATGAAGTGGCTTGATTTTTTTTATTTTTTTTTTATAAATTGGGGTTCTTTTTTTCGAACATGGACATTTTCTAACCAGCTAGTCTCCAATTCTGCAACAAAGAAAAGGATCTAATCCCATGTCACTGCTTGGAGATGACCCCACACTGGGCTATTTCACCTGAAGACCAACAGAAAGCTTCCCATCCATATGGCCAGTGGTTTATCGGATTTTCCCATTGCCAAGTTTGGGTTTCTTTACTTTTTTTGTTATTATTACGTATTACTCTTGCAGATCAGTTGTTTGCTACCATAATTGTTCTTTGTGTTTATTATACACTTGTATTTTTACATTGCGACTTGTTCTTCTCTCCGCAGTACACCTACCAGGACGATGAAGAGAAGCCGCCTCTCCCCATCGCTGCGTCCCAGTGCTGTAAGTCCACACTGACCGTCTTCATGTTCCATAGGTCTGATCTGTTGTGACAATCGTCTTGTGTGTCAGCTAATGAGTTCCCTCTTCCTGTGTCATCCCAACTATTCATAAGACAGCCATCTTTTCTTTTTCTTTTTCTTTTTTGATAACCTAATTAATAATTCTACTTCTTTCTTATGTGCTTATGGATCAGGCGTTTTAAAACATCTGCTATTAATGGGGAATTCTTTGCTTCTTTAGATCTAAAAGTGGAGCAGGTAGGGTGGGGTGAGTGGGAGGCCCCCCTCACACCCGCCATTGCCACCAGGGGCATGGAGAAGGATGGCGATTGCCTCCGGGGGGAGGGTCTGCCTACTCCCAACTCCTGCAGTCCGGCTCCTCTCTCTCGAGTTCACGCACAAAATACACTTTAAAAAAAAAAAAAAAAAGATCTAAAAGTGAACATGAGTTTTCCATCAATCTGTGCTGATGATTTTTGCTTTTGGGAACAGCCGGAGTAAAAAGTGACTCGCCTCCTTATAATTCTGTGACATACTCCTGACCCCTGTACTATATACATAATACTCCAGACCCCTGTACTATATACATAATACTCCTGACCCCTGTACTATATACCTAATACTCCTGACCCCTGTACTATATACATAATACTCCTGACCCCTGTACTATATACATAATACTCCTGACCCCTGTACTCTCTACGTTTCACACTCCTGACCCCTGCACTCTCTACGTTTCACACTCCTGACCCCGGCACTCTCTACGTTTCACACTCCTGACCCCGGCACTCTCTACGTTTCACACTCCTGACCCCGGCACTCTCTACGTTTCACACTCCTGACCCCGGCACTCTCTACGTTTCACACTCCTGACCCCGGCACTCTCTACGTTTCACACTCCTGACCCCTGCACTCTCTACGTTTCACACTCCTGACCCCTGCACTCTCTACATTTCACTGAATGTAAAATTGTATAGATAGTGGAAATCTGGTGGAGTTCATGTGGGCCTCTAGAACACATTAGTTCAAAGTCAGTAGGGATGCTAAGGGTCAGTTAGGGGGACCGGGAAGCGAAAAAATTTCTAATCTGAAGGAAGGAATAAAAAGAGTTTTTGGGATTTTATGCTTTGACTGTAGGTCTGTGAAAGATGATAATGTACGCGTAACTGGGTGCACTAGGTGACGTAGTTAAAATATGTTTGCTTTGGTCCAGGGTAGCATTAAGTCGTAGGATAAGCTGTCAGGAATTTCCGGGTTACAGAGAATATTTATTAGGGGTGGGCAAGGGGACGATAAAGAGAATTTACTAGAACAGAGTCTCCAAATTAAAAGGGTAAATAGCATCGGGTTCAGACAGACCCTTTGTACATGAGCAAAAGATTTGTCGGGCAAGGGCCACAACAAAGAACATGGGTGGGCAGGGACTGCAATTCCCATCTCTATTTCAGACCATCTGTTTGGTGCATATCTAGATGTACAGGAGGTTATGGCTTTTAAATGAGTAGCATAATAGTATTTAACTATATCGGGAGCTCCTAAGCCACCTTGTCAGTGGGGGGCCATGAGGACTGAGCTGGCTATTCTATGGGAGGCATTATTCCAGATAAAGTTTAGAAAGTTCCTATGTAATGCTTTCAGTTGGGTCCTGGGAATCCATGTGACCTGCTTTTGTTTGCAATCCAAAAGTATCCCAAAGCCAGTCAAATGCAGCCTCTGACTTCATCTTTCCTACTTCCATTGAAGTCCACTGCATTCTTGTGATGCGTTTCAAAGGCACTTCAGGTGTAGAAAGACATCAGTCTAAGTGAGCCCTAAAGCTGACAGTCTAATAGGAGCTATTAAATACCTGCTCACTAAGAGGAGATGGTATATGAGGCTCACTAAATCTTACACTGATAAGATACAATAGTGTATGAGGGTCCTGCTCATTAAAGCCAACCATGGAAGGAGGAGGTGGTGTAGGAGGGACCTGCTCACTAGAGCTAACAGTGATAACTACTATATCTACAATTCAGGGTACATTGTTGTGATGGTCATTGGGAAGAATAATTCTTATACTTGTGGTCATTGGGGAGAATTAACCCCCCCCCAATGCTGTCAGTAGGAACTTGTATGAGAGGCAGACATTGCTCAACGAACCCATTTCAACCTCCAGAGGAACCCTACGGTTCCATGGAGCCTTGGTTGAGAAACCCTGCCACAGTGTATGTGGGTCCTGCTCACTAAAGCCAACACTTGTAGGTGGGCATTGTGTATGAGGGTCCTGATCACTAAAGCTAACACTGCTCAACGAACCCCTAGCAACCTCTGGAGGAACCCTACGGTTCCATGGAGCCCTTAGTTGAGAAACCTTGCCATAGTGTATGAGGGTCCTGCTCACTAAAGTCAACGGTAATGGTGTATCAGGGTCCTGCTCACTAAAGCTAACACTTATAGGAGGACATAGCTTCAGTAAACAGGACCCTCACACGCCAACACTTGAAGGAGGACATGGTGTATGTGGGTCCTGCTCACTAAAGCTAACACATGTAGCAGGACATGGCATGTGAGGGTTCTGCTCACTAAAGCTAACACTTGAAGGGGGGCATAGCTTTAGTGAGCAGGACCCTCACATGCCAACACTTGTAGGAGGACATGACGTGTAAGGGTCCTGCTCACTAAAGCCAACATTTGAAGGGGGACACAGTGTATGAGGGTCCTGCTCACTAAAGCTAACGCTTGATTGGGGACATGGCGTGTGAGGGTCCTGCTCACTAAAGCTAACGCTTGATTGGGGACATGGCGTGTGAGGGTCCTGCTCACTAAAGCTAACGCTTGATGGGGGACATGGTGTGTGAGGGTCCTGCTCACTAAAGCCAACACTTGAAGGGGGACACAGTGTATAAGGGTCATGCTCTCTAAAGCCAACACTTGTAGGATGACACAGTGTATGAGGGTCCCGCTCACTAAAGCTAACACTTGAAGGGGGACATGGCATGTGAGGGTCCTGCTCACTAAAGCTTACATGACAATGAGGGGGGGCCATGAAACTGGGTAAACAGAGTTCTATGCTCTGAAATGAGTCGTCGCCCCCACTATAAAATGAAACTGAAACACAAGTGGGCAAATTTAATCTTTTTATGCAGTTAAAGTTGTTCCTTTGTATACATGTCATCAGTTTAACTTGGCTTTTAGTCTGGAGTCATTCTTTCGAAATTTCCACCCCGGCGGTATTGGATGTGGACAGAAGGTGCCCCCTGAGCTCACCTCTCTGATCACACCTAATAAACGTCCCCTGATGTTGTACACGTCGGAGAATTGGCCGACTGCTGAGGTTCAGGGTGAGAGATCCGTCGGAATAAATTCCATCAATTTGTATCGCTAATTAATTAAGCGAGTGATGCCGCTCTGCCACCTCTCCGGGGCTCGACGTTTGTTTTCCATAATTTAATTGTTTTTTTTGCAAGCGGCTCTGAAAATTGCTTCATGATGAATTAAAAGCCGAAGACAGAAGCCTTGTGCTCATCAAAATACAAACAACCGTGCATTGATTGTGTGCGTGTATCCCCACCGGGGAGTGTCGGGGACTCTCAATAGCTTTTGTTAAGTTTGTATTGTGTGCACGTTTTTTTGTTTTGTTTTGTTTATTTTCTTTGAACCTCTGAGATTTGTGATGGCTCGAAAGTTCAAACGAAGACTGTAAACTGTTAATAGTCAGGTCACATAGAGACCTCCGATCTCGCACTCTCTTCACATCGATTGTTCATTAAAGTAGATAAAATCCACAGCTTGCCAAGATCCTCCTATAAACTCTACCAGGTTTATACAATTTCTAATATAATTTTAAATATCTTTAAATCTGAAGCTGTCATGACAGAAATCCCTGTTGATCCTGCCATGAAGGTCCTCGTTATTGGCACTTCCTATTATAAGGTGCCTTTCAGTTTTACTCCTTTTTCACCCAATCACATGGGCTCCTAAAGGAGAATACAAGTGGCCGTTGTGACGAGACCTTGCTCGCTCGGTTCTGCGCTCCCGACACTCCTCTGCTTCTATTGGATCAGATTGCCGATTGCAACGTCTGATGGTCCAGTCATCCAAGGTTCCGGGATCCGAACTACAGCTGTGCCGTTCGCGATCCATTTAGAACAGACACCAGGCAGGCTGTATGTATGTTCAAACAGGACTCTTTATTTTCAAGTACACAGCACACTTTTATACAGAATTTGGAACATCCCACCCCCAACAACCGCTTTCCTATTGGTCAATTGTAAAGTATATGCAGTCCTCCTTAACCATGCAAATGAGGACTTGAAATAGTCAACAGACTATGTGTATTGAGACAGAAGCCCCAGGGGGGCAATCAATGTACACAATAGCCCGGCCTATTTAACAGGACATAATTACTACACCTGAGAGATCGCATTCCTTTAGATAATGACATTTAGTTGAGTTAATTACTAATTGTAACAAAATGTGTTACCCAGACAGCCTGGCCCCGCATAGCTTGGCAAGTTCCCTTGAACATAATTGACATGCTAATTCAATACACCTGATAATCAAAAGGCTTTAAACAGTGTTATCACACAATAGAAAGGTCTAGGAGCAGACCTGAATTAACACCTCTACAGGCTTACACAATGGACAATTAGTCTATTGACCGGGTTGGGGGTCAGAATAAAATCACCTGTAATATCTCAAGACATCCTGGAATATGAACTATCTGTAATGTCCCATCTTCTGAAATACTTGAATTAGGATTTGAAGTAGAAACACTCCAGCACTCCAAGGTCCATGACTGCTCTTTTCCGAACACAACTTGAATAGTGCCATTCACACTAAGCTGGTCCGGCTTTGTATGCTCCTTTGATGATTATCCTGCGCTGGACTTGTTCATTGATCAAGTTACTGCTAGACAGATTTCTGTAGCTTAGACTGAACCACCCTCTAAGGCCGCGTACACACTATCGGTCAAAACCGACGAAAACGGACAGAACGACTGTTTCATCGGTCCTAATCGATAGTGTGTGAGCCTCATCGGTCAGTTATCATTCGGTAAAAAAAAAAAAGAGAACTTGCTTGAAAATTTGACCGATGGACCCCTGACCGATGGGTCAAAACCAATTGTTAGTATGCAAAAGCATCGGTTAAAAGGGCGCACATGCTCAGAATCAAGTCGATGCATGCTTTAGCACGTCGTTGTGCTAAAACACGTAAACGTCAACGCGTTCTAACGCGATCGTTTTTTTAACCGATGGTGTGTAGGCACATCAGACCATCAGTCAGCTTCATCGGTTAACCGATGAAAACGGTCCTTCAGACCATTCTCATCGGATAGACTGATCGTGTGTACGCGGCCTAAGTAAACCTCCCCCTGCTGTATGGTGGCCTATGGCTGTGATGCCTTGGTAGTGCTTGGACAGATATAGGGGCTTGTGTAAATCCGAACATGCTTCATTTTTTAAAGTCGTTTTAAATTTCGTTTTTCGTGTTGTTAAAAATGATCGCGTGTGGGCTAAAATGACGTTTTAAACCCGCGCATGCTCAGAAGCAAGTTATGAGACGGGAGCGCTCGTTCTGGTAAAACAACCGTTCATAATGGAGTAAGCACATTCATCACGCTGTAACGGACAGAAAAGCGCGAATCGTCTTTTACTAACAAGGAATCGGCTAAAAGCAGCCTCAAAGGCGACTAGATCTTCCCCTTTAGAGTGCCGTTGTACGTGTTGTACATCACCGCGCTTTGCTCGTTGGCAACGTTGTTTTTAATAGTAAAATAAAGAATCCGCGCTTAGGATGTGTGATGTAGCTGCTGCCTCCCTAAGGATCTCCTTGGAAATCAGATCATAAATGTGCAAATATTGGGATGGTGGCGCTGCTATATGTGTCTAGTATATAAAGCATCTAAATAGACAAAGTGTTGGGTAACTTGTAAAAGGGGAGTCCCAAGAAAAAGGTAGACCCCTTTTTTAGGCCTCTCAGAAAGGCTTTTGTGGTTGCCTCTTTAATAATATGGACTGGCTAAATGTCCTGTTTTAGTGAGTGCTGAAGAAGACTCCCACCACTAGGTGGTGTCCACTGATGTGTATGGAGTGATTCCTAAAAAGTGAGCATGTGTACCCAAAAAAAAATAAAATGAGAAAGCCAAAAACTCAAATTTGTGCAGATAAGTGTAAGGATACCTTCCAATGATAGTGTTCAACTTGTGACTAGTGTGCCAAATATAAATCCTGGTAATCCAAGGTGGTGGGTCTGTTGACCACACTAAGTGATTCCTCCAAATCAAAATAAACAAACGCAAAAAAAACAACGACAAATCCCAAACAGTGATATATGTCAGGTGATCTGATAAATCACCAATAATCTCCCAACGTCTATAACCCAAGTGTCATCTACAGTATCAGCAGGACACTGTGCGGGCCACTAGGTGAAATATATGAATACTGTGAACTTAGAGGGGAATATATATCAGAGCACGCGTGAACATCAAATATGGATCCAATGTGACTCCCTGAAGCAGGGATTCTGATGATATATATATATGTATATGAAAAACTTCAAACAAGGAAAATCATTTGCAGACCATACATAAAAAATAAGAAAAAGAGGGTAAAAGTCTATAGGTGACTTGGTGCAGTTATTTTCCTATTGAAATGCTGCTTCGTGACTTCAGTGCTCCCCACGTGGGTCCCCACTCACCAGATGTTGGCACCCTCCAGGGGCTAAGGGCAGATGGTGGTGGTACCTTAGGTATTACTATTCCACGGCTCCCTTTATCCGCGTAGCACCTGCTGTCAGCTGTAGGGGTATCCTCACGCTATTTGCAGTGATGAACTTCCGGTGTCACTCAGAGAGACAAAAAGTGAAGTATCCACATAGTGTAGTATGTTTCCAAAAGCACTGAGTGCATTTATTATAAAAAAACTGCTATAAGCGGTCATTTCCACTTAAAATCCCAGAGGCACCTGGGCTGGTTAAAAAATGTATGGAAATAAAAAATAAACTTAAAACAAAACAAAGTTGGGATGGTACTAATGTAAGCCGCAGCTATCTGTGCTGTCCACCTGCCCCTAAGCCGGGCTGCTAGGGAAAACGAGTCCGCCGTTGCACCCGGAGTGTGTAGTCCATGGGTGGTGTCCGTCCTCGGTAACTCGCTAACCCGTAGCGCGGCGTGTGGATCAGCTGTGTGGCTGTATAGCTGGGCGTACTAGGCGTGGGTACGTTCTGACGTGATGGTCACCTGACACGTTTCGTCGTATGACGTTTTCAAAGGTGATATCACCTGACATATATCACTGTTAGGGATTTGTCGTTGTTTTTTTGCGTTTCTTTATTTTGATTTGGAGGAATCACTTAGTGTGGTCAACAGACCCACCACCTTGGATTACCAGGATTTATATTTGGCACACTAGTCACAAGTTGAACACTATCATTGGAAGGTATCCTTACACTTATCTGCACAGAGTTCTGACCAAATTTTGGTTTTTGGCTTTCTCATTTTAATTTTTTTTTGGGTACACATGCTCACTTTTTAGGAATCACTCCATACACATCAGTGGACACCACCTAGTAGTGGGAGTCTTCTTCAGCACTCACTAAAACAGGACATTTAGCCAGTCCATATTATTAAAGAGGTAACCACAAAAGCCTTTCTGAGAGGCCTAAAAAAGGGGTCTACCTTTTTCTTGGGACTCCCCTTTTACAAGTTACCCAACACTTTGTCTATTTAGACGCTTTATATACTGGACACATATAGCAGCGCCACCATCCCAATATTTGCACATTTAACGTTGTTTTTAATGATGAAGTTGGAAAAACTTAGTTTTTTGGACATGCTGAAAAACATTTTTTTTTTTCATGCTGAAAAATGATTGTGTGTATGCGGCATTAGGCCCACCGCCTTTACCTAATTACATCTGCACTAGGACTGATTTAAGAGAACTATCCTTGTGCATGATACCTGAGAAGCCTGTATTAGACATGTGCACTGCTGAAAAATTAATTTAGTTATTTTTTGCTTTTTTCTGAAATTTGGAAATCTGAAAATCCAAATTTTCAGATTTAAGAATTTACGAAATTTCGAAATCCGAATTTTCGAATTTACTGATTTTGAAATTTCAAATTTTCGAACTGATTTTTCATTTTCCGAATTTCCCTAATTTGAATTTCCCTAATTTGAATTTCCCTAATTTGAATTTCCCTAATTTGAATTTCCCGAAATTCCCATTTCCCGAAATTCCCATTTCCCGAAATTCCCGAAATTTGAAATTCCCGAAATTCCCGAAATTTGAAATTCCCGAAATTTGAAATTCCCGAAATTTGAAATTCCCGAAATTTGAAATTCCCGAAATTCCCGAAATTTGAAATTCCCGAAATTCCCGAAATTTGAAATTCCCGAAATTCCCGAAATTTGAAATTCCCGAAATTTCCGAAATTTGAAATTCCCGAAATTCCCGAAATTTGAAATTCCCGAAATTTGAAATTCCCGAAATTTGAAATTCCCGAAATTTGAAATTCCCGAAATTTCAGAATCAACGACTGTCAAAATTCATTTAAAAACGAATTCGGAACTAAACAAATTACACATGTCTAGCATGTATGTTTGTTTGTGGTGGCCACCTGTGTCCTTAAGACAGTTGTCTATTTTTAGATAAATGTGGTGGAGGTTTATGTATTTACATTTATTTAATGTTGGCATTATGTGAAATTTTCAATAAAGATTTTTAGTTTTATAATGCCGGCAGTTTCTTCTTGAAGAATTATTTTTGTAAAAACTCTGTTTTTCTATACGTAGGCCTAATTGTGCCTGGGAGATCTAAATGCATGCATGGCAAATGAAGACGTCTAGCTAGGCATTCTGTGAAAAGATGATTTATCTGTAAAGCGGTTTTTCCTTTTGTTGAATAAAGTATTTTTATTGCTAATAACAAGGTCATAAATGTTTCTTTTGAAAAGGCGCGGTGAAAGCATATGTTCCTGAAAGGCGTATACCGCTCCTGCCATGAATGCTTCGCATTGACAGCTGTTACATGGAAGGCATAGAATATATTTATATAGGACAAGCTGCGTTCATAAAATCTAAACATGGTTTGAAAGAACAATAAAAAAAAATGTACATCGCACTGTTATCTTGGGTTTCATTTGTAACCGAGAAGAATTTCAAAAACACCAAAGACCTAAACTGTCCCCTAAAGTGGATGGTAACCAGAACTGGGTGAGCTTTAGTTTGCTAAAACATGGTATATCCTAAGAATCCAAAATACTGTATTTATTGGCGAATATAGTGTGTGTGTGTGTGTGTGTTATATGCTGATACTGCAATTTGGGCTGCCTCTGAGAGAACGGGGAGTGGGGCGGGACGAGCACCGTCAGATTACATGCAGCAAGAATCTCCTGTTTACTCAGCGGCCTCTGTAATAGAAAGTCCCGTCTCCTGGGCCGGCATTGGACCAGTATTTTGTCCGTCATAGAAGCCGGTCCGGGAAGCAGGACTTTGTATTAAAGAGGCTGCCGAGTAGACAGGAGATTCTCGCTGTATGTAATCTGACGGCGCTCGTCCCACCCCCCTCCCTGAGATGGGTGTTGATCAAGCTGCATTCATGGCAATGGGGAGGCAGCAGATGGGCATTGATCAAGCTGCATTGATGGGCAATGGTGAAACTGCAGATGGGCATTAATCAAGCTGCAATGGTGAGACTGCAGATGGGCATTAGTTAAGCTGCAATGGTGAGACTGCAGATGGGCATTAGTTAAGCTGCATTGATGGGCAATGGTGAGACTGCAGATGGGCATTGGTGAGGTTGCAGATGGGCATTAATCAAGCTGCATTGATAATCATTGGAGAGGCTGCAGATAGGCATTAATCAAGCTACATTGATGGGCAATGGCGAGGCTGCAGATGGGCATTGATCAAGCTGCATTGATGGGCAATTTTGAGGCTGCAGATGGGCATTGATCAGGCTGCATTGATGGGTACCTACTCTTATTTTGCTTCAAAGTTCTTTATTTAAAATGTACGTTTTTTCCTGAAACTCCCCTCTTAAAATGAATGTGCGTGTTATATGTAGAGGTTTTATGGGGTTTTTTTCTGGCCGATGACGATATTTAGACTTTGGGGAGGCCGATGGCCGATATATGTTATCGATATGCTGATATGTTGCCGATATTTTAGGCCGATTTTATTTTTATACTTTTATTTTTCCTTCATCTCAGAAAATCTAGGGTGGATAGGTGGGGTGCAGCCTATCGGTGTCCCATCATTGCCACCTCATTAGTGCCCAAGAGTTAAGCCTGTCAGTGCCATATCAGTGCCCACCAGTGCAGCCTATCAGTATATTCTCATTGGTGCCCATCAGTGCCAAGCTGCCATTCATTGCCACCTCACCAGTGCCCACCAATGCCAAGCTGTCATTCACTGCCACCTCATCAGTGCCCACCAGTGCCAAGCTGTCCCTCACTGCACCTCATCAGTGCCAAGCTCACCAGTGCCCAGCTCATCGGTGCCCAGCTGCTCAGTGCCAAGCTGTCATTCACTGCCAAGCTTATCAGTGCCCACCAGTGACAAGCTGTCTTTCACACGCACAATAGAAAAAATAAAATTATCCTTGAATCCACTGTCTTTAACACTGACACCTCATTAGTGCGCACCAGCGGACCGCTCCCAGCTCCGTTCTGTCTCCTCGCATGGCCAAACACTGCTCTATTTGCCCCCTGACGTGCTGCGTGGCCTGCATCTGCCTCTGCCTCCTCTGACTACAATCCCCAGAATGCAGCGCGGCCGGGAACAGCCAATCGGCGGGCCGCTGCTGCCGACTTCCTCCACTGGGGGAAAAAGTCAGCAGGCAGCGGCCGTGATCGCAGCCGTTTAAAATAGACGGGTGGCGGCGGCGGGGGGTTTCCACCCAGCACACCCCTGCCTCAGATCACAATCAGCCTTTTTTTTTGATAATAATCGGCCGATGCCGATTTCTTTAAAAAAGCTAAATATTGGTCGATATATCGGTCGACCTCTAGGCATATACCTGTGCGTGTTATATGCCGATATTATTTTCATCTTTTTTTTTTTTTTCATCCATTATGTCTCGATGCTGCTGATCTCCTCCTACACCCTCTTTGCAGTCTGTTTCACCCCCCCCCCCCCCCCCCCGCTGCATGGCTTTTCCTAGGGAGGGTTTCCTGATGGTGATAACAGTGGAAACGCTCACGTCCTCCATTGGAAGCCCATCTCTCAGGGTTACAATGCAGGGGCACGATTAAAAAACAGGAACCCAACGCTGGCACCACATAACGGGACCATCATCACCAGGGATTATTTCCAAGCTGAAGTTCCGTCTGCTTATATTTTGCCTTCATCAACTTATTTTAGACTATGATGTCATTACTTGGTCTCTCTGTTTCTTAAAGTAATGCAGGTAGATTGTGACTGGTGGGAGGGGCCAGCAGGGTGCTGTACATACAGTGCCTTGAAAAAGTATTCATAACTTTTGAAATTTTCCACATTTTGTCATGTTACAACCAAAAACATAAATGTATTTTATTGGGATTTTATGTGATAGTCCAGTGATGGTGAACCTTGGCACCCCAGATGTTTTGCAACTACATTTCCTATGAGGCTCACTTCCTGGTTCCCTGCTGCGCATGCGTGACTCGTTCTGCATGTTCCCTGATATCTTTTGGGACCTGTGTGTCTCCCAGAAGACAGCGGGGGGGGGGGGGGGGAGTGGGGTAAGGCACCTCGGGTGGCTCAGGTATCTATGCCCGGAAGTGGAAGCAAAATACCTGTATTAGACAGACAGGTGTCTGCTCACCCCTTCCCTTTACAAATGTGACACCGGAGGGGGAGAAACCGTAAAAGCAGAAGTTCCATTTTTGGGTGGAACTCGTCTATTAAGCCAGTTATAGCGGCACTGACCCTTTGCTGTTCTCCAAGGATGACTTCCCAGGTATCTGATTTATTTTATTCAGTCCTTCCTGGTAATCCTATGAGAATATCTGATTGACACGTCGTGACTGTGGCACTGCCAGATTCAGCGGCTGATTATAGGCACCGCGCGCGATCCCCTGCCTTGTGCCGCGCAAGTTCCCGGAGGGGGGAAGAAAAGCTCAACATTGCAGATTATGTATTTCATGACAAACTACGGGAACAGTCTCCTTTTCAACTTTATAATTAGCGGAGAGATCTTGGTAATTGTGCAGGCAGATGGCTTCTTAGTCGGGTGATAGCACCGTGTTATTAGCGGGCCCTGGCATCCTGTTGTCATGGAGAAAATGAGCCAGTTTGAGGATTCAGATTACAGTGCGCGATGAAGTACAGGAGGCAGATTATCTACAAGGGTTAATTAGAAGACATGGAAATTTTATCATTTAGCAGTTTGTAACGCCGGTTCCCTCGTTAACGGTAACAAGCAATTGCTGAGCCGTTTTTCCAGCTGGCTGGCCCGTGGATTGACATTACCATGCTGGCAAAAGTCAGCGTGGATCTCTGTTCTCGTTTTTTGACAGCCAATCAAACCAGCTCAGTTAAAGGGAAACGATAAAAATCCGGGGGAAAAGCCACAGCAGCGTCACAGTGGATTTGTGGTTATTTTGTTACATTGTCTGAGGAGCAGTGCTAAGAATTACATTTTTAAATTAAGTATATATTTTATTTATTTAAAATTAAAATTAAAATGTTAAATATAATTTTTTTTTTTCTGCCAAGTAAATTGGAACGGTAATATTTTAAAATAATATTTTAAAAAGCTTAAAGGGTCAGTTCTCCTTTTCATGAAAAAGGAACAAACTGGTGGTGTGTGGAACTATCCTGCTGAGCTGCTAGTGTGCAGGGCTATCCTACGGGACTAGAATGCGGAGCTAGGTAGTGGGCGGGACTATCCTGTGGGACTGGTAGTGGGCAGGACACTGTCCTTTGGAGCTTGGTGGTGGGCGTGACTATTCTTCGGAGTTTGGCGGTGGGCAGTACACTCCTGCGGAGCTTGTTTGGGACGAGACTATCCTGCAGAGCTTGGTGGTGAGTGGGATGATCCTGCAGAGCTTGGTGATGGGCGAGACAATCCTGCAGGGCTTGGTGATGGGCGAGACGATCCTGCGGAGCTTGGTGGTGGACGGGACAGTCCTGCGGAGCTTGGTGGTGGACGGGACAGTCCTGCGGAGCTTGGTGGTGGACGGGACAGTCCTGCGGAGCTTGGTGGTGGACGGGACTAGCAGGGCTGGTGGTTGAGGTTGGACCATCCTGCAGAGTTGGTGATTTCTGCGAATATCCTGTGGAGCTGGGGGTGGGGTGAGTGGGCTGTCTGTGTCTGTGGACTCTCCTGTGGATTTTGCACTCACCCCTGGGTAAGGTCTAGGCCATGATTAATTGGCAACTTCTGAGTTCGCTTGGGCTTTATGCAAATAAGGTGCTTTACTTTTTGGCTGTTACCAGCTGTGATACCTGGAAGCATGGAATAAATCCATGCAGAATCGGCCATCCCCCCTGTACTCAAAGTATGTCTTTTATCTTTTGGGTTGAATTAATACCTAGTGGCCGAAAAGGAATTCTCGCAGTACCAGTGGTCCTTTTTTTTTTTTTTTTTTTTCTAGTTTAAACCAAAGCTAGGGACTTTTTCAAAAGTATCCAGCTTTGATTATATACAGATGGCACTTTGACCTTCTTGTCACATCACTTTTATGGTTACTGGAAGCAGGCACATAAGTGACAGCAGTAATAGCTGCTATGCTCTGTCCTTTTGCTCTGGGAATCCTTTGTTGTGTATTCAAATTTTGACGTTTTAAAAACGTCATTTCTAAAAACTTTCAAACTTTTTAAAATGTCTAAATCAAAGCTGACCTAAAACTATTAGGCCTAATGCACACTGGGGGCCAGATCCACAAAGGAATTATGCTGGTGTATCTATAGATACACGGGCGTAATTCGAATTTCCCGCCGGCGTGTCATTGTTTTCTATCCAGAAAACAAGATACGCCGGACTTGCGCTAAGATACGACTTGCGTAAGTTTCTTACACCGTCATATCTTAGATGCATATTTACGCTGGACGCTAGGGGCGCGTCCGTGTTAAATATGCAAATGAGGTAGATACGGCGATACACGAACGTACGTACGCCCGGCGCAGTGTGTTTAAGTCGTTTTGCGTAAGCATCTGTACGGCATAAAGATAAAGCTGCTATAGTGAGGCGCAGCCAATGTTAAGTATGGATGTCGGGACCGCGTCGTATTGGCCGTCGTTTGCGTAACTCGTTCACGAATAGGGAATTGCGAATATTGCGTACACGTCGTTTTCATTGACTATTTTCGACGTGATTTCACGCATGCGCACTAGGGTACGTCCACGGCTGGCGCATGCGCAGTGTAAAAAAAAGCGTTGTTTGCGTCGGGTCATTCATAATTATACTAAACCACGCCCCCACTAGTTGATTTGAAATACACCCGCGTACGCCGGCCCATTTAAGCTACAGCGGAATTTCATTGAGGATTCGTAATACACCGCTGTGGCTTACAACGGCGTAGTACAAATGGGATACGCCACGCGGGCGTCCCATCGTTGTGGATCTGGCCCTGGGAGTTTAGCACTGGCCCATGGGATCTCTGCATTTAGGTGCAGGCAGAAGACATACACCATTCAGTCCCACTGCCAGCAGCCTGTTAAAATCTATAAAGCTGAAAGCTGCCACGGCTAGATGTTGCACCAAGTGGTACTTATGGTTAGGGCTGTACTTGTCCAGGGATGAATGCCCATAACTCAAGCATTCTGAATTCCGGGAGGTGTGGTGGTGGTGGTAAAGCGCCGCTATTTTTAGTGGCGCTTTACCGACGGAATTGCGGAGGTATTCGGCCGCTAGTGGTGCGGTTTTACCCCCTGCTAGCGGCCGAAAAAGGGTTAATACAGCCGGCAATTCGCCTCTGCAAAGGCACATTTCCGGCAGTATAGCCGCTGTTTCCCATTGCTTTCAATGGGAAGAAACGCTGAAGGAGCGGTAAACACACCGCTCCTTCACCGTTCCAAAGATGCGGCTAGCAGGTCTTTTTGGAGCAGTCTTGCTAGCGCACCGCTCCAGTGTGAAAACCCTCGAGCTTTCACACTGGAGAAATGGCAGCCGCTATTTTAGGTCGGTTTGCAGGCGCTATTTTTAGCTCCCCCCCACAGTAATTGGTGGGCTGGAGCCTAGGTGAGTCTTAGGACCCAGTAGCGATGCCGGAGGACAGGCAGACATCTCGCCTTACATACCTGACCATGGTTGCCCTAAAGGTGTCATCAGACCGAACGTTATTTATTTTCAGATCAAGGAACGTTTGTTCAACTTTTTAAACCCTGGCCGAGCTTGTTCAAGCAAAAAAGGATTGGAATACTTCTATTGTTCCCCGGAGACAGACCGAGGCCCGCAACCCTCTCTCCTCCATAGATGCTGATGTGAACTTACAAAGATCTTTCATTATGCAGACTTATCGGCAGCTTGGTCCGACAGGGACACCCAGCCACTGAGTTAGGTGTGCAGGTAGTTTTAAGAGTACATCTCCTTAAAGAAATACAGGGGCTGCTATTGCTGACCATCCTTTGGGAATACTAGATCTCTGGTTGTCTATCTTCCGTGATTTCTAAAGCAATTGATCTGGAACAAGCACGCAGATTACAAAGTCAAAGTGAAGTACTAAAGTAGTTGAATGGCTGAACATGCTACAGCATCTAGTTTTGAGAAAATCGCTCTACAGTATGCTTTTTAACCTGAAGATCAAATTAATTCCAGTTCCAGAGTTCATTTCTGGAACATTCGTTTGATTTTCTGATGGTTAGTGAAGTCAAATCAAAGTTTGTATTTGACCATAGTTGTAAGCAAGTTCAAAGCAGCAAGAGGGGAAGTTTTCTTTAAAGAAGAAAATTCAAACACTGTGTGATTTTGTAATAAAGCCTGTTTATTATGTCAGGGATCCCATTCATGTTACAGCGCTTTTGAACAGAATTAATTAACTCTACAATGGCCCCGATGAAGGGGAACCTTACAGCCCCTAAAGCTCAATGGGATTTCTTTATCTTTAGACACATGTGATGAAAAAATATACTTGGAGTGCTGGGGTGAAGGCTCATACGAATGGAGTGCTGGGGTGAAGGCTCATAAGAATGGAGTGCTGGGGTGAAGGCTCATAAGAATGGAGTGCTGGGGTGAAGGCTCATAAGAATGGAGTGCTGGGGTGAAGGCTCATAAGAATGGAGTGCTGGGGTGAAGGCTCATAAGAATGGAGTGCTGGGGGTGGAGGCTCATAAGAAGAATGGAGTGCTGGGGGTGAAGGCTCATAAGAAGAATGGAGTGCTGGGGGTGAAGGCTCATAAGAAGAATGGAGTGCTGGGGGTGAAGGCTCATAAGAAGAATGGAGTGCTGGGGGTGAAGGCTCATAAGAAGAATGGAGTGCTGGGGGTGAAGGCTCATAAGAAGAATGGAGTGCTGGGGGTGAAGGCTCATAAGAAGAATGGAGTGCTGGGGGTGAAGGCTCATAAGAAGAATGGAGTGCTGGGGGTGAAGGCTCATAAGAAGCATGGAGTGCTGGGGGTGAAGGCTCAGAAGAAGCATGGAGTGCTGGGGGTGAAGGCTCAGAAGAAGCATGGAGTGCTGGGGGTGAAGGCTCAGAAGAAGCTTGGAGTGCTGGGGGTGAAGGCTCAGAAGAATAATGGAGTGCTGCCGGTGAAGGCTCAGAAGAAGAATGGAGTGCTGGGGTTAAAGGCTCAGAAGAAGAATGGAGTGCTGGGGGTGAAGGATCAGAAGAAGAATGGAGTGCTGGGGGTGAAGGCTCAGAAGAAGAATGGAGTGCTGGGGGTGAAGGCTTAGAACGTCTTCTTGGTGATATCCATGCCATTGTGCTCTGGTGACCACCATTACTTCCATTGTTGGTATGGGTGACAGAGACAGGAAGTGAAGGAATATCACCAATATGGTAACAAAGAAAAATGAGAACCTACAGTACCAACATGTTAAATTTTCTGAAATTGGGTATAGTCAAGCTTTGAGTCTATTAGTTGACCTGGGGCAGAATTTCCACCATTTTTATGAAGTGGGCCTCAGTTGATATGTCTGGCAACACCTTTTCATGTTGGGGGGCAGTGTCGGTGACCGGACCTCTTTACAAAGCCGATAAGTGATGCTTATCACACTTTGCAGCTTGTTGGTTTGCTTGTTTGAAATGTAAACAGTGGTGTCTTAAAGTCAGCTAATCTCTTACAAGCAAGTAGTGAAGAATGCTGAATCATTAATGAAAGGATTATCGGCTAGACACACATGGATTTTTTGTCTGGAAGCGTTGGCGATATTGGCTTTATAAATCCCAGCACAGATTGAGAACTGGAAAGGCAGGAATTGTGCTTGTTGTGATATTAATACTCTATACACCTGGGGATTCGTTATTTCAGGTGACCCCCATGGCTTTTGCAAAAGGAAATGTTGGCTTAAAGTAGACCTAACTGAATGTTATTTATTTAACTCTGTGCAAGATACAGCAGTCCCAGAGTTACAAACAATATGGGATCTGTAGGTTTGTTCTTAAGTTGAATCTGTTTGTTAGTCGAAACAGGTAATTTTTTTTAAGTGTAGCTTTAGCCAAACATTTTTTTTTAAGCTTTTTAGATAGCATATAGAAGGGTTATCACCCCTATTACATTTGTTTTGCTGTCTCTGTCCCTGTTCAGAAGATTTCACCTCACTTTCTGTCCCAATGACAATTGGATTTTGAACATTTTGGGTTGTTGTGGAAACAAGCCTTAGTGATAAAGTAATCAGTGGAGACACATTTTTCCCCATAATAACCCTTGCAGGAGAGAATTTCCCTTCCTAGGGGTAGATTTCCTCTCGCTTCCTGTTGCCTCCCCCCCCGTTTGTAAGTAGGAGTCATTTGTAAGTTGGATGTTTGTAACTAGGGGACCGCCTGTATTCAGCCCAAAATGTTTTTATTTTTTATTCTTTTTTGAATTGAAGTGCCTTCCCGTCTACATGCTTCCTGTCTACATGCACTCCAGATGATGGAAGCAAGACCATTTCCAGGAGCGGGTTTGCCAATGTGGATGACAGTGGCCCATGATTTGTAGTCATCAGAAATCTGTGCGACAGGGTGACCACACCGGAAAACACAATTGGGAGACAGGGACTGTAACGGAACCCCAAATGGGTCAGGGGTTAACGCCGTTTACTATATTCCATTCTGAACCCAAGACAGCCTATCGACAGTCCACAATCCAGGCAACATGACCCATACAGATTTCCCCCCAGAAACGAGACGCACAGCTCTGTTCTCTGGTTCAAAACAAATAGACAATCTTTATTGCGAAGGCAGGCTCTTGTATACACCAAAAAGAATACTGGTAGTAATCAAGACAACGACACACTCCACCCGCAACATCTTACAATGGTTACTAACGAGCCCACTCAATACACATCTTTTAGTAGACAGACATTCTGACTCCGAGATAATCTACATGAGCTACTTAACTACAGCTGACAGACATCTGACCTTTTAGACTGTGCTAACTCACAATCCACATTTATCATCAATAGAACTTTAACACAATACAGTGTCAATTAGCATAACACCAGGGAAAGGTTCTTGGGAGCCTTCCTAAGTTCATTTACATCACAGTAGCAGACTTAATTACCACAGCAAGCTTAATAGTACACATCAGCCAACACACAATATACCGTATAACGCACCCCAATTTTAGGAGGGAATTTTAAGTAAAAAAAAAAACATTTTAAATAAAGAACATTGAACTTTAAAACCCCCATCATTGCAGCCTCGCCAGTGTCCTATCCCTGCTCTCTCCGAGGGAAATGGAGGAACGAGTGCCGCTGAATTAGACCACAATTGATATATAACCCCCCTCACTGTTATATAACCCCCTCAAAATCGATTATATTGTTTATTTCGTACCCTCCCGCCGCCTATAAGAAGGATTTGCCGCTTTGATCATTCTTATGGTGCACAGACTCGCCGGCTGAAGACGGCAATATCTGAATGATGCCTGTGGCTGCACCCATCATTCAGATATCACCGCACAAATTAGAGGACGTCATATGACATCCTGCCGTGAGGAAGTGGTTAAAGCAATCTACTGAGCTGGCCAGAACCACCTCTGCAGGAAGTCTATTCCACATTTTCACATCTTACTGTGAAGAAACCTTTCCGTATTTGGAGATGAAATCTCTTTTCCTCTAGGCATAAAGAGTGCCCCCTTGTCCTCTGTGATGACCTTAAAGTGAATAACTCAACACCAAGTTCACTGTATGGACCCCTTATATATTTGTACATATATTTGTACATGTTATCATTTCCCCCCTTATTCTCCTCTTCTCAAGAGAATACATTCAGTTCCTCTAATCTTTCCTCATAGCTGAGCTCCTCCATGCCTCTTCTCAGTTTGGTTGCCCTTCTCTGCACTTTCTCCAGTTCCCCGATATCCTTTTTAGAGAACTGGTGCCCAAAACTGACCTGCATATTCCAGATGAGGTCTTACTAATGATTTGATTTACAGGGGCAACATTCTCTCTCTCTCTCTCCCTCTCCCCCTCTCTCCCTCTCTCCCTCTCTCCCTCTCTCCCTCTTTCTCTCTTTCTCTCTTCCATACCTCTCTTATACAAGAAAGGACTTTGCTCGCTTTGGAAACCGCAGCTTGGCATTGCATGTTATTATTGAGCTTATGATCTACCAGATCCTTCTCCACTACGGATCCCCCCGGTTGTACTCCCCCTAGTATTTATGATGCATATTCTTAGCCCCCAAGTGCATAACTTTTATCAACATTCAACCTCATCTGCCACATAGTATCCCAATTAGACAGAGCATTGAGGTCGGCTTGATTTACGGTTTGAGTTTTATGCCATATCGGGGTGGGCACCATTCAGAGAATGTTTTTGCATTGATGGAAGGAATGCAAAGCGCTCTGATTGGAGGAGGTTGAGAGTGTGATGTCACCACCCTGCCTCTTTACCCCATTCAATTTGGAGAATAAGTTGCATTCATTCTGTAATTGCAAGTCATTGTTTGAGCGATGCCGATGCTGAGCAGCCACCCTCCTTTGTTCACAATGCAGCAGGCTAGCTGCTCGGCATGGGACCCAGAAGCTAGTGAAGCTCACAGGAGTGGGGGTGTCTACTACATAGATTTCCAGCTTCCAGAGGGGTCCCACGAGTAAGGTGTATATACAAGGTTACATTGCTACAAGCTGCACCAACATAAGGTTGTATAATATATCCATATCCATATCTAGACTTCACTTTAAAAAAAAGTTAAGGGATTATCGTCACTTGAAGATCTTTCCCTGCAGAAGCTGCATCAAATTCCTTCCTTGTCAGATAACCACTCATGTGTCATTTATCCAGGGATGACTAACTGATCTATCTGATATTGCTATATAGGTGTCTTGGGATGGGATGAGATTGAAAAATTAAATACATTAATATACAGTGCCTTGAAAAAGTATTCACACCCCTTGAAATTTTCCTCATTTTGTCCTGTTTCAACCAAAAACGTAAATGTATTTTATTGGGATTTTATGTAATAGACCAACACAAAGTGGCACATAATTGTGAAGTGGAAGGAAAATGATAAATGGTCTTCACATTTTTACAAATATGTAAAAATGGGGGGGGCATTTGTTTGGCGCCCCCCTGAGTCAATACTTTGTAGAACCTCCTTTCACTGCAATTACAGCTGCAAGTCTTTTTGAGGACGTCTCTAACAGCTTTGCACATCTAGAGCGGGACATTTTTGCCCATTCTTCTTTGCAAAATATCTCAAGCTCTGTCAGATTGGATGGAGAGCATCTGTGAACAGCAATTTTCAAGACTTGCAACAGATTCTTAATTGGATTTAGGTCTGGACTGTGGCTGGACCATTCTCACACATGAATATGCTTTAATCCAAACCATTCCATTGTATCTCTGGCTGTATGTTTAGGGTCGTTGTCCTACTGAAAGGTGAACCTCCGCCCCAGTCTCAAGTCTTTAGCGGGTTTTCTTCTAAGATTGCCCTGTATTTGGTGCCATCCATCTTTCCATTAACTCTGACAAGCTTCCCTGTCCCTAAAAAAAAAAAAAAAAAAAAATGCAGCCACACATGATGCTGCCACCACCATGTTTCACAGTGGGGATGGTGTGTTAAGTGTCATGTACAGTGTTAAACATCACATAGCGTTTTGCTTTTAGGCCAAAAAGTTCATTGTTGGTCTCCTCTGACCAGAGCACCTTCTTCCACATGTTTGCTGTGTCCCCCACATGGCTCCTCACAAACTTCAAATGGGACTTCTTATGGTTTTCTTTCAACAATGGTTTTCTTCTTGCCACTCTTCCATAAAGGCCAGATTTGTGGAGAGCACAACTAATAGTTGTCCTGTGGACAGATTCTCCCACCTGAGCTGTGGATGTCTGCAGCTCCTCCAAAGTTACCATAGATCTCCTGGCTGCTTCTCTAATGAATGCTCTCCTTGCCCGGCCTGTCAATTTAGGTGGACGGCCATGTCTTGGTAGGTTTGCAGCCGTGTCACTCTTTCCATTTTCAGATGATGGATTGAACAGAGCTCTGTGAGATGTTCAAAGCTTGGGATATATTTTTATAACCTAACCCTGCTTTAAACTTCTCCACAACTTTATCCCTGACCTGTCTGTTGATCCCTGATCATCAGTCAGATCACATAAAGGAGAGGGAGATCCCTGATCATCAGTCTCATCACATATATAAAGAGGGGAGAGAGCGCTGATCATCAGTCATGTAACAACATTCCAAACGGTGCCTCCTGACCTCCAAACTCTTTCAGCAGACTGAGTGCTAATACCAGCCCTTGTACCCCAAGCATCATACACAGACAAGATGTTGAGGTAGAACCAAAGGAATAACTGTTTATTGAACAGAAATGCAGGTTTTTATAGACTTCAAAAGTAGGTCAGTAGGTCATCACATGAACAATAAAACCCAAATATTTACCCAAAACATCACTCAATGGTTAGATGGAGCGCTAAATTTGACATGGGGATAATTCCATCATAAGAACCTCCAAGAGTTAGCTAAATTAGCCAACAGACAGAAACAATAGGCAACTCAATTAACAATGGGAATTCACACTTAGGAGGCACACAATGGGAGAGAATGCACATGGCATAAACAGTGCTCCAACCCCACCTCACACTGGCCGGCACCCATCTACAACAGTCTGAGACCAATTCATACATTGTTCCAGCAGTCTGCTACCGTAAAATTAATTGATCTCTATAGATTTCTTTAGGGAGATTGTTGGTAAATATTTCTGTCCCAAGTGAAGGAGCCTCTGCAACCCAGTCTGCGGGAGGGCCACCGTATTTCCTTTGACCATCAACCTGTACAAGAATAATATTAAACCTTTGTATCCACTCCAGTAGGGAAGCTTTATTGTACCTATTCAGAGAATTAATCCAAGCCTTGCTCTCAGCATTCATCACATTGTTGTCCATGATCCACCCTCTCCATGGGCTATAATCAGTGGGTAGGAGGCAAGCTCCTAGTCCCCTTTAAATGCCCCTGTCCCGGTTGGGTCTGCCACAAGTCAGTTCACATATATGAGAGAGAGAGAGAGAGAGAGAGATATATATATATAAAGGCATGTGAACAGATGAGACTTATAACAAGATCCAGCTACTAGGTAAGGTATTGACTTGGGAATATGGAGTATTTATACCATTCAAAGTCTCAAGACTCCATGACCCAGCACAGGAATTAATATCTGAGAAAACAAAACGTTTTCAATATTACAGTCCTCAGCCTTGGAGCCCCTCACCATGTGTAGGGGAGAGACCAAGGGCACACATACTGTATACACAACCCTGGCAGCAAGATCCTGACGATATATAATACATTGATAATGTATCATGCATTTTCTCATAGTTGGAGCCTCGACCCCGCTCAGCTTCCGCAATGCCATTAGTTTCCATAGGAACGGACTCTTAATTGTCTCATTGATTGCACTATAGAAGTGCTAGTTTAATTTTTCTCTCTCCTCCTGAAGGACCTTTTCTAGAAAAGACGCAATAATAACTCAGACAGACGTAGTGCGCGCTCTGGAGCTGCACGGCGATTATTTCCCCTCTGTTGTAAATGTAAAAAAAAGGAAAAAAAGCAAACCTTGGAACGGCTGCAGACAAAGCGTTAAACGCAAGCACTTCTGTTCCATAACAGTGACTGGGTGTTCCAGTTGCCATGGCGACACAAGAAGTTGGTGCCTTAGATACGCCAAAGTTCTCTTTCTGTTCTTCATGTCACCTTTCAGCAAACTAGAATGCTGCTTCTTAAAGGAAACCCATTCTGAGAAAGTATGGAGGCCATCATTTCCCACTTTTTCATTTTAAAATGCTAGTTTCCTAGCCGTCGTGATGACCCCAAAGGACTCTGTAGTTGTAGTCACTTCTCTGGAAGGGAATTCATACTTTTGCTTTCGTTGTATTTTTAGCTTGCTTGATTTTTGCTTAATTTCTTGTCCTAGGGTGACAATGCTGCTCCTTGTTATACAACTTATCCGGAAAGCATTCACCATGCTTCACTTTTTCCACATTTTATGTTGTAGCCTTATTCCAAAATGGATTAAATTCATTGTTTTCCTCAAAATTCTACAAACAATCCCCCATAATGACAACGTAAAAGAAGTTTGTTTGAAATCTTTGCAAATTTATTAAATTATGTACATAAGTATTCACAGCCTTTTGCCACAATACTGAAAATTGAGCCCAGGTGCATTCTGTTTCTGCTGATCATCTTTAAAATGTTTCTACAACTTGATTGGAGTCCACCTGTGGTAAATTCAGTTGATTGGACATGATTTGAAAAGGTACACCTGTCTATATAAAGGTCCCACAGTTAGACCGGGTTCACACTTGTACGAAAAATGCTCCGACATTGGGAGCTCATGTCACATGGCGTGTGAAAATCAATGTTTCCATATGAGAGCGGTCTTAACTGGTTCGACTTTGAAAATGCTCCTTGTACTATTTGGTCCAACTTTGATCCTACTTCATCCCATTGAATAGCATCAAAGTCGGGTTAAAGTAGGATCCTTGTCCTAACCATCCGACTTTTGACATCCAACATGGTGATTACAGCAACAGTAAAAGTAATTTACTGCTTGGCTCTGATGAAGAGGCGTATAGCTTCGAAGCACGTCAGCCGGCGGTGACCCTCTTCACTTTCTCTACGGTCGATTAGAGTATGGTTCGAGGTCATCTTGTTGCAGCTTACGTTGACTAAGCTAGACTGCGATTTTTTTCCATTACACTTGTGAGTAGGCCCTATATACATTTCTATTTTTATTAAAATTTTGTTGCAGTAATACACTAGGCCGGTGCGTCTTTGTTTTCTTTTCTGCTGCTAGGACATCCCCATCCAGGAAATGCAGCAAGGCCAGTGGTACCGTTGTTGGCATCATCTCATGGGCAATTGACTTTCGGATTATCCTCTCGTTCGCAGGAGCATTTGTTTGTCTCTGTGTTTAAAGCAAAAGTAATTTATCTCTGGGATTGTTTTGATTGGTCAAGGGACAAGTCAGACAAGTCATAATGTTGGATCAAAGTAGTATCCTGTTCATTTAATGTAGGACCAATGTAGGATCGATGTAGGACTGATGTCACAGAGCAAAGTAGTGTGAACCCAGCCTTAACATTGCATGTCGGAGAGCAAACCAAGCCATTTAGTCCAAAGAATTGTCTGTAGACCTCAGAGACAGGATTATATGAAGGCACAGATCTGGGAAGGGTACAGAAACATTTCTGAAGCATTGAAGGTCCCAATGAGCACAATGGTCCTGTCAACCATAAATGGAAAATGTTTGGAACCACCGGGACTCTTCCTAGAGCGGACTGCCTGGCCAAACTATGATTGAGGGAGAAGGGCTTTAGTCAGGGAGGTGACCAAGAACCCAATGGTCAATCTGACAGAGCTCCAGTGTTTGTGGAGAGAGGAAAACCTTACAGAAGAACAACCATCTCTGCAGCACTCGACCAGTCAGGCCTGTGTGGTAGAGTGGCCAGATGGAAGCCACTCCTCAGTAAAAGGTACACGACAGTCTGCCTGGAGTTTGCCAAAAGGCACCTGAAGGACTCTTGGGCCATGAGAAGCAAAATTCTCTAGTCTGATGAATTAAAGATTGAACTCTTTGGCCCGAATGGCAAGCATTAAGTCTTGAGGAATGTACAGAGACATCCTTGACGAAAACCTGCCCCAGAGCGCTCTGGACCTCAGACAATGTGCATTCGAAGCTGCAGATACAGTCTGCCTCATTTCCTGACTAGAGGACATCCAACATCTAGACCCCCCCCCCCTAGCCTGATTGTCCCTGGCCTGACCCGTCCCTCTCATTCATTAGATTTCAGTTCTTTCTATTGTGGAGGCTTCCCATCACACGTGGGCATTGGCATTCAAATACAGCCTGCCTTGGACCGCCCACTTCTCCAATCTGATACCCATCAATCAAGGCATTTTGATATTTTCAAGAACTTAGCTATCCAAAGGGTGCCTACCAAAAAACTAGGTACTAGCACCCCGCGCCCCCCCCCCCTCAAAAAAGGCCAAAAACATTATAGTTAGGGGGTTGGAGAAGGACATGAAGCAGAACTTCCCTTTTAAGGTAAAGTAGTTCTGTTTTAATTTTTTTATTTTTTATTTTATCATGTTGGGGTAGATGCGAAACTGAAAAAGGCAAAATATAACCCAGTTAAGCTGTGGGCATTACCCATGCCTCCCAGAAGTGTTGAAGGCAAAGGTAAGTTTCTCCTGGGGCAGTTCTAGATCATTATCACTTTTTTGTACATCCCATGATTTAGCTTGCTTTGGTAGCTGCCGCCTGGCATTGAGCGGTGCCTCCAAGCCTTAGGGCCCTTTTACACAGGCTGTCCTATCGGGTCACTTTTTCTGGTAGACCGAATCCCCCCCCCCCCCCATCTCCCCTATGGAGGAGTGGATGTCCTCAGTGACATGTCTGCTGACATCCACCCCTGTCCGCAAAGTGAAGACGGTTGGTGGTCCTAGTTTCCATCCATCTGGTAGTCCTATTTTTCAATCCGTCTGGTGGATCAGATATAATTGGTTGAAAACAGGAAGTCATTTTTCCACCCGATTTCCACATAGAGAAGAGCGGGACTGTGTCCGTCCTCCACTCTGCACAGCAGACAGGACCTTTCACCTGCCTGCTCAGCAGGGATCAGCAGAGCAATCCCCTGCTAAGCAAGCAGAGTACTCCAAACTTGGGTGCCCATGTGAAAGAGGCCTTATGGTTAACCATTATTTGCTGTAAGTCCTTTTCCCGCTCTGTTGCTAAGCTTTTAAAATCTTAGGAATGTTTTTCTGTAGGGATTAGGGGTCATTACCTCCTTCAGTATGAAACGGGTAATTTATTTCTATGATGATTACAAAATGAGGTGCAAAGATTATTAATTTTGAATGCTACTACTGTGATGGAATTATTACAAAATTATATTTGATAAGTTTTTATTAGAAGCCACTAATGTGTTTCTCCATTATATTTCTTTAAGATTTTATATTCTTTTATATAATCCTTTTTGTATACCTTTTTATATATATACACATTTATGCATGTATGAGATTATGAACCAAAATAGTGCTTTATCTTCCTTGATGATTACATAAGATGTGATAATGAAAAATATGAGTGGACATTGAAAGTTTGTGCTTTTAAGAGCCTGCAAGAGATCCTCTCTCCTATGCCCCCCCACTGTGAAGACCTTTTGAAAGGAGCTTGTGTGCTCTGCCCTACACCTCCCCCATTTCCTGTAATCAAGAGAAGTTATACTGGACTGTTCAACAACTGAAGAACTGTTTCAAAGCAAGGACATCCTTTCTAAGCATGAAACTTCCATCTCTACTGGACTGTCCTATATTATATGTCAGAACCCCTGGAAGCTAAATAAGTTTTTTGCATGGGAAACCCCATAGAAGCTATGTTGGACTGCTTGGAACAAAGGAGTAAAAAGCACATGTTGCTGGGTGGGCGTGGATGAGGGCGTACGTGGGGTGTGCCAATGGTTGGATGGGAGGGAACTGGGTGTGTTTTTATCATGTGAGGGTGTGTATCTGTATCATGTTAACCAATGAAAAACACTCTGTGTTGTTTAATAAAACTGAGGCTGCCCATGCAGCAGCCATTCCATTTCCTTTCTCTCTACTGAAGACATCTCCTGCCTTTTTCTTGATTGCAGTAAGATAATGCCAGCCTCCCTGAGATTGAGAGGAGACTAATAATTAATCAGAGTCTCTAATAGTTCCTTTTCACTACCATTTCTTTTTTTTTTCTACGAACACATTTTTAGTGGATGCGTGCATTGTTGAATCATTGCGTTGGGCTGGTGTAGTTTAATTTATTACCAATTTAATTATCAATATTCATATTGCCATCGACAAGCATGCTTGTGAGGAAGTCTCACTCCTGTGGCAGCATCTTCCGTAATGTAAAATGTAGATTCTAAGCTCTCAGCAGGGCCTTTCCAATTCTCTTGTATTGAACGGGCTGTAACTCTACTGTCCGCCCTTAATTGGTAAAGTGTTGGCACTATAATAATCCTGTGTAGTAATTGAAGAGTAACAGGTAATATAACCACCCAGGTATACTCTTGAGTAAAGCAGGATAACTGTCGGTGACCTGTCAGATCTGAGAGACATCCAAAAATAATACGCATAGAACAGTTGCTTGAGGCCGCGTACACACGATCAGACCGGTCCGATGAAACTGGTCTGAAGACCAGTTTAATCGGACCAAATTGATTGTGTGTACGGCCCATCGGACCGGTGTCCATCGGACAAATGTTTTAAAACTTGCTTTAAAATCTGTCCGATGGACCAAAACGATGGTTAGTACACAAAAGCATCGGACCAAAAACCTGCGCATGCTCAGAATCAAGTCGACGCATGCTTGGAAGCATTGAACTTTGTTTTTTCAGCACATCGTTGTGTTCTACGTCACCGCGTTCTGGCCCGATGGTATTTTGGACTGATGGTGTGTACACACATCAGACCACTCAGTGTGGTACGATGAAAACGGTCCCTCGGACCAGTCTCATCGGACCGGTCTGATCGTGTGTACGTGGCCTAAGTGTATCAATCAGATGTCTGCTTGGACACAAGTACAGAGTATTTATGCAGTTGTAAAGACGATAAAGTGGGGGCTTAGGGGGGGTTTAGTATAATGCATATGTATCTTATATATTATCATGATGAAGACACAAGACATTGTTGGCAAAACATCTATCTCCACCCTGAGAATGCATGTTCCTGTTTCCAACTTAATGACGCACACTACAATTGAAACAGGAAATCTATTCCGAGGCTTTGGCCTAACCGCAGGCCACAAGATAAAGTCTATGTAAAAAAGAATGCCTAAAGATAAGAAATAGTCTTATTCATCTTCTTCTTCTTCGCATATCTTCTTAAAATGGAGGAGCTATAGTTTATACATATTACAACAGTAATATAGACCAAAAGGCAACAGACATGCTCAACTGCAATCTGCCCTTCAGGAACCAGAAACCGGTGCTCTGACTAAAGTGTCTCCACACCGAAATGATAATCCAATAAAAGATTACAGCTGGCTACTCAATATCATCTATGCAAGCATTTCTTTATTGGATATATAACGAAGTACAGAAAATAACACATTTACGCGTTTCGGCAAGAACCTTACTCATAGCATAAGACAGCACATGCTACGGGTAAGGCTCGATGTTTTCCCTTTCTTTAGTCTTTTAGCAACTTTTTATATAATGTTGGTATTTTGTACTTTTTGGGAAGCAGCGATTGTTTTGCCTGTTTGAGTGATACTTTGCAACGCCTACATTGCCGATAGATTCTCTTATAGCGAATCAGCCTCATTGTCAGTTTATAAAGACTGTCCATCCTTCCTATTCATCAAAATCTTACTCCATAAGCGTTCTATAACCGTTTATTTTTTAGTGGTGGGTCGCAGTCTCTTTTCTTCATTTTGCTGCTTTTTCTTGATGTTTTTCTTGTTTTGTTTGAGTGTTTTGTACCAGTCTGTTGACATTTTTGAGTGCTAAGTTCTGTGTTCATCTTTTATAAATTGGAGGGAGGAAAAAAAATAGACAAAATTTACGACCGTGAACCAACAATATTTGTTTGTCCTTTTTTTAAAATAGGGAGCAAAGAATTTTAAGCATGGTATGCCGCATTCACAGCTAATATGCAGGTTATACTAAAATGAAAAAAAAAACAAAAAACAAAAATACAATTGGTGGAAAAAACAATGTGAAACAAATAATAGTTACCAACCTTAATAATTCCACAAGTTCCCTCAATTATGTGAATCAAAAAAAAAAAATTATTAATGAAAGTGTAACTAAAGGCAAAACTATTTTTTTTGTTATGGATTGAGTGGAGAGGGATTAGAACACCTGTCAATTTTTAATGGAGTCTGTCCCCAGTTTGGCATATTCCCCCCTGTCCGTTTGTCCTGTTTACCATTATCATTCAAAGTGAATGTACAGTAATACCTTGGATTACAAGCATAATTTGTTCCAGATGCATGCTTGTAATCCAAATTACTCGTATATCAAAGCGAGTTTCCCTATAGAAATCAATGGAAACTCAGATAATGCGTTCCAGTGCGACTGCTGGTGTATGCTGTACCGCATGTGGCCAAAGGTTCGGTGGTGCCTGAGACGCTTGGAGACCACTCGGGAACCAAGTCTCTCTGAGCATCTCCATGTGGTCTCCGAGCATCACCGGCGCCCCACACCGGTGACAACATGTGATACTGCACACCCCAGAGGCTTGAATCCTGATTGTTTTGTGGAAAAAAAAAAAAATGTATTGCGAAAAGTTCATAAACCACGTTACTTCTGAGGTATTACTGTACAAGAAAATCCCAGATTTTTGGTTGTTCCTAGAAAAGTAATAGAGGGGAAATCCTCCAATGGGAACAATAGTTCTGGTGATCTGGGGGGTCCCCAAGGAAGTCCCTTAATTTGCAGGGATTTCTTCTCACTTCCTGTTTGCCCATGGGACAGGAAGTGAAGGGAAATATCCACAATGGGTCACAGATGGCGAAATATTTAATCAAACTGGTTAGGGTTGTCCCGATACCGATACCAGTATCGGTATCGGGACCGATACCGAGTATTTGCGGGAGTACTTGTACTCCCACAAATACCCCCGATACCCAAATAGAATACTTTGCCCAGCCTAACCCCCCCCCCGCCGTCGTACCCGCCGCTACAACGAAAGCCGCCGCTGCATGTTTAAAGCGTGCAGGAACATCACAGCTTTCATTTGAATAGCTGTAGTGTTCCCGCCGCGTATAGACACTCCCCCTTGCTCGGGATTGGATGGGTGATCGTGATCTGTCCAATCCCGGGCAAAGGGGAGTGTCTATATGAGGCCGGGAAAACTGCTATTCAAATGAAAGCTGTGATGTTCCCCGTGCGGCTGCGACGGTGGCTGCTGCCAGGTATGGGGGAAATGGCTGCGGGGACATGGATGGATGGATGGTGGGACATGGCTGCGGGGACATGGATTGATGGACATGGTTGTGGGGACATGGATTGATGGACATGGTTGTGGGGACATGGATTGATGGACATGGTTGTGGGGACATGGATTGATGGACATGGTTGTGGGGACATGGATTGATGGATATGGTTGTGGGGACATGGTTGTGGGGACATGGCTGGAGGGACATGGCTGCGGGGACATGGCTGCATCATATGTGGGGGACATGGCTGGGGTACATGGCTACATATGTGGGGGACATGGCTGGGGGGACATGGCTGCATATGTGGGAGACATGGCTGCATATGTGAGGGACATGGCTAGAGGGACATGGCTGCATATGTGAGGGACATGGCTGCATATGTGAGGGACATGGCTAGAGGGACATGGCTGCATATGTGAGGGACATGGCTGCATATGTGAGGGACATGGCTAGAGGGACATGGCTGCATATGTGAGGGACATGGCTGCATATGTGAGGGACATGGCTAGAGGGACATGGCTGCATATGTGAGGGACATGGCTGCATATGTGAGGGACATGGCTGCATATGTGAGGGACATGGCTGCATATGTGAGGGACATGGCTGCATATGTGGGGGACATGGCTGCAATATGTGGGGGACATGGCTGCAGTATGTGGGGGGACATGGCTGCATTTGGGGACACATTTTAAAAAAGTATCGGTATTCAGTATCGGCGACTACTTGAAAAAAAGTATCGGTACTTATACTCGGTCCTAAAAAAGTGGTATCGGGACAACCCTAAAACTGGTTTTAACCCTCCCTTGGTCTATCCAAAATTAAAACAAAACCTTTGCCTATAGTTCTACCTTAAACACCAGACGTCCCTTGTAACGAAACGTGTCGGGCGGAGCCTAGCAATGACGTCGTCATGCCTTCTTGGTTGAGTGGTGCATGTTCATCCGTGACCCCATTTCAATGTTCCGCCACCAATAAAGACGCATGATCTGCTTACCAGATCGTTGGACCACAAGGACACAGAGGGACGCAAAAAGCGACCTTTCTGCAAAGTTCACAGCTGGGTCACTCAAACGGTGTCAAACATGAGAGAGAAGAACACAGGAAGTGCATTAATAACTGAATTTATTATAAAAAGAGAGGTACTTTAAAACAGTGATAGAGACAAGCCTGTAAACATGCACCTCTCATACTTCCAACGCGTTTCATTGTTTTGTGTGTCTCACATTGGTTTTGAACTGATTGTATTCAGTTTGTTTTAAAGGGTTAGAGCGATATTTACAATTATTCATGTCATTAAAGTAAATGTCTAGACAATTTTTTCAATTATATTTGGATAGAGTAGAGAAGGATTGGGAACCCCTGTTGTTTTTTTTTTCTGATCTTCGAGAAATTTCCTCCCACTTCCCCCGAGAGAATGGTTTTTCCAAATGGTAAGTGAATGAAAATCTACAACAGGGAAACGGAGTAATAAAAATCTGACAGGGGTTCTAGCTTCCCTTACTCTATCCCACAAAATATGTCTGGACTTGGCGCCCATTCACACTATCGCATTCTTACAACAAATGCTACATGTATTGTGATGCTGTGCTATTCATTCTGATTGGCGCTCCCAATGAACCTTGACAACGGACTTGCAACACGTGTGTTACTGCACCAGAATGGTGGGAATGGACCCTCAAACTTTTATGACACACCCAGTTTTATGATATGTAGCATGTTTTATATACTGTGTTCTTGATGCATCGTGTTTTTGTTTCATGTCTAATCTATTTGGTTTGATTCTGCATGCCCATTTTTCAGTCCTTTCGTTCTCATGGGTTCATTTTGTCGTCTGTGTTATCTCATCACTCATCGCTGATTTCTTCACCGCCGCCGATATACAATACTCTTGTTGCCTCATTGATGCTGAACTTTCTTTTTCCCCTCCTGTTCCTTGCCGCCATTCCCAGGCAGCTGGAGTTATTTCGGATGGGGAGAAAGCCAGAGTATGTAACATTTTTATTTTCCGCTCATGCCGAAGCATGCCTTGTGACGCCATGCCATGTGGATATTCATGCATACAGCCTTATTGTGTCACTCTGAAATATGGTGTTGACAACTGCCCTTCATAATGCCACCAAAGCTCACCTATTTAACAGATTCTCAATTTCAATGTTGTATTTTTTTTTAACCAATTGTAGATTCTTCAGACCAGCAGTTCATAAACCTTTTATTTTGTTTTGCATGTTAGGTTCAATAGTAAATGTTTTATTTAGGCCAATATATATATTTTAAAAAAACATTTCTTATTTACCACTTGCATCTGGAAGGTGTTGAGCTCTGTATGAGCTCTATACCGTGTTTTACCGAAAATAAGACCTAGCATTTTTTTTCCAGGCGGGCGGCAATTTAAGCCCTACCCTGAAAATAAGCCCTAGTTTTAAATGTTTGTAAAATCCTTTTATCCACCAAGAAGGTAAAAATAAAGTGCTGCTACCAAATCTTCTGTAGTTTTCAATGTCTTTTAGCCTGATGACCCCTACCGCTCTAAATAGGCCCAGTCAGGGGTGAAACCTTTCAGGCCCCGTACACACGACCGAGTTTCACGGCAGAATCCAGCGAGAAGCTCGCTGGGATCCATATTCTGCCGAGAAGCTCGATCGTGTGTACGTTTTCGCTGAGCAAACTGCCGAGAGAGGCGTAGAGCCAAAATAGAGAGCAGGTTCTCTATTTCCTCGACGGGCCATCGGGACTAATGGCTCAACGCCTTTTTCGACAGCCTGGTCGACGAACTCGACGGCCGGCCGAGAACCTCGACGGGCGGAACGATGAGTTTAGCCCTACGAGGTTCTCGTACGTGTGTACGGGGCCTGAGAGGGGCATGGCTTAGGGCAGGAACTGTTGGAAGCCAACTGATTTGATTCAATTTCATGATGGGATTTTATGAATGTGTGGCTTTGTTACATAGTTGTTGTTCATTTTGGTAATTTATGCCGAGTGGAATGAGCTCCTAAAGCCAATACTCGGTGTGAAGGAGGATCGGAGGAACACACCTGGGACTTGGGACGATGCAGTCTTTGTGCCTACGTGTTCAACTTGTGTTACAGTTAATGCCAGGGCCTCAATACTTTTATTTGTTTCTACTTAAATACTTAATAAAGTAACATTTAAAGAGAGATACCGGTTACATCATAGGCTTAGCAAAAACAAAAGGCACAGCGTGGCATTTTGAATTAAGAATTTCTTGATCGTACATCACGGGACACAGAGCGCATAGTCATTACATATGGGTTATATGGGTACCTTCAGGTGTGGACACTGGTGTAATCAACTTCACAGGAAGTTCCTCCCTATATAACCCCCTCCCACTGAGAGTGCTTTAGTTTTTTCGCCAGTGTCTTAGGTGTTGGTCACGTCTAGCTGTCCCTCGGAGGTCTCGGGACCCAGGATAGCTAGCCGGATCCGTCCGAAGTGCTTCAGAGCCAAGATGTACGGTACCCGGGCCCTGCTGGAGTGGGGTTTTGCCTATAATGCCTCTCCTTGGAGGGCTGGATTCTGGGCTCCAGTGCCTTAGTCTCTTCCAAGAACTAAACGCTACTGATGCCAGGATGCTATATAGGTCCAGGGGTGTGGGTTCCTTAACACAGGACCCCGGTCCCTGAAGGTCCAAGACAATACCCACGGAGATGGGGGAAGGCTGGGCCTCTTGCATTTTGCAATACCCTGCGGCGTGGAGCAGGTAAGAGGGAACCTGCGGGACTTGGTTCGACAGTAGGTATCCCCCTGGGGGTTCTGGGTTGGCTAACAGTATGCTGGTGCATCAGCCACTATCTCCACTATGTCTGTTGAGGCAGGATGGGATTCTAATGTTTACCCAGATAATATGTAAATATATGTATACTTGTGTAAGTTATATATTTTCTACTCACCCCAGGTCTGCCTGTTAACACTGATACTGCAACCCCACATGTTTTAAAGAGGAAATTGCTGGTTAAAAACTCCTGTTTCTTAGGAAGCCCATGGGGACAGCTTCCTCGCTGTGTGTGCACTACAATAAGATTAGTGCTTACCTGGTGTCTGTTGGTGCTGCATAACGCTGGTCCATGTTGTTCCTCTGCTCTGCTACCTCCATGTGGTTTCAGCGTGGTGCGCACGACCGTGCGCGCGTGTGTGCGCGCGCATTCGCGCGCGCGTGCACGCCGCCTTTTATAGCGTCGGCGTGCGTCGGGGGGGGCGGGCCAGCAGCGTCAGGGTTTGTATAAAGGAAAAACTTTTCTCTGGCTGGTCTTTCCCTCCTGGAGGCAGAGGAAGAAAGGATACAGAGCGTGCAGCTGGGTCTTTTGGCCACACAGGGACACCTAGTGGCGGTTTTGTGGATCTTCAGGTCTAGGACTTAGGTCCACTATTGACCAGAAAAAAAAAAAAAAAAAAAAGTTTTTTGCTTAAAGGGACTCAGCCTTAGATCCAGCAGTATCTGAGTCTACCTTGGACTCCGGCTAACGGGCATTGGTGTGTCAATACTCACAGGTTTCCTCGGTATTGCCACCTCCCAGGCGGGTAAAAAAAAAAAAAAAAAAAAAAATTTTTTGAAAAAAAAAAAAAAAAAAAAAGAGAAATATAAAAGAAAAAGAGAGAAATTAGTTATTTTTCATTTTTCTCATACCTGCCCTCATATTGGTTACTCCTAGCTGCAACAGTCAGGTGTTGGCTATAGGGGTGACCCAAGGTTGTACAATGGCTCCAAAGGGATCTGGACCAGCCAAGGCTGCTAAAGGTGCCAAAAAGCAAAAGGGGTCTCCATCGGGGTCAGAGGATTTGGGCCAGGCTTCTACGGCCCCACCCTCGCCAGTCAGGACACCGAGTGGCATAGTACAAGAGCCATTGGGGGTGCTGGGGGCAGAGGCGGCCCCCGATCCACCCATTCCCGTTTACGTGACGGAAGAAATGCTAGCAGCCACCATGTGTGGGCTAGAGAAAAGGTTAACTGCGTTGCTTTCCCGTCCTTGCCCAAGTAGCAAGCGGGCTAGATCCCCCTCACCCAGTGTGGGGTTTTCAGATGCGGAGGTCTCCTCTTCAGAGGAACGGGACCCACAAGGGGATCAGGCAGACCCAAGTCCCGACGGTTCAGACAGGGAAAATTCCACTATAGATGAATATTTTTCGGCCTCTCAAGCGGAGGGCCTGTGGATCCAGTCTTTGACAGATATGGTTCGCACTGCCTTTAAACTTCCAGTGCCAGAACTAGTAGCCCCGGAGGTATCCTCATTGGGTTCTTTAAAGGCTCCATTAACTGGTGCATCTTTTCCAATGCACCCCCTTCTGCGGAACGTGATTTACCAGGATTGGGCTCGACCTGATAGAATCTTTGTCTCTCCTAAAAGATTCTCTGTTCTCTACCCTATGGAAGAGGAATATGTAAAGAAATGGGCTCTCCCTACAGTGGACGCAGCCATTTCCTGCGTGAATAAATCCCTGACTTGTCCGGTTGAAAATGTCCATATGTTCAAGGATCCGGTCGACAAGAAATTCGAGACCCTACTGAAAGCAGCTTTCACCTCAGTAGGTGCCATGGTTCAGCCAGCAGTAGCAGCCATTGGTGTTTGTCAGGCCTTGAAGGATCAGGCAAAGCATATATTGAAGGACATGCCGGCTCAGCATACTCATGAATTAGCAGAATTCCCTAGGGCTCTCTGCTTTGCAGTAGATGCTATTAAGGACTCCATCCAACAGGCATCCCGTGCATCTCTACTGATGGTTCACATGCGTCGTCTTTTGTGGCTAAAGAACTGGTCAGCAGAGGCACCCTGCAAAAAGCTTTTAGCAGGGTTTCCCTTTCATGGGGGAAGACTATTCGGGGAAGACCTAGATAAATATATCCACACCATATCAAGTGGAAAAAGTACTTCCTTACCGGTCAAGAAAAGACCGCGTGGGCCCACGTTTAAACGACAGGCCATTGCAGGCTCGGCCCCTTCGACTTTCCGTCAGTATCGACGGCCTCCCGGGCGGTCAGCAGTTAATAGCCGCCCACAGGGACAAGCCGCGGCAAACAAGAGGCCCTGGTCTCGCAAGCCGGCTAAACCAGTCATCAAATCAGATTCATGAAGGGGCGCCCCCACTCTCTTGGGTGGGGGGAAGACTTCAGTTTTTCTCCGAAGTCTGGAAGGCCAGAATTCCTGACTCTTGGGTTCGGTCCGTAGTAGCCTCAGGCTACAAACTAGAGTTTCGAGAAATCCCCCCTCCTCATTTTCAGGGGTCAAGTCTTCCAAGCGACCCGTTAAAGAGGGTCTCTCTCGTAAAGGCGTTGGATCGCCTCTTGCTCCAAGGAGTAATTGTAGAAGTACCAACCCAAGAAAGGGGTCTGGGATTCTACTCCAACCTTTTTGTTATACCAAAACCAAATGGCGACGTCAGGCCTATATTAGACCTCAAACGCCTAAATCGCTTTCTAAGGATTCAGACCTTTCGTATGGACTCCATACGTTCAGTGACAGCCAGCCTACATCAGGGCGACTTTCTAGCATCTATAGACATAAAGGATGCATATCTGCATGTGCCGATTTACCCAGCACATCACAAGTTTCTTCGTTTTACGATAAACCAAAGTCATTACCAGTTCGTAGCCCTCCCTTTCGGGTTGGCAACAGCTCCACGGGTATTCACAAAGGTGTTAGCCCCGGTGCTAGCCGTCCTAAGGACAGAAGGCATCTTGGTCCTAGCATACCTGGACGATCTCCTGGTTATCGACAATTCAGCTTCCAACCTCAATCATGCAGTAGTCCGCACAGTGCGGCATCTAGAAGAGTTCGGGTGGATTGTGAACCAAGAAAAATCAAGGTTACAACCCACAAGACAGTTGGAATATCTAGGCTTTCGGTTAGATACAGAATGCCAGAGGGTATTTTTACCTCAAGAGAAGATCAGGTCGTTGATTCAAACGATTCAAATAGTCTTAGGCAAAAAGAAGCCGACTATTCGCCTATGCATGCGACTGCTGGGGAAGATGGTGGCCGCCTTCGAAGCAGCGCCCTATGCCCAGATCCATACCAGAATTCTGCAAGCAGCTATTCTCTCTGCTTGGAACAAGTCCATACAGGCATTAGACCGTCCATTAGTTCTTTCTCCAGAAGTCAGGCACAGCCTGTACTGGTGGCTGATCCCTCAAAAATTATCAAAAGGGAAAACCTTTTGCCCCATCTCGTGGAAAATAGTAACCACAGATGCCAGCCTAACAGGTTGGGGGGCAATCTTAGGAAAACGGACCCAGCAGGGACAGTGGTCAGAGGCAGAAAGTCTGCTTCCCATCAATGTCCTAGAGATCAGAGCTGTTCGGTTGGCCCTGGTCGCCTGGACTCTCCCCCTGCAGGGTCTGCCAGTAAGGATACAGTCCGACAATGCCACGGCGGTGGCATACATAAACCACCAGGGGGGCACAAAGAGCCTGGCGGCTCAAAGGGAAGTAAACCTAATTTTTGCATGGGCCGAAGCCCATGTACCCTGCATCTCAGCAGTGTTCATCCCAGGGATAGACAATTCTCAAGCTGATTTTTTGAGTCGTCAACAGTTACTCCCGGGAGAGTGGTCTCTTCACCCCAGGTATTCCAAGAGATTTGCCAAAGATTCGGAGTTCCCGATGTGGACATCATGGCAACAAGATTCAACAAGAAATTGGACAAATTCGTATCCCGAGCCAGGGACCCCTCGGCCTACGGGACCGATGCGTTGGTTTGCCCCTGGCACCAGTTTTCTCTCCTGTATGCGTTCCCTCCACTACAGATGATTCCCCGCCTTCTACGAAGGATCAGGGTGGAGCGCAGGCCGGTGATCCTGGTGGCCCCAGCCTGGCCCAGAAGGGCTTGGTACGCACTCATCGTGAGGATGTCGGTAAGGGCACCGTGGCCACTCCCCCTGCGCCCAGATCTGCTGTCTCAGGGCCCGATCTACCACCCTGCTCCACAGCAGCTAAATTTAATGGCTTGGCGGCTGAATCTCTAATTCTTAAGGGCAGAGGCCTCTCTGCCCAAGTCATATCTACGTTAATTCAAGCTAGAAAGCCAGTCTCTAGAAATATCTATTACAGAGTTTGGAGAACCTATGTGGAGTGGTGCGAGTCTCAAGGAGGGCATCCTCGCAAGTTTTTTATTGACAGGATCTTGCGATTCCTCCAGGTTGGCGTTGACAAGGGGTTGGCTCTTAGTACTCTAAAGGGGCAGGTGTCTGCCTTATCGATATGGTTTCAAAGGCCTTTGGCCACACATTCGCTTGTGAAAACCTTTTTGCAGGGGGTCTTGCATGTAAATCCCCCTATTAGAGCTCCCCTCTGCCCCTGGAATTTAAATCTGGTCTTGTCAGCTTTACAAAAGCAGCCGTTTGAACCTCTGGCAGAAATCCCTCTTGTGCTGCTAACCCGAAAGTTGGTTTTCTTGGTGGCTATGGCTTCGGCCAGAAGGGTCTCCGAGCTGGCAGCCTTGTCTTGCAGGGAACCGTACCTTATTCTGCATAAGGACAGAGTGGTTCTGCGGCCTCAGCCTTCTTTCCTTCCTAAGGTCATATCCAGTTTTCACTTGAATCAGGACCTAGTCCTACCATCCTTCTTTCCTACTCCCCAGTCCAGAGAGGAAAGATTGCTTCATACTTTGGATGTAGTCCGAGCCATGAGAGTTTATCTCAAGGCTACAGAAAAGATTCGGAAAACAGATGTGCTTTTCGTTCTTCCGGATGGCCCCAAGAAGGGTCAGCCGGCTGCCAAGTCTTCCTTGGCTAGGTGGATTAAGCAGCTGATTTTTCAGGCCTATGGTCTGAAGCGCGTTCCACCGCCCTTATCAGTTAAGGCCCATTCTACGAGGGCCATGAGTGCCTCTTGGGCGGCACACCATCAGATCTCTATGGCACAGGTTTGCAGAGCGGCAAACTGGTCTTCCGTACATACGTTTACTAAATTTTATAAGTTGGACGTCACAAAGGCTGCGGACGCAGCATTTGGGCAGGCGGTCCTACGGGCAGCAGTATAGAATCCTCTGGCCCGGTTCACGCCCCCTTTTTTCTGTTGGTGGAGCTATTTTACCTCCTGATATAGTTTCTGTTTGGCTATTTTTGGCCTTACGGTCTCCCTCCCTTCATGGAGCATTGCTTTGGGACATCCCATATGTAATGACTATGCGCTCTGTGTCCCGTGATGTACGATCAAGAAAAAGGGATTTTTAATAACAGCTTACCTGTAAAATCCTTTTCTTGGAGTACATCACGGGACACAGAGCTCCCACCCCTCTTTTTGGGAACATTGTGTAACCTCAGAGAAATTGCTTGCTACAAAACTAAAGCACTCTCAGTGGGAGGGGGTTATATAGGGAGGAACTTCCTGTGAAGTTGATTACACCAGTGTCCACACCTGAAGGTACCCATATAACCCATATGTAATGGCTATGCGCTCTGTGTCCCGTGATGTACTCCAAGAAAAGGATTTTACAGGTAAGCTGTTATTAAAAATCCCTTTATTTTGGCATAAAGAACTGCTTTTGACTAATTTGTGTTGCAGGCTCCATTGTCCATAGATACGAATAAGCGCAGGTGGACTCTCTGGAATACATTTTTTAGTTTTACCTCTTATTTGGAAGAAAGCCACCCATCTTTAATTCATAGTAGCCCCTAGGTTATATCACAACATAATTTCAAAAGTAGGTCAATCATGGAAGACCTGTATATTTCCTGTAATGGGTTTCTGCTCATCAATCAATTTTTTGTTTTATTTTTCTATTTGGGAAACAAAGATCAATGATACAATCCACGGGGTGTTGAATGAGTTTGGAAGTTGGTTCATTTAAATTCCGCTATTATTTTAGAACCTATTCTGCTGTGAAGAAAAGTTGGGATTTTTGCTTGGGGAACAAATTGCCACATTCCCCCCCCCCCCTCTTTCTGCCCCTTAGTAATGTCCTACCTGAAAAACAGGCCATTGGTAGACTGTCTATAAAGGGGCAGCTACCGTCCTGTTGACCAGGGCTAAGGGGGGGGGGGGGTGGGGAGATAAATAGCTTAAAAATTACAAACCATGCACCAGGTTTTACTATCCTGCGGTGAATAGTCAGTCTCCTGACTCACTGGAAAGAGTCTACCTTTTAGAAGGCCAAATTCTTTGCTATTTTATGGAGTTGGGGACTGACAGATAATTCTCCACCCACCCTCACCACAAAAAATGTAGTCTATGGCCACTAGGGGGATGGTTATTAGTTAAAGGGGTTATAAAGGTACAATTTTTTTTTTCCTAAATAGCTTCCTTTACCTTAGTGCAGTCCTCCTTCACTTACCTCATCCTTCCATTTTGCTTTTAAATGTCCTTATTTCTTCTGAGAAATCCTCACTTCCTGTTCTTCTGTCTGTAACTACACACAGTAATGCAAGGCTTTCTCCCTGGTGTGAAGTGCTGCGCTCGCCCCCTCCCTTGACTACTGGAGAGTCAGGACGCCCACTAACACACAGCTCCTCTCTCCTTTCTCTATCTGCAACGTAGAGAGCGTCCTGACTCTCCTGTAGCCCAAGGGAGGGGCGAGCACGACACTCCACACCAGGGACAAAGCCTCACATTAATGTGTGGAGTTACAGACAGAAGCACAGGAAGTGAGGATTTCTCCGAAGAAATAAGGACTTTTAAAAGCAATATCCAAAGATGAGGTAAGTAAAGGAGGACAGCACTAAGGTAAAGGAAGCTATTTTGGATTTTTTTTTTTTTACCATTTTCAAAGCAGAGGAGGTACATGAATTTTTTTCGGGATCTATTATTTTCAGTATGAATAAAGAGAAGAGAAGTGGGGATCTCCAACATTTCTAAACAGTTTACTGTCCTTTGGGCTTTTGAAGGGTGAGGGGGACTGTCAGTGGAAATAAAAAATGCCTTGGCGTCAGTGGGAGTTCAGCAATAGTGCCCCGTCATTGGTGTCTGTGAAAGGAATGGTCCCCATTATTGGTGCCTGTGGGAGCAATGGTGCCCCGTCGTTGGTGCCTGTGGGAGCAATGGTGCCCCGTTGTTGGTGCCTGTGGGAGCAATGATGCCCCGTTGTTGGTGTCTGTGGGAGCAATGGTTACCCGTCATTTGGGGTCTGTGGGAGCAATGGTGCACCGTCATTTGGGGTCTGTGGGAGCAATGGTGCCCCGTCATTTGATGTCAATGAATTAAATGGTGCCTCAAGGGCCAGATATGGCTAGCAAAGGGCCACATTATAAAATACTTATTCAAAATTGTCAACTTATGCCGCCCACCCTCCACCCCATCCTTGTTGGCCTTTAAATCTGACATTGATAAAAATACAGTGGGTAAAGGAACACCGTGAGGTTAGAGGGAACCACTAAAAGTAGGTGGGCGGGGGCAGAGACACTTTAGCCCACCCAGTCACCAGACAACGCCAGTCTTGGAGTACATCAGGAATAGCCTCTTTATTTGAGATCTTACACAAATATATACACAAGGATGACAATACAAACTGTAACCAGCAACCTAATTAACATGAGCTAATTATCTAATCCTTTAAACAGCCTGGGTGACTCAGAGGTATGACCTTTAGGACAGACTTGCCGTCTTTTAGCTCAGAAGACACAATCAACATTATCATAAATAGAAACCCAAAAAACCTTCACACAATAGCAGAGGTAATTAACACAAACAACAATGGCTGAAATACTCATAGAGCCAACGCTAGCCCTATTTACAATAAACACATTATAGCAGACAGGTGCCTGGAGTTGATGTCATCAGCATCTTCTATGAGCCCCAACATTATGAAGCCATCACTATAATATGGCGTATACAGGGTTCCCAGAGTTTTTTGTCTTGGGGGACATGGACTTGAATCCAAAGGAACATTACTTCAAGGTCCCCAGGCATACATCTCGCAAAGAGTATTGTTCCTTAAAATCCAGGGTCCATAATCAGAAGGCAAGAGGCTAGCATTCAGTCCTCTCCAAAAGCCTCTGTCCTGGCTAGGTCTGTCGCAGTCTTCCTTTGAGCAGGCCAAATTCTTTGCTCTTTTATGGAGTTAAAGCGGAGGTTCACCCAAAAATCCACTTTCTGCCATTAGCTCCAGCATACTGCGGACACCTGCAGTATGCTGGATTTTTTTTTCGTCACGCCTTCTGAAAATAGCCGAAGTGACACTCGGCTGTTAACCGCGCCTGCGCCTGCCATGTAGAGCTGACTGCGCAGGCGCTGTAAACACCCGAGCGTCACTTCGGGTATTTTCGGAAGGTGTGACGCGCTATCCAAGCCCGTCAATCAACTGGGCTTGATTTAGGAATGCCTACTCCCCGCAGGATTCCCTGCTCGGAGCCGGAGAAGAAACCCGGCTAAAACGATAAGTACGAAAAAAATAAACAAAAAATCCAGCATACTGTAGGTGTCAGCAGTATGCTGGATCTAGTGAGAGAAAGTCGATTTTCGGTGAACCCCCGCTTTAAGGTCCGACGGATATTTCTCCACCTATCATTCCCACATAAATTTTAGTCTATGGCCACTAGGGGGATGGTTATTGGTTAAAGCTGAGGAGGTACATGGAAAAAAGTTTTAAAGAATTTAAAATGTCAGTTTTTTTAGTTTTTAGGAACTTTTGGGACTTGCTAAACCACTAAATGCCAAGTGGACTTAATGTGCTATTTAGATTTGGCTGGACTGAAGTTTCTAGATTTTTCTGTTCGCATGTCTTTTGTGCTGCCGTATAATAAACTCAGTCCATTCCTGATGATCCCTGTAGAGAAGGAATTGCTGTGAACCGTCAGGAAGGCTCCATGTCTTAATCAGTGACATTGTGTCATTTCTGTAAGATGAGAAGATGATGACCTATTGATCCGGTGGACAAGTATCATTTCATCAAAAAGATTGGATTAGAAAATGAGTGAAAATTCCTGGAATAGATGTCAATCTCTGGATTTTTATTAGCCTCACTTGTATGGCTCCCCAGCTTGCGGTCTGTACACACACACAGCTTCATTACCAAAAGAGCTCATAGGAAGCATCTTGGATCAGATTCTTTTGTATTTTTAATTTTTTTTGCCATATTTTACCAAAGAAATAAGAAGGATCTAATTGGCTGGTAGGAGACGTAAGGCTTTCTTTCCCCTTTAGATCATTGCAGTCATTAGGTCTAATTGCATGTTCGCCAGTTATAGCTCCTGCTCGGTCTAGCTGAAATGAATAATTCAGCATTTGGTGGATAGTGTCAACCCATTCACAAAGTAGAACAAAGGCAACTTGGAAATCCTAGTGCCTTTTTGTTATGGCCTTCTAGAAAGTGGTGGAAAGTCAAATTTCCACAGAAAAACAACATTTCTATATTGAAACCTCTTATAAAAAGCTTGGAGGTTTTTCCAGCTACCAGTTTTGCCCAATAACAAAATATAAATGTTGGGTTTCATTGGCTGTAAGTCATTACCAAGGCAGTACACATAATCACTAGGTGTCAGAAACCATGAATCAGACCGAGACAGAAGTACACTTAAATCACACTTGTTTATCAATAATGATAATAATGAGATAAACAGAGTAAGTGTAGTCAAAACGTAGCCAGAGTTCAGGAACCGGATCGGATAGTCAGCCAAGCCAAATGTCAGACAGAGATAAATGTAGTGGAACAGCAAGCAGGATCTGGAGCCAGAAGAAACATCAGCCAAGCAAGTCTTCAACAGGAACACAGAAGATCGTCTCTGTGATGTTGACCAAGGTGAAGGCAGAGATCATCTGAGCTGGACGGCTTAAGTAGGCAGGACTGACTAGCAGATCCTCAACAGGTGAGTCACTGTGGAGAGATAGGAGCTGGCAATTAGTCGACAGCTCAGAGAAGGAAGGGCTGAGTCCAGCCCTGACACCAGGACCAAACCCATACAACCACAGCCATTTATATTTTCGAAGTAGGGCAGCCCATAGGTGGGTTCTCTGAGTCAACAAAAATAGCTTTGATGTTAATGCACGATCTTGCTGTCCTCTGGCTGCACTGTTGGTGCACAGCGCTTCCGGATGGCTGGCACGTTGATTTTTCTCAGGGATCTCTACATAATCTTCTATAAATTCAAAAAATTGTTTATGCCTATTTTTGTTAATTTTTTGTAATCTATATAAATTAACACTACCTTCCACAGACTTGCTTCATACTGCGTCAAAGTTTAGAGGGCTCGACGCCAGACCAGCAATGCAGTGATGGCGGTGTTCACTTTTAGGCCTACTACTTCAGTGGTTCTCAACCCTGTCCTCGAGTACCCCCAACAGGCCATGTTTTGGGAATTTCTCTTGGATAAAATAGCTGTCCAAAATACCAAGCCATTGACTCTGATATAAAGCAATTGTGCAAGAAAACCTGCAAACATGGCCTGTTGGGGGTACTTGAGGACGGGGTTGAGAACCACTGTACTACATAAGTATATATAAATTCATGGGAAGAGGATGCAACTTTCCATACAATAGCTTTTTATCCCAGCTTCAGATAATGTTGACATTAATTGCACCTTTTCTCTGATTTCATATTGTGTTTTATTTTGTATCTTTTGGAAGTTGAAGTACAGCTAGAGCCCATTCACACAGGGGCGGCACGACTTTGGGGGCGACTCGGCAAGGCGACCTGAAGACGACTTCAGAGATGACATTTAAAATGACTTATATATAGAAGTCAATTCAAATCCCCCCAAAGTCATACAAGAACCTTTTTCTAAATCAGAGCGACTTGTGTTGCTCCTATTAGAACGGTTCTATTAAACAGAGCGGGACGCGACATGTCACGCAGTTGTCTCCCCTGACGAGTCGCCCCGGTGTGAATGGGGCTCTAAGACATGGAATCAAACAGGAGTGCAGCCTCTTTTTTTTATTATTATTATTATTTATTTATTTTTCTATTTCTGGTCCCACCCTGTGTTTTTTATGATCAGATGCCTTCACCATTTCCACCTGTACCATTTCTGACTGTCTCGCAGGTACAATGAGCTGTATGCATGAATATTACGCCGTTGTTCGGACAAACAAGCATGCTGCATTCCCATGGTGCCCCAAAGTAGTAATCGTGCTGAATCTATTAATAGTGCTGTGTTTCCTTTTTTTTTTTATGTCTTTTATGTATATCGCACTTGCACCTTATTATTTGACTTCTGGACTTGACACATCTAGAAGTACATTTTAATGACTGCTCCTCCCAAAGAAAAAGACTGGACAGTAGAAGAAGCAGACCGGTGTGCTCATCTGTTGCTCTGCTCTCTCCTATCAGCATGTTTATTGTACTGCAAAACACCTTATTGACTCCTTAGGCTGCTTTTTCTTGCCCATCTCCGATCACTGCTATACAAAGATTACAAGAGGCTGATACCGAGACAGAATCAGTTGCTTGCACTTATTGCGTTAAACAATGCCTTTTAAGGATGTCTTAATGCAGTGTTTCTCAACAGTTTTTTTTATGACACTCTTTTAAAACTATGCAAAATTCTAAGGGCACCCCAGTCCAAAGGTGTGTAAATGTTACTTGTCAGTGGGTAACCTTAGCCTGAGACAATGCACACAACCACCTTGATGAAATGGAGTTCATATCAGAAGCTCCCTCAACACACCAAAGGGCCCCCCATCATATCAGAGGTTCCCGTCCACATCCGAGTCCCCTAGCATATTAGGCCTCATGCACAATGCTGGTCCTAAACTCTCGTTTAGGAGCTTTTGGCGTTGGTAAAAGCCTATGTGTCCATGTATACAACAGAGTTTGGAGGCAGTTAAATGTTGTTCTCCTGAACGCAGAAGAGTTGCGTTCTGGACAGGAACGATTGGCAAAAGAAAAACCCCAAACGCGTCGTGAACGCACCCAAGTGCTGGCTGCGTTTTTGCGTTTTATTAATATTTTTTCCAATGGCAAGTACTCTGGCCAATGAAATTAATAAATGTCTAATGCCTCGTACACACGATTGGACATTCCGACAACAAAACCATGGATACATTTCCAACGGATGTTGGCTCAAACTTGTCTTGCATACACACGGCCGCACAAATGTTGTTGGAAATTGTAAAATGTCAAGAACACGGTCACGTACAGCACATACGACGGCACAGTAAAACGGAAGTTCCATACCAAGTGCGCCACACTTTGGTCTCCTTCTGCTAATCTCGTGTTAGTAGAAGTTTGTGAGACATTTCGCATTTTTTCAGCTTTGTGCTTTTCAGTCCGTCACTGCATGACGAATGCGCCATTTCCATTACGAACGCTAGTTTTACCAGACCGAGCGCTTCCGTCTTGTACCTGATTTAGAGAATGCATGGAATTTTGTGCGTCGGAAATTGTCTACACACGCTCGGAATTTACGAGTGTGGATTTTGTTGTCGGAAAATTTCAAAAACCAGCTCTCCAAATTCTTGTTGTCTGAAATTTCGACAAACTGTCCGATGCAGCCTACACACGGTCGGAATTTCCAACCAAAAGCTCCCATCGAATGTTTGTTGTCGGAAATTCCAAGCGTGTGTATGTGGCATAGGCGTTAAGGTTTAGTTGATGTCTAGGAGTGTTCCAGTGTGCATATAGCCTTTAGAGTCACCCCTTCATGTGAGAAGCCCCCTATATATTGGCCCCTTCTGACTCTCGTAAAACTAGGTTTACCCTGCTCACGGCAACCAAGATGGCACCCCAGGGAGTATTGGCACCCTGAATGAGAAACATTGTCTTAAAGAATCCAAAGCATTAATTTAATTTATTTTTAAGTCTACAGAGCGTCACCATCACTTTCCGAAATGTGTTTTGGGCAGAGCTTGTCTTAAAATATTAGAGGCTTTTTATAAATGTTGAATATGTTTTTGGCAAGTTTTTATTTTATTTTATTTTTTTATTACTCTTGTTCTTTTTAAACATACTGGGAATACGCATACGGTGGTAACAAGTGTGACTATTCGTTGATGGTCCCCGTTGTAATTGTGCACTTCTTCAAAAGGTTGTACCAATGTCTCGTACAAAGCAAAAGAGATTATAAGCGGGACCCAATTGGAAGATAATTTATTGAACTCTGAAGACTTTTAGACTGGTGGAAAAAAACAATGAATAATTTCTTGTAGACCTTGTGAAGAAGTTCTGGTTAATGAAGGACAATCACATCTCTTTTGATGCCTTTAAATACATTGGCATGTTGGGGTGTAGGATTTGCCCGTCTAGTGTCCAAATTAAAAACTTTGGAAGGCCTGAAGTAGTCTTACACTCTTTAGTCACCCTATACAAAGCTGTGGGAGCCATTTTGTGCTTGGAAATGGTTGTTACCTCCCGAGGATCCAATCAAAACGTATGCCTTGCCTATCTACAGTAGACAGAAATCAATTGCATTTTCCATAATACATCCTTGGTTTGGCCCATTGAAAAAAACAAATGGTGGAATATTGACCCATGCCTTTCATTATCCAGCCTTGTCCAGCGCCCTACAGTCTTAACTGCTACCAAAAGCTGTTTATTGCTCAGCTGCTTTAGGCTTCCTTCATTGGCTGGAAGATAACCACTTTCACCAGTTGTGAGTTGCGTGTTCTCTGCCATTAGGTAGGAATGATTAGCTGAAAGTTACCCTTTTGCAGAGAATAGATGAACGTCCTTAGCGGCAGAGGTCTGGCGGTACCCCCAAAAAATTTGCAGGTAAGTATGCAACAAATTTTGTTAGTAAGGGTGCCAATGTAGGTTAGATTTTCTATCATGTAACAGGTCCATTTTAAAGCTAGATGTATAAGAAGTCAAGCTCTTGGTTCAAAATGGCTAATTTACACCTACAGCAACAAGTCCAAAACCATCCGTAGAGATCTGATTGTCCATGTTGGTTGAATAGATTGATAGTTATGGTGGTGATGGATAAATCTCTTTTCCTTCTTTTGCATGGTAATTTATAGTCACACTTTCAGGTCATTTAACATGTTAAAGCAAAGAAGTCAAACATGAAAAATGGAAAAACAAGATGAATTTGGACCCTCCCTTTATGCCTGGGTGTTTTTTTTTTATTTGCCTCCCTAACAGAAAACACTTTTAAAAGACAACCCACAGCCCAAAGCTCGCTGAAAGGTTTGCAAATGCTTTGTAGAATCTTGCTGTACAAACTTCTCTTATACAATCTGAATGTCTTATGTAAAGAGTCCAAGGGTTGATTCTTAGGGGGCGGTTTGCAGGTAGCTGGGAGATCTGTTGCCTCCTTTGCAGCTGTTTTACCCTAAAAAGGCTGAAACGCAACTCTGCAGCTGTATGCATTACATGCGATTGTGGCAGGGTCCCATTGCTTTTTGCTGGGTGGCAATCGGTGGTGGTACTGCCAAATGTCACAGGGTTTATATTTGCCGTGGCTGCAGCCTTGAGATTCTTTATGTCTTTGTGTAAGTGTGCGCTCGGGATTGGGTAAAACCTTGACACAACTACCTGCTCTTACTGCTCTCTGGCAGCCTTAGTGCAGTTCAGTAGAAGGCAGAGTCAACCTTGCACTGATCTGTCCTAACTAGAGGGAATTTTGATTGGTTGATTTCAGTTGCTGCTCTTTAAATTGTCACTTTGCTCCTTGCACCTATTAAATACTGTATATACTCCGAGTATAAGCCGAGTTTGCAGCAATTTTTTTTGAAAATGCCCCCCTTGGCTTATACACGAGTCACATTTTTTGCGCCTGATCTCCCGGTATTTGGGGATCCGGTACTGGCCGGCAAACTTGTACATGTAGCCCTGCTCGTCCTCTACAAGTGTGCAAAGTTTGTTGTCTGGGGGACCTACGGCCGTGGAGCACTGATTTTTTAAACCTGGGCACCCCTTCCATAGACTGATGTCACTGGAGAAATTACCATTTAACATCAGTCTATGGAAGAAGGGGTGCCCAGGTTTAAAAAATCAGTGGTCCACGGCCGTAGGTCCCCCAGACAACAAACTTTGCACACTTGTAGAGGACGAGCAGGGCTACATGTACAAGTTTGCCAGTCAGTACCGGGTCCCCAAAGTCACTGGAGAAATGACCGTTTAACTTTGGGGACCCGGTACTGGCGGGTAGTAGGTCTCCGGGACTCGGAACTTGACACACATGTAGCCCCATTTCTCCTCTACATGTGTGCAAAGTTTGTTGTCTGGGGGACCTAAGGCTGGGGAGCACCGATTTTTAAAACCCAGTCACCCCTTCCATAGACTCCAATGTTAAACGTCAGTCTAGTCATGGATGCAGTGAGGCATGCAGATGGACACCTTAGGCTTATACTCGAGTCAATACGTTTTCCCATTTTTTTGTGGTAGAATTAGGTGCCTCGACTTATATTCGGGTCGGCTTATCCTCAAGTATATACGGTATGTGGCATTTGAGTGGCGCTTGAACCTCTGTAGTGGTATCTCATCACCAAAATCCCTGAAGGATATAAAAATCTGTATAATCTAACCAAGCATAAGCACAAATATTATATTTTTTATTTCTTAGCCTACAGCTGTTATTAGGAGCAAAATTTGTCAGTATCCTACATTATACTGGAGAAATAAGTCTTCAAAATGTTCATTTATTTTTTACATGTCTATGGATAGTAGAGTTGGAATTTGTGTTTGAGTGACCCAAGTGCATAGAGGTGGATAGGTCTGCCATCTCTTACTTGGTTGCTTTCCAGTTTGATGCTTGCGCTCATTCCCATTCTAATGTTCACAAAGATCATTTTAGATTTTGGTGCATTGCAAATGGGCATTAGAGCTTTCAACTCGGGAATTTTTGATGTGATAGAATATTCATGACGGCACTGCAATAGTATACAATTTTGTCTGAGCTTGAGTTTCTTGATACTGGTTGAGTTTAGTAGTTAGGGGTTACACCAAGTTGTACTTTGCTCATGCAAGGCAAAGAAACGGGTCCACTTATTATATACTGTATATGTGCTGCCCTTGCCAAATTTTCTGAAGCTCTAGCCCCAGTAAAGAAAAATGGTTTTACAAACTAAAGACTAACACGCCAAACTTAAGAGGTTTGAAGAGCCCCGCAAAAGATTTTTTTGTGGCTTGTAGCATGCGCTTGTGTCTGTCAAAGGCTGTGTTCCCAATGCCGAAGGCTATAGATCACACCAACTACATGTGTAGATAAAGGGCTAGTAGGACCAGGGCTAGACTGTGCAGCTGTCCATCGACATTGGGAGAAGTGCATTAGGAACCATACAAACATGTTTTAGACAACAGCGCTCAGTGCCTGGATAATCACTTGAGGGTGAATCGTGGGGAATGGGAACCAAGTCATGGTGAAATTAACACTTCTGTTTATTAATAATAGTTAGTGATCAGCACAACTTTCTAAATAAAGCTCCAAATAAATATACCGTATATACTTGAGTATAAGCCGACCTGAATATAAGACGAGACGCCTAATTTTACCAACAAAAAAATGGGAAAACGTATTGACTTGAGTATAAGCCTAGGGTGCCCATGCCTCTCACTGTGCCCATGCCTCTCACTGTGCCCATGCCTCGCACTGTGCCCATGCCTCGCACTGTGCCCATGCCTCGCATTGTGCCAATGACTAGACTTGCATTTAACATGGGAGTATATAGAAGGGGTGCCTGGTTTGAAAAAATCAGTGCTTCCCGGCCGTAGGTACCCCAGACAGCAAACTTGTAGAGGAGAACTGGGGCTACATGTGTGCCAAGTTTGGGGGCCAGGGGACCTACGGCCGTCCGGTACCGGGTCCCCAAATTTACCGGAGAAATTACCATTTAACATGGGAGTCTATGGAAGGGGTGCCTGAATTTGAAAAATCTATGCTCCCTGGCCGTAGGTCCTCCAGACAAAAAACTTTGCACACTTGTGGGGCTATATGTGTGCCATGTTTGGGGTCCGGGGACCTACGCCAGCCAATACCGGTGATGTAAAAGGCGTCTGAAATTTTTTTTGGTGCACTGTGTACACGTTGGGTTGAGCAGCAGTTTTCATATTTATTTAATTCACTTTAGTTATTGATTCACTTTGGTAGCTCGAAGGACTAAACGTTTTATTTTATCCTGTATCTCACACAGTTATACTTCTATTTGTTACCCACTGTGGGGAAATAAATTGATTAAAAAGCAAGCGATAGCAAGCTGGAGGTTCCAGGCACCGATGGGCCAAGGTCTTCCAGGGCTGTTTGGGGAAGTGCCAACCACTCAACCCTTGGAAGTTGACCCCAGAAGCTTGGTAAGTCTGGCTAGGACATGCCAACGTGCTCGGACATCACTACAGGCACTTTGTCAAGGACTGAGGCTTCTCACATGGAAAAATGGGCTTTATGCAGAGCATATCGCCATTTTGCCCTGTGCTAAAAAGCACACACTTCGTCTTCGTGAAATAACCCATCTTTAAGCTAAATAAGTTCACTCACCATGCATTCCCTGCCCATCCATTCAGTAACAGACCATCACATCAGCTTGTTATCAAGTCACCATCATCGTCATCCTTGACCCTCATGGCTTGACACAGCTTTTATTCTTACAAACAGGGAGTGATCACTCCAAGTTAATCACCTCCCCCATGGGAGTGGTCATCACAGGATGTCCCATTGACACAGCAAACACCATATAAGGACATCCCTCTGACAGGAAGTCCTATAGAATACATGAATTGAATACAATACAATACAATCAATAGAATACATACAATGCTGGCTAAAGTCTAATGGGTGTGTCTGGGCAGGGGAAGCATGTGCCTCCCCTGACTCCAAAAACCGATCACAATCTCTCAGATTATGACTGATAGAATCCCTAATCTGCGCCATTCTATAGAATGCATATCCAGATTATACCATTATTGTAGGTGGAATGGAGGCTATCTACAGTTGTACGCTATGAATCCCTAACCATGCTGATCAGACATGACCCAGATAAGAGTGCACATCTGTCTATAACCACTAGTGTGCTTGCGGAGTGAGTGCATCCCCTTCAACGATCGTCGGTGCTAAATGCACAGAGGGCCCCTCGCCGATGGACATACGCCCACGCCGCAAACATCACACTCCAACCTCAAGACATTTTCTACTACCAGACGAGATTCAACCGGTGTCAGACTGCCCCAGTCAGTTCTATTTAGAGAGGGTTGCGGAAGTACTAAAACTGGGTGCCATTATGACAATACATATTAAATACATCTTCAAATTTCCACAACAGCTTCCATCTTGTTCCTCCGTGGTTCCATTAATTGGCCTGTAGCAACGTCATATGGGCACCTTGGTGTGTTCTGGCCAGGCTTAATGAGCCGCTCGGCTTCATTTACAAGGTTTGAGTGATTGGCACCTCCCCAAGCAGCCCTGACCACTGGACTGGAAGACCTTAGCCCATAGGAAAAATAAAGAGTCGAGTGCAAATTTATTATATATATAATATATTTTTTATTTTTTTACTGCTACTTTCACTAACTTGGTCTGTGTTACTTGGTTCCCATTCCCCATGATTCACTCACAAGTGATTATCCAGGGCACTGAGCACTGTCAAAATGTGTTTGTATGGCTTATGTCTGGCAGAAGTTGGATGCTCACAGAAAAAGAATGTTTAATTAAACTTATGAAAAAAGCAGTTCAGTGTCCTTCTCTTTTTGTTGGTGTATCTCAAGTGGGAGACGTAAAACAATTACAGCCAGAGCCGAGATTATAAGCATGAAAGCAGAATGTTTTTTTTGTTTGTTTTGGTACGTTAGACCCATTTTTTTTTAACCAAAGCATGCCCATTTTCTAGATAGGGGCTCTGGTCTTTCAGGTGCCATGTCTAAATGAATTGCGGCATCTGACAGTGAAGCATAATGCATGGCCTCTAATCTCTGTTACCTTGCAGCCTTTGAAGATCACGACAGTGCTGTGGATGACCGGGACAGCGATTACCGCAGCGAAACCAGCAACAGCATTCCTCCACCCTACCACACCACCTCCCAGCCCAACGCCTCCGTCCACCAGTTCCCCGTGCAGCCGCGACTGCAGCAGCAAGGTGGCTCCCGAGAGTCCTGCGTAGACTCCATGCAGAGCTACGACTTGGACTTTCGGGAGAGAAGAACTATGAGGTACGTTCTGCTGAAAGGAGAGCATAAGATTTAAAGTGATTGTATGGTTTCATTATTTAAAAAAATAAAAAAAACATTTTATACTTGCCTTATACTTACCTCCACTGTGCAGTTCGTTTTGCACAGAGTGGCCCCAAACCTGCTATTCTGGGGTCCCTCTGTGACTCCTCCCCGCAATAGCTAAACCCTTCTCTCTGGGAAGCTCTATCCCAAGGGGGTTGGCTTGCGGGGCGCACTCCCTTTCATACACGACAGACTGTGTATATGGGTGCAGCGTCCATAGACGCAGCGCATATGACTCGGTCCCACCCCCGAGTCCCCGCCCCCGTCATTGGATGTGATTGACAGCAGCGCGAGCCAATGGCTGTGCTGCTATCAATCTAGCCAATTAACGACCAGACTCAGTGGAGAAGAGGATGCCGGGGGAGAGCACAGCACAGCAGATGAACGGGCCCAGGTAAGTAAACGGGGTGGCTAGGGGGGGCCGTCATTGCCAGTTTTTGTTTTTTTTACCATAATGCATAGGATGCATTAAGGTGAAAAACACAAACCTTTACAACCCCTTTAAGGAAGGGATTAGTTGTTTTTAGTCTGATCTTGGAAGGTTCTTTCAAATATATTCAGGAGCAGTACATTTTGAATCTCAACATACAAAACCAGAACATCTATTAGTCAATGTAAGTCTTCATTAATCTATTTCCTGGTAGGTCACTATTTTAAAACTCCCAGTTCCAAACTTTATATATTTTTTTATTTGGGTAGAGTGCAGAAAGGTTAAAAGCCTTGCAGCCCCTTTGTTTCGCTGATTAGATCCTGTAGTCAACGCAAAGCTGTGTACATGCAGTCAGCAATTTTATACATTGGTCTCATCTCTTTCCTGTCATTCTTGTAAGCCAAATAGGTTGTTGATTTATTGCATTTTTGATAGACTGGAAGATTTTCCGAGACTACTTGATTTGCTGTATCTGAGAAGCTTTGCCATAATAAAAGAATTTAAAGGAGGGGGGGGGGACACACTGTCAGGTTTTTGCTGCTGTGTGTGTGTGTGTAATGCCGCATACACACGATTGGAAATTCGGACAAGAATAGTCCGATGTGAGCTTTTGGTCGAAAATTTTGACCGTGTGTATGCTCCATTGGACTTTTGCTGTCAGAATTTCTGCCAACAAAAGATTGAGAGCAGGTTCTCTATTTTTCCGACAACAAAAGTTCCTATCGGAAAATCCACTTATCTCTATGCAAATCCGGCGCGCAAAAAAACACGCATGTTTCGAATCAAGCAGAAAAATCCACGGTTTTCTTGTTGGAATTTCCGATTGTGTGTACGTGGCATTCGGAGAAAAGAGCCAAATGTAGAATGCAATAAATCCAGATTTCTTTTAATTCAGACACTTCGATTCTAAAATATCCAGCATGTTTTAGTTATTCAAAAGATTACCATTCATTAGGGCTTTTGTGTTGTGTGTACTGGACTGATAAAATTGGAGGGTAACTTGTAAAATTCTCCAAATTTCGGTTAAGCCTTAAGCCCTGTACACACGATCGGTTTGTCCAATCTGCAAACAATAAAAAATAAACCTTTACAACCCCTATTAATATTTCTTATTGAAATAAGCTACCATTAATTGTCAATCTTGGGCTCCTTGGTTATTAAAACCCTTGTTGCAGTTTGGAGCCCTTTTGGAGAGAAGTCAGTGCTATTTACTTACAAAAATTGGCTTTTGCATGAAGTACAATACTTCTCTCATTAATTTCTACAGGAGTGCTAAGGGCATTGTGAAGCCTAAGGTTGGTCATAGACAGAAAGACAGAGGGCCGGATTCAGAAAGACTTTACGCCGGCGTATCAAAAGATACGCTGTTGTAAGTTACAATTGTGCGCCGTCGCATCTTTGCGCCAAATCACAAAGCAACATACACCGAAAAACATGGCTTCAGTCAACCAACGTAACTTGCCTACGCCGGCGTATCGTGGTCGCATAGTTACGCTGGACGCATTCAACGTTCCCATTAAAAATATGCAAATGAGTAAGATACGCCGATTCACGAACGTAGATGCGCCCGGCGCATTATTTTACGCGTTTTGCGTAAGGCTTACGTCCTGCGTAAAGTTACCCCTGCTATATGAGGCACAGCTAATGCAAAGGTATGGGCCAGGGAAAGACGCCGTCGAATTTTACGTTGTTTACATAGTACGTGAATAGGGCTGGGCATAGGTTACATTCACACGTCGTAGGCATTGCGCACCGACGTCAATTAGGGAGTCTTTTCGACGTGATTCTGAGTATGCGCACGCAAGCCCAGTTCGAGCGGCCATTCATTAGCATGGGGTCATGCTTAATTTAAATACATGACGCCCACCTCCTTTCTACTTTGAATTATGCGGGCTTACGCCAGCCCATTTACGGCACGCTACGCCCACCTAAAGATGCGCTACGTTACCTGAATCTGGCCCAGAGTGATTTTCTTTCCTGCAACTAGTGGCTGCAGGAAAGAAAATTGCTTGATTTCCCCAGTGTTGGTGGGTTGGAATCCCTCTTGTGGAGCTATTGTGTTTCCCCGGCAGAAGCTGTCCCCGCTGGGAGAACACAGTGATTATTACTAGCAGCTAGCAATCATTGCATGTCAAATATGTAAAATCAGGACTGCTATATTGCACTGGTTATATGGACATTTGCTAACATACTGTAAATACTTGCACATTTATGTGAATATGTACATGAGCAATACTTGTTGGAACAGCAATTTTCAGATACCTGATCAGGCCTCATACAACTTAAAAATTAATGAACCGAAGGCTGCAAGTTACTGAACTGTCCCATAGCTCAGGCGCATGCAGCAGTAGCTTGGGCAAAAAGAAAAAAGGGCAATGGTGTTAATATTAATGCAATCTTTAGTAGTATTTTACAGGTATCGCATATCTCGGTAATGGAGAACTTTCCACAAGTCATGATGTTAAACTATTCTGTTTCTTACTATCTTCTGCAATGTTTCTACCCTTCCTTTTCTTTCCTTTCAAGGAGATATGATAGCGTAGATTCCAGTGCAAATGGACGGCACGACCTAGAGTCTGCGTCTGAATCTAGTCAGCTGACAAGCCGCCACTGTTCCTTAGAGAGCAGGCATTCTCTAGATCTTTCTGATAGGTGGGTCAACTTTTCCATTACTCCCTGTGCCACCCCCTGCTTGTTACGTGGTCTTGTCCTGTGCCGTACGCAATGTATGTCCTCGTTGTCATTGCTGTCCACAATTACAATCCATATGTAGCTTAGTGTGCCAGGAGCCATCGTCGCTTGTGGAGGTGGTAAGGTGTTTGGCTTCTTCAGCGGTCATCTTGCGTGGCTTTTAGTCACTTGCCACAAAAATTGACCACCAAAAATGTTTGCTAAATTTTCTTTAATGCACTGGAAATGCAGGTTGTCCCAGAGAAAAGAAACAAGAAGGTTTTATTGTATTTTGTGTCTCTGAAATTGTTTGTCCTATGATGTACCTGTGACCACTTGTTTTGACGTGAGGTGAAATCTTGCAAACAGGGATGCAGCAGTAAATCCGTGTAGAGTTTATTTACCCATCCTAACTCTATACAAAAAGTTGGAGCATAAGACCTACTCCAATATTTTGTGCATTTTATATAGTATGCACTTTATAGTTACAGGAGGTACTAGAATCCAGCCTAAAATATCTCGACAAAGTCCCAAGATGCCAACACTCTTAGCAGCCCAATTACAGAGGAAAATATTCCAACTTTTGGGGGTAACAAGTTTTTTTTTAAATTGCCTAAATCAAGGAACCTTAACCACAAACAATCTAGTCTATCGTAAGTCCAGTTGGTAAACCGTGATGTCTCTTCCTAATAGCAATATAAAAAGGGTTGTGTATTTAGGACTGCAAAGTTTGAGACTCCTTAAAGCGGAACTTCACCCTAAATGGGAAGTTATGCTTTTTGTCCTCCCCAACCCCCGTATAGAAATTTGGGGGTGGTGGTACCTAGTTTTGGTAGTGTGGTAGCATCCACAACAGTAGGTACCTGCTCCAACTTTTGGTCAGATCGCCTACGGCCAGTGATGGCGAACCATGGCACCCCAGATGTTTTGGAACTGCATTTCCCATGATGTTCCACTACACTGTAGAGTGCATGAGCATCATGGGAAATGTAGTTCCAAAACATCTGGGGTGCCAAGGTTCGCCATCACTGGTCTAGGCAATTCCACCAAAAATTCAGCACCTCACCCCCTCCCTGCCCACAACCTTTTGGGGCACATCATAGATCCTACAAAGCTGTGGCACTATTCATGCAGCAGGACAGGAAGCTGGCTGTGAAGCTTCAAGGAGTCGCAGTCGGCTTCCTTCACTAAAAATACCAGCGCTGGGATCCAAAAACTTGCGAAGAACCAGCCCAGGTGAGGACAACGCTGGATCCTGTGACAGGTAGGTGTCCTATTATTTAAAGTCAGCAGGTACAATATTTGTAGCTGCTGACTTTTTTAATGTTTTGTAAACAGGCTGAAGATCATGTTTAAACACTAGATGGCCAAATTATTGGTGGACCCCAGACTGTCACTGCTACTAGTAATTGTGTGCTTCCAGCCTTGTATAAACAGATTAGGGATAGTCCTCTTCTGTTCAAGCATGACTTTGCCTTTGTACACATATGGTGTTATCAAGGCATGGTTTGTTGTGGAGGGACTCAAGTGGTCTACATAGACCTCAGAGCACCTTTGGGATGAATTGGAAAGCCAATTACTAACCAGGTCTTCCAGGTTTTGAAATAGAATGACTAATGAGCTAGGTGTGATGGTCAGGTGTCCACAAGCATTCAGCCATATAGTGTATTTTAGAAGATTTTTGTTTTAAAGTAAGCCTTTAGTGACTGAAAAGTGGCAGCTGCCATTGTGACCTCCAGATGGAAATGCTGGTTGCTTGGGTGTTATTAAAATCTAATGGCTTCAATACTTTGAGTCAACAATTTGAAGCATATATATGCAGATTAGGAAAGTAAATTCCAAAAGCCTAATCTGCAGACTTGCTCTAGGAAAGTATTGAAGACAGATGGTTAGCGTACCGCCACATTGTCAGCCTCCATGTTTGTGTTTACAGCCAGCTGCTGTCCTATGAGCTTCTGTATAATTTACATGTTAAAATGTAATATGGGTAAAATAATCACATATATGATGCAGTTTGTCACCAGATTTTTTTTTGCGTCCCCCCTGTAACAACATTTCATTACCTGTTAATCCTGCCAGTAGCTCCATTATTATTCCACTTCTTGTAATAGGGCAACAACATTGTTTATTCTGCAGTAAAATTGTGTGTCAGTGTTGACACCATGTGGATAGGGTAGGCTTAAGTAGACATGTAGCTGTAGTTTAATAGCTAGAGGCTTAATGGCCAGGGCGAATAGTGGGGACAAGAGACAGCCTTGCATTGCACCCCACCATATTGTTAATACATTAGGGTGATATCTGCCATATCGCTTGGACACTGTTGGGAACAAAAAAAAGTCCATGATCCACTTCAACAGTGGGCCTAACCCCCAGTGCTTCAGTTTTAAGTGTAAGTAATCCCAACTAAGGGGAGTCCATTGCCTTTTGCATATCTAGCAAAGGAAGTATTAGTGAACATATTTCCTTTGGTGTGCAATGTAAAGCTGAACTGAAAGCCTGTAAACAATGTCACCTGCCTATCATCCTGCTACAAACTCTATTTGAACCTTGGAAATTAAACTTGGAAGCACCCCACAAAGCCTGTTTCGCAATTATCAACGGTTTGTTGTTGATATTAGTCAAAGAAATAGGGCAGTAGTTTGCCCAGGAGGTATGGCAAGGAGCTTTGTTTTGAGCACATTTTGGTAAGGCAAGAGGGTAGGGTGTCCAGCATTTTTTTCTAAAAAAATTGGGACCAGGTTTTTTTTTTTTTATGCAGGGTTTCTAAGTTTTAATAAGCATTTGAACATCTTCCAAGGTAATCCTGATGGACTCTGAAAGGTGGTTTCTTTTGTAAGCACCACTGGCAGGCCGCGTACACACGAGGGGATATGTCCGCTGAAAACGGTCCGATGGACCGTTTCAGCAGACATCTCCGCTCGTGTGTATGGGCTAGCGGACAGATTTCTCCACCCGACAGATTTCAAAGCAAGCTTTGAAATCTATCCGGTGGGGATCTGACCGCCCGACATGTCTGCTGGTTAGTACACTTACCAGCAGACATGTCGTCCCCCACCGCCGCCGCGCCGCTGCCGAATGGATTCGGCGCATGCGCGGAAGTGTTTTACTTCCTGGTGCGGTGACGTGGCGGTGACGCGGCGGCGTCAACGTCACCGCCGCGTCACCGCCACGTCACCGTGCGGTCCAGCGGCGGGGAATTTGATCCGATGGTGTGTACACGCCATCGGATCAAACTCCCGATCGGACATATCCGATGGAAATGGTCCGCGGACCGTTTTCATCGGATATGTCCGATCGTGTGTATGGGGCCGCAGTGTTATATGTTTTTTTCACAATCCTTCCAACTTGCCTCTTTTGCTGGACAGCTTGGCCTGTTAAAATGCTGTGTTAATGCTGCTGACAAGCCAAGTCCTATACCAGTGATGGCGAACCTTGGCACCCCAGATGTTTTGGAACTACATTTCCCATGATGCTCAACTACACTCCAGAGTGCATGAGCGTCATGGTAAATGTAGTTCCAAAACATCTGGGGTGCCAAGGTTCACAATCACTGTCCTTTATAGTATGCCATTTGTGATTTTGGGCCATGGTTCCACTTTAATGTGGCAATGCACCCAAATTCAGCTATGGAAGCTTGGGTAGACCTAAAGTAGCGAAAAGTAAAATATCTTAAATGCAGTCTGTCACTAGCATTAACACAGCAGCTTTTATTTTTTTCAGCCTTCTTCCTAACATAGTTATGTTACCTAGTGGTCCTTCCCGTAGGTTCGGTCAAACCTTCTGGATTATTGCTATTGGCAAACTGCATCAAATGTCTTTGATTTTGCCCACTTGAAGATCGGCCAATAAAAAACTTCACTTAATCCGAAATCAATTAATCAGAAATGGCAACTTAGACACATGTCTACCATCCCAACCCTACATAGTTTCATAAGTGTTGCAAATACTTAAATTATTACATCATGGTGTCCCCTATGTAGTCCTGTAGAATTTAATACTATGTTGTGTGCAATTTTTGTTCATGGCAAGGTTTTGTTTGTTTGAATTTTTTATTTTTTTTTGTATAGTGCTCCCTCCTTTTTCTTTTTCTGTTATGAATTCTCATAAGTTGGTATGTAAGCTGTTTGGTAAACAGTGTTTTTTTCTTCCTTTTTTCTTTCATCTTTTTCCCTATTCCTTACTTTTTTTCCTTATACATATGGTAGAAATCCCTCCTTAGTTAGAAAAGATAAAATTAGAATCATTCCTGTAGAGACAAGAGCTGTCGATAAAGAGTGGGAAGATGAATGTGAAACCTTAGGCAAACGGCACATAGAAGACTTCCTAAAAGAGAGTCGAAAAAATTGGCAGGTCGCCAATCTAGCAAAGAGAAATCTGGACATGGAAATGCAGTTAGGTCTTCAGCAACTAAAATCCAGTCAAGACTTGGTTCCAAAATCTTTTTACCATTACCCTGAACAGTATAACACTATTGACAGACGGAAAGGGAAAAAAAAATCTTCCCGTCATCGCCTTCAAAAGGTTAGCAATGGCAATGCACCAAACAAGAGCCCAGATCTGCAAGCTTGGAAATCGCGAGACATTGAAAGCACAAATGATGTTATTTGGTCCAGTTCATCACTTGAGCGTAATGATGATTCCATCATCTCCTTGTATCCCGTTTTACGACCCTATAAGAATGGCTTGCTGGTGAAAAGTGGAAAGCAAACTTATAATCGTGATCCAAAAGATGTAATTCAGATTAAAATATGTCAGAAACCGGTGGACAAGAAGCCAGGCATTATAGGTCACAGTTCTTCACTTGATACTTTGGAGGAATATGACAGTAGTGCTTCAGATGGTCAACTGTCCTCACCAATTTCTGGGGATGAGTTGGAAGAACTAGCCTTGCTTTCACAAAATTGGGGTGGTCCTAGCTTGTTTTACTCTAATGGGTTCACGCTAAATTCTCCTAACTCTGCATCAGGTGATTTAAAACCTGGGCATTATAAAAATAGTGGGAAATACGGCTGCTCGATGCATAGTCTTAAGTTATCTCCAGTTGAGGAACCAAGTGAAGAATATGTAGATACAATGGATGAGTTGCAGTGTCTAGTTGAATCTGTTTCAGAGTACTTGGCTGAAAAAGAGGAAGAGATAAATAGGTTTCACACCTTACCAGTCAGTAATGTAAACAGTAGTGGTGCTGTGAAGAAACAAAATCCTAAAGATGATAAAATAGAAGACCTGACTAATGACCTAAATAGGGGAAGCTCAGAAAACGAAATGAAGTCGGAATCCCTTCCTGATCTGTCAGGCATTAAAAACACAGTGAACTCCTTATTTAGTTCATTCACACAGAAGGTTGGTTCTGGGGCAAAACACATAACCACATCGGTAGAAAAGATTGTTTCCTCAGCTCCTGAGAAACAACAGCTTCCCAAAACTGGGGGGATATCAAAAATATTTAACATTCGTCTTAACATGGGGACCAGTGATGTGAAGAAAAGCAACAGTGAGAACCTTGGCTTTCAAAATGGGCAAAAATCAAACTTGTCTGGTGGATGGAACATACCTGGACAGGAAGCCAACAAATACAAAGAAAGCTTCAGCCACTCTCAAACAACCCCTGCTGCTTATCTTCCATCACACAGCAATCTTTCTTCACCCCAGTATGCTCATAAGCGTGTTGATAATGTTTCCCAAAAGTTACTTCCCGAAAAAAGTGCAGAAGCACCAAATACAACAAACTCTGTATGTTCAGTTAACAAGCCATCCTTGGACAAGACTGACTTTTCTTCGGAAAATAATAAAATCGGTGTTGTTGATGATAAAATGGATGGCAGTATTTCTCAACTAGTCAACAAATTAGACCCCAGTGATGTAGCAGGAACACATGTAAAATCTGCTGAACTGGACTCTTCTCTGCCCAAATCCAAAGATAATTTAAAGCCAACTATAGATGTTGGCAGTCGTGATCACAAGCCAGTAGCCAATGATGTTTCTGAACCAGCCAAGGGACCTGAGACGACAGAATTCTTTCATCCTTTGAAAAAGTCCTTCAGTCAGCTTTTTCTCCAGTCATCAGATAGTTCAACCAGTATCACAAGTAGCATGGAAAACACAAAAAGTTTCAAATCCGAAACAGACCTTCGTAATAATACTTCTGGGTTAAGCAAAATTAACATCCCCTTTTTCAGTTCTTTCAGTTTAATGAGCAAAAAAGATTTTGAGAGCAGCACAGCTGTTTCAAAATTACCTAGAATGGCATCTTCTGAAAGTGTTTTCTCAACAGATCAAATGAATAAAATTGCTACTAATGAATCAAAATCAGAGACGTTTTTTAATAAAGAAGCCCATTTAGGTGAAGTATTTGTCAAGGACTCGCTTCAAATTAATGAGAAACAACCTTTAACCAAGTTTAAAAAGCCAGAAAGCATCCCTATGATCTTCCAACGTCAGGCAGATGAAAATGAGAGCAACGAGCAAAAAGGTTCAACTAGTCTAATGCAAAAGACTGTGAATAATTCTGAAATGGATAGTAGTCGAAAGAATCCTAAAATGGATATACCAAACATGTGTCCTAGTGCTGAAGAAGGCAAGGAGAACGCTAAGGGATTTATCTCCAGGCTCTTTAGGTTTCCATCGACTGACAACCTTAATGCAGCCAAGGAAACACTTGTCAAAGAAAGTGGAAGTTCTCAGGATAAAAAATCTGGAGGTTTCTTTTCAGGGTTGTTTAGGGTTGCATCATCTGATAATCTTTCAAATGTCAAACAAAATTCTACAAGCTTTGTAGGACCCCAACAAAAAGAATGTGTATCTAGCAGAGTTCAAATTGATGGCAGTGGCTCTGTAGAAGAACAGTCTGGAGTATTCAGTAAGCTCAAGCTTTTTTTGCCTGCTCAAAAAGAAAATGAAAGCAATTTAAAGCAAACAAATAAAAATGGTTTAGAACAAAATGGTGGTGATAAAATCAGCATTGATCAACCACTTAGACCTTTAGCTTGCCGTTCACGTGATGTTTCTGTCCAGTTTGATTCAGAAACTGAAGATTCTGGTTTGTTTTGGATGGATGACTTTGAAAATAGTTTGTATCAGTGTGAAGGACCCATTTCAAATACTCATACAGGGCTGGAAGAATCAAGAAGCTTTACAAGTTATGAGTGGGAGTATGATGTTCCAGACTGGTATTCAGAATTGCCCGTGGAAGAGTCCTACGCTTGTTATGCCCATAGAAGCACTGAAGCTAATGACATAAATAGGTCTCCTGAAGTACCCGATGCTATCATTAATTTGTGCAAGAAAGATCAAAATGATAACGACTGGATTTCATTTGTACCATTAGAAGAGGTGCATTTGAACACGAGGGACTCTTGTTTGATTGTTACATCCTACAAACAGGATATTGACTTTACCTCTGCCCAAAATGATGATAGTAGTTTGAACAATGGGTTACCTCTTGATTTGAGTTATTCCTCGCAGTGTGACCGTTCTCTGTGGAGCTTGATCGATCACGATTCTTTGCTTTTTAATGAAAATGCAATGTTCTGTCTTGAAAATGAGGAATACCTGGAATGGTTGGCGTTGCTAGAATTCGGGTTGTGGTGGCTATCTGAAGATGGCGATTGTGGATATTACATGTATAGTGATGGGTTCTATGTGTATTCCTTGTTAACTGATCCTACAGGTGAATATGTTTATGTCTGTGAACCAGACACAGAACTATACCTAGACTATGAAGACTACATTGAACCTGATTTCTTGGCAATGGACGACATTATAGTTTGTGGATTTAAGGTTCCTTTTGGCAGTGGAGATCTACCATGGTTTGTTGAAGATCAAATGTATGAGAGGCACTCATTAAATAGCCCCGTTGATTTCTCTTTACCAAGAAGTGATCAGTTAATGAACTTAAATCTGGAAACCTTCTCTCATATGTTTGAAGAATCTATCCACTGCCAGAGAGACCAGCCTGTGGATTTTTCTGCTCGCAAACTTCGAAAAATGAAAGTGGACCTTCGATCTGATGGCGAAAATGTTTTCCTTGACAAACAGTCTCTTGACCTAAGCATGTATCCACAATGGCATTCTACAAGGCTGGAATCAAGTGTACAAGGGCATACAAAACCCCTTCCGTCAGGATCCACAGACGCTCATAGAGCCTCTTCTTCATTCCCGAATCTCACTGAAGAATCAACGTTGACTAAAGAAAAATCTTCTGAGAAAAGTGAACTGAAGAAATCCCTGTTTAACCCTGTATCTTCTTTATTTTCTTCTCTTGGGGGCCTCCTAGCTAAAAATGAAGATGATAAACCTTGTACCTCCTCATCTGAAGGTCGGTCCTCTGTCCAGAGTGACATAACTGTAACAGTTGGTGCACGTAATTATTCTGTAAAAGAGGAGCATGCAAACCCTAACCAAGATGATTACATTGGTTATCCAAACAAGAGCAGGGACAGATTTCATAGAGAGAGCAGTACCTTGCAAGATTTACATTCAAGTAGAATTAATAGTGAAAGGACTTCTATGCATGGAGTGCGTGACATACCTATGCACAGCCAGTCACGACCTCAGATGCAGGGGAATGTTAAAAAAATGCATGAACAGCAGCACAACCCACTTCCTGATTATACCAAAGTCCCACGTTCAAATGAATCAGAAAAAAATATTCTGAAGAGCGCCCTTGAAATATTTAACATAAGTGATAGCAGCGGTACTAAAATTGTCACTGACAAAAGCACAACGTCTGGATTTTTTAACTTTTTCAAGACCCAATCTGATGCATCAGAACTGAGCGCTCCAAAAGCACAACCATCACAGCTAAAGCCTAGTCAAAATGAAAGTTCAGATAAAACCAAAGAGACAACCTTCCCTGGTGATAAGGAATCCCTTGGCATTTCATCCATATTCGAATCAATAACTGATCTCTTTAAAGCTGAAACTTTGACTGGAAAGCCTACTAGTGGTGCGACACCTACTTCAGAAAAGGTTGCTAATAAGCAGGAAGAAGAACCGGGTATTAAAGAATCCCCTGGTACTTCATCCATGTTTGGTTCACTAAGTGATCTCTTTAAAGGTGAAACCATTACTGGAAAGCCTTCTAGTGATGTGACATCTACTTCAGTGGAAACAAAGATTCTCAATAAGCCTGTAGAACGCGAAATTACGGAATCCTCAGGTATTTCATCTATGTTTAGTTCAATAAGTGATCTCTTTAAAGGTGAAACAATTACTGGAAAGCCTTCTAGTGATGTGACATCTACTTCAGTGGAAACAAAGAATCTTAATAAGCCAGTAGAACGCGAAATGACAGAATCCTCAGGTATTTCATCCATGTTTGGTTCAATAAATGACCTCTTTAAATCTGAAACTTCAACTGCAAGGCCTTCCAGGGATATGACACCCAGTTCCTCAGTTGACTTCACAGTTGTCGGTAAGTCAGTAGAAGTGGACAAAGAAAGCGCAAGACCTTTTACTGCAGAATCTTCAAGAAATAAAATTTTGAAGAAACAGGAGACCTTTGGAGGTGGTAGTCAGAGCACATTCCTTGATTCAGAGCATAGTGCCTGTGGCCGTGAACCTATATTTGGGCAGTCACAAATTAAATTTCCCAAAAAAGTGGTAAAAGATTCAGTCCCATCCTTGAGTGATCAGTGGGGTAGTTCAGTCCTTCCTTCTCAGGAGCCTGTCAAGCTGTCATTTGGTCAGTTGTCCGGAGGGTCTGCAGAGAAGATTCAGCCATTACTGTCATCTAGCAATCAGTCTTCAAAGGTTTCAAAACCGGCTGTCCAGCCAGAAAGAAAACCAGAGCAGCCCAGTATACCTATCCTGCAGACTAGCCAAATAGCCGACAGCCTATCCCAAACAGCTAGCAGTATTTTCACTTTCTTTAGCAGACCAGAGAAAGTGGAGACAACACCAACGACAGTACAAAGACCACCCCAAACCAAGGAGCCAGAGTCGCAAGGCTTGTTTAAGCTACCTTCATTCTTCTCTTCTGAGAAGTCTAATGTTACTCAGGGTCCCATACAGAACAATAACACTATTTCTAGCTTTTTTGGTTTTTCACTTTTTGATGAAAAAAAAACTGCTGCTCCAGCTATGCCAACGAGCAATAAGGCCCCTGAAACTGATATTTTGCCGTTAGCCAGCCAAATGAAAAATGTTACATATAAGGCAACTATATTTGACAAGGATAATAGCAATGATGTACCAGCACCGTTTAAAGCCAATATTGTGTCTGAGACAAGCAAATATATAGAAAGTCCAGCTTTAGATCAGAGTAACTATAGTGATGATCAAGTTCTAGAACCGTACAGGTTTGAGGAAGTTGGGCTATCGGATCAGGATCGTTGCGAGGAAGATTCAGTGTCTCAATCAGGTGAATATCTGGAAGACTCTGTCTTGGAACCTTATGAGTCTAATGAACCCTCCAATTCTGAGATGTGGGGATATCAAGATGGTGTAATGCAACCACTAGATGAAGATGGCTTACAACTTGAAACTGATTTCAGAGATGGCTCTATATCAGAGACCTTCCAAGATGTAGGTGGTTATATGGAGGCATGCTCTGATGATCTGCCCCCAATAGATGGCCAAATGGATGTGGATGACAGTGCAGATAATGGTGCACATAATTCTGAAAATATAATTTTAGATGTGGGAGTCAGTTCATATGATGCATACAGTTCTACAAACACAATTGGAGCCCCATTTAATGACACTAGAGCGGCTTTTACTGAAGATGATGATCAAAACATTAATCAAAATGAGGACACAACCTATTTTGTTGATGGTTTTGATAACACTGTCTCTGTTCCAGAGCAAGAGATCAATGTTCATGAAGAACCACACAGTTGTCTTTCAGACAGAGAAGCTTTGCTTAAACCTGTGGATTATATGCCAGATTCTAATGTCAGGTCTACAAATATGTCTTTGCAAAAATCAGTACAGATTTCAAAGGATGATGATTTTTCACAGGGTAGCGTTTATCCTCCGCAACATTCAAAAGAAAATATACCTTTTCCTAATCTCACAGACCCTTCCTTCTCAGCAAATACATCTAGGGGCCCCCAGCCAGAAAAGTCTGTATTTGATTCTTCCGTAGGAATGTTCTCAAGCTTTGTGTCAAAAATGAATGTATTCTCTGGAAATTCAAGTGAGCCTCAGAAAAATGCACCTAGCTTTGGCTTAACATCTCAAGCATCGTCTACATTTTCCAAAAAAAGCTCGTTCTTTGGCTTTCCTTCTGCTCCACAGGCAAGCACATTGTCAAATGATTTCTTCGGCTTATTTAAATCATCTCCCGAGGTACCAAGTAAATTGCCCAACACAGCACAGCCCACTAATGGGGATGGTAGCATCCTAAAAACACCTGTTAAGCTTGATAGCAACTTAAAGTCTGATGGCATCTGTCAAAATGACTTGAGGCACCTTAATAATAATGAAGGTGCTAAAGCACTAGTTTGTGAACATGAGGGTACTGAGCAAATTAAATTGGTTGAAGAGTCTAGCATATCTACAGAAATTGAAGATGTATCAAAACCGTATTCAAATAAAAGTTTGGAGCCAGCAAACAAAACCTCAGTTATTAGTATAGACAAGCCTGAGGCTCATCACAGAGATCAAATGCACGATGTAGTATTGAGCATTGAAACTGCTGTTTCATCCATCAATAACCAAGTGGATAAATCTTTAGAGCCTGCAAAGACAGAATCTTCTGTTTTCTATCCGGAATGCTCCAGTGTGTCTCTGAAAGGGTCTTTTACTGAATCTGCTCCAACAACTGAACAAAGCTCACCAGGACTGTTCATAACACAGACCCAGACTCCAGAGCCTTCTGTCGCTGATTCTGTCCTATCTGACCCAACAGAATCAAAAGCAAAACGGCACAACAACCAATCCTTTGTGTTTGGCAGTATAGGATTGTCCACGGCTTTGCAAAGTCAAGATGGAAAGGACAAAACTTCCTTGAAATATGAAGCAAATAATCTTCACGTGGTTGAGAGGACAGATAGTTCTAGCTTTCTTGTTCAAAATGTAGATAGCGGCTCTAGATCAGCTCTGTTGCAAACAAAGGAAGATACAGTCAGTCTTTGTTCTGTTAGCTTTGAATCCTCTAGTACGGTGCTTTCACATTTTCCAGAGAAACAGCAAAGCAAAGACCAGTTTGATGTTGCAAGCTTGACTACCACTCCATTGTCCCGTTTGGAGCCAGCTTCCAGAAGTCTGGAAATAACTTCAGCAAGCTCGATCGATGATCAAGATCCATCTGAAATGAAGACGTGTAGTGCCGTTTCAAGCTCTAGAGTCTTCACGCCCCCTTATGCCGAGAAACCTAAAGCTAAGCTGAAAAGCATGATGAACAGGCCAGTTGGTAGAACATAATAAATGGTGACCATGATTCAGCCATTTATAATGCACCTAGACTTGTTGTCTTCCAGTGTGTGCTTATTCTAACGTAGTCTGTTTACCCGCTATTAACATTTAAGACTCCCTGTAGCTCTAGGTGGTCATAGATGGCGTATTATTGTTTGTTTATAGAAGTCATGAACATGGCTGTGCTCTTACCTCCAGAATCCCTTAGTGAAAACTGACCTTTAGCTAGCTAGTCTTTTTTTTTTTTTTTCCCTTTATGATCCTTCAGACCTTTCCTCCATCAAGAACCAGGTGGAGGAAATTGCTGGTGATTGTGGCTGTAGATATGTTGCTTATGATGGAACCACAGGACAAAACCACAAAAGTCTTGAGTCACTTTCACTAGAAAATGTAAACTTCTGAAAAAAATACTTTTCTAGGACATGTCCTGTGGGCTCCCATAAATGTGATTTTCCCTTCGTCTAGGAGCTTCCTGTGTTCATTAGTGAAGTCATATCTGTGCTTTTTCAGTTGTGGTTAACTAATGACAAATCTGGTACCAAGAAGGCATGCTCTAGAGATATTTCTCATTCAGTGTTTTTTGAACTCTGCAAACTCTGAGCATTGACAAAGCTCGGAAAGGTGATAGCAAGTCACATTTGAAATTCTAAACAAAATTTTCTGCGTTGGTGTTCTTGGTGCCCTTTGCAACCCAATGTCTTTTTTTTCCTCCTAGCAGATCCAGGATCAAACAAAAGACTGATCTGATTATTATTTTTTTATCGTGGTTTATCATGTTTGTGTTGAATTCTCTAAATTTAAAAATTAAATTAAAATGGAGGGAGCTGCGGTGGCTCAACGTGATTGGCACTGCGCTGACAAGCTGTTCACCTCTGCAGCCAAGGGTTCGGATCCCGGTCTCGGCTACATGTGAATTGAGTTTGGTGGTCTCAGCCCGGCTCCCGATGGGTGTGCTATGCAGGGTACGCCTGTGCTTAGTACGCCCACCCCCCCACAAAAACCACCACACTTGCACGCACACGAAATTGGTTTACCACGCACGCACATTGGCCATGCGGTCTCCTAAAAATGAGAGGCGAAGGACCTACGGGGCTGGCTGGGTGGGCTAGACCCCCTCACTCCCTCATAGGGGGAGTCCCTCTGCCCCATTGGGGTCCCATTAGGCCCCAGTCGGGCTCCCAAGTGGAGCAGGTAGGGTGGGGTGAGTGGGAGGCCCCCCCTCACACCCGCCATTGCCACCGGGGGCATGGAGAAGGATGGCGATTGCCTCCGGGGGGAGGGTCTGCCTACTCCCAACTCCTGCAGTCTGGCTCCTCTCTCTCGAGTTCACGCACAAAAATACACTTTAAAAAAAAAAAAAAAAAAAAAAAAAGAAATTCTAAACAAAATTTTCTGCGTTGGTGTTCTTGGTGCCCTTTGCAACCCAATGTCTTTTTTTTCCTCCTAGCAGATCCAGGATCAAACAAAAGACTGATCTGATTATTATTTTTTTATCGTGGTTTATCATGTTTGTGTTGAATTCTCTAAATTTAAAAATTAAATTAAAATACATCTTGAATTTGGGTTAGTAACGACAATGTGTGCTTTTTCGTGACTAGCTGAAGCATTTAAAAAAATTAAATGTTCATAAATAGCAGAAAACTGGAAATGTTTTATACTGGATAGAGACTTTTTGCATTGAACCTTTTTATGGCTATTAATTTTGCCACTACAGAAGAACATTTTAGGTATCGATTTGTAAGACGGGGCACACAAATATAGATATTTTCTCTGTATTGAACACAAAATTTGCCAGTTCAATAGAAGAAAAGTGACTCTTTGCTCTGTGTCTTTATAGTAATGCAGTGGTTCCAAACTTTAGCCCTCAGACCAATTTTAAAGGGTCCCCTTTAACCAATACCAGAGAGACAGCATCCAATTAGTATTCTCCCTAGAAATCAGGTTATGCGTCGTCATGTGGCATCCGTCAGGCTGATTATTTCATGCATGTCAAGGAAAGTGCACATTAGAGTTCCCATTAACGTTGTTTAGCTTGTCACATCTCCCATAAATATTGGCTTAATGTGACACTTTGTACAAGGCAATCGGTGTCTGTTTCGACTTTTCCAAGACAATACATGGCTCGTTCTTCTGTCTCACAAACAACATTGTTTGCAGCTAATTTTCTCCTTTTTCACTTCCGTTTGTTTGGAATGAGTAGCACACATTGTGCTCATGCACTGCTATAAGCACACTACAAAACCCACAGTCCAGGGTTTCATTTTCCTAAGGGACCACATTAGAGCCTGGGACTGTTGTGGAGGGCAAATATTAATTTGTGACTTTGGAATGTCCGTAAGTACCTAAACGTATAAAAAATAAACACCTAGCACTAGGAATAGGTCTCTTTCAGATGAGCGGTCACACAGGTGGTTAAAAAAAAAAGGGTGGCAGAGCTGCCGTTTTAACGCCACCCAACCCCCCAGCCACCCAACCCCCCAGCTGTTTACATGCCACAGCGGCTGCATTCTTTTCTTGGAGAGCAGTGTTTGACAAATGGCACCACTTGTCAAGCTTGCCCATTGAGTTAAACGGGGCTGTGCCACAACTGCGTGCAATACACGGGATTGCAGCACAGTAGTGTGGCATTGTAGGGATAAATTGGAGGCTCTATAACACCACCTCACTGCCTATCAAATGCCCTCTGAAAAGCACTATGACTAGGAGAGAGCCCGAGATTGGTACAGAGGGGAATTCTGCAGGCCCTGGAGTGAAGAACTGGGGCATGGCTCCTGGTGTTTGCAGCTAACACAGGAAGAACTTGGGGGGGAATCACTGCTCCAGGTGGGTGTCTGGAAATAGAGTTCTCCTCAAGATGGAAATGGCATGTGCTGGCTGGGCATATAGGAGTTAGGTAAGGGAACATTCTGGACAGCCACACTCAAAATAAATGCCTTTATTGTAGAAAAGATGATAATACAAAAATACAAGCCACAACAAACGGCAGAAACACAGGATCTGACGTGTTTCACACTTTCAATAGTGCTTATTCATAGCTATGAATAAGCACTGTTGAAAGTGTGAAATGCGTCAGCTCCTGTGTTCCGCTGTTTGCTGTGGCTTGTATTTTTGGATTATCATCTTTTCTACAATAAAGGCATTTATTTTGAGTGCGGCTGTCCAGAACTTTCCCTTACCTAACAGGAAGAACTTGGCTGCATAGCAGAGTGGCAAGAGAGCATTGGGATGTCTCTCCGCTGTACCGACCAGTTCCCCACGCTCTCTTCTTCCAGTTTCTGCAGCCCCCCACATGGACATCTCTGCTGACAGTGGAGGTGTCGATGGCTGGGGACAGATGTGGCCCTGGGGCCGCAATTTGCCCAGGCCTGCCAAAGTCCATTTCTGGGGTGAGCAAGAGAAAGAGTAGATCGTGACGAATGAACATAGCCACCTTCTAAAGGGAAGCCAAATTACAGCAGCAAAAACAAACAAAAATGTAGATTTGGATGAGGCTCTGAACAATAGAAAGGGACTTTAATGTCACTTTAATGAGTGCATTGTAGGAGCTTACAGAAGTGCCAGATCTGAGGTTTTACTGAAAGAATCTAAACCATGTTATTTAAGACAGCCTGGGGAATGATGTTCCCTATGAGAGTCCTTAGGACAGGCATGTCCAAAGTCTGGCCCAGGGGCCAATTGTGGCCTCCCTGGTGATTTAATGTGCCCCCCCTGGGCATTTGGGTTTATATATAGCCATTGAAGCCTCACATGTGCCCTGTGCCCTGGGGGCCACAAAAGATATATACCGTATTTATCAGAGCTGCCGAGGAGGTGGCAGGACGTGCGTCGTTAGATTACATGAAGAGGATCTCCCGTTTGCTCACGGCATCTGTAATAGGAAGTCCCGTTTCCTGGGATGCCATTGCATGACTGTTCTGTTTATCATAGGATGCGGGACTTGGTATTAAAGAGGCCACTGAGTAAACAAGAAATTCTCCTGTTTGTAATCTGACGGCACTTGTCCCTCCCCCTCCCTGTCCCCTCTGAGGCTGCAGATGGGCATCGATCAGGCAGCAGTGATACCAGTGGTAAGGCTGCATTCAGGGCACATGTGAGGCTACATTTATTTGGGATGGCGAGGCTACATTTATTTGGGATGGTGAAGCTACATTAATTGCGATGGCGAGGCTACATTGATTGCGATGGCGAGGCTACATTGATTGCGATGGCGAGGCTACGTTGATTGCGAGGCTACATTCATGGCAATGATAAGCCTGTGCGTGTTATACTCGCCCAAGCTCATCTTTAGTCCTGAGCAGCGCTCAGGGATTCGTTGGGGCCACAAAAGAGATGTATACAGTATATCCAAATAAAACACCCAAGCTAATCTCTTCACCACACACAGCCACAAAGATGAGAGAATTCTTGTTGGGCAGTGTATTGCTCAGACCAACACACTTTGATCACATTTTAATGGCTCAAAGAATGTCAGGCAAAATGGTCGGCCCTCACGCATGTTCACTTCATCAAATATGGCCCTCTTTGAAAAAAGTTTGGACGTCCCTGCCTTAGGAGAATTGTCAAAGATTACCCAAGCTTTACGGCAATGGGATACTGGAAATTCTATAAAAGTCGTGCGGAAAACCGGCTTTAAAGGTGGTAGTAATCTGCTAAATAGCTGACCTGGACCAGATTATTTTTTTCCTGAGTTCCCTTTCTGAAAAGCTGCAGTCAGTGAAAATCTTAAGGACTTCTGTTCACACTAATTGCTAACATTCTACTAGTAGAGAACCAGAATGCTCAGTAACAATTTAAATGGCTACTTGCCTGTCTCTGGTTCTGCTTTTTGGGCAATGCTAAGTCAGCGTTTCCCGGCGGATATTGGCAGTTTATTACACATTGTGGCATCTCATTTTTGAACATGTTTGAGACATCACTGGCGTGCTACTAGTGCAGCCCTTAAAGGGGTTGTAAAGGTACAATTGTTTTCCCTAAATGGCTTCCTTTACCTTGGTGCAGTCCTGTCTTCAATTACCTCATCGATTTTGCATTTAAATGTCCTTTATTTCGTCTGAGAAATCCTCCCTTCCTGTTCTGTCTGTAACTCCACACAGTAATGCGAGGCTTTCCCCCTGGTGTGGAGTGTAATGCTCGCCTCCTCCCTTGGACTACAGGAGAGTCAAGACGCTCTCTACGTTGCAGATAGAGAAAGGAGCTGTGTGTTAGTGGGCGTCCTGACTCTCCTGTAGTCCAAGGGAGGGGGCGAGCATGACACTCCACATCAGGGAGAAAGCCTTGCATTACGATGTGGAGTAACAGACAGAAGAACAGGAAGTGAGGATTTCTCAGAAGAAATGAGGACATCTAAAAGCAAAATTGAAGGATGAGGTAAGTGAAGGAGGACTGCACTAAGGCAGGGCTCGACAAAATCTGGGCGCCCGGTTGCAATTCTGACAAGAAATTGTAACCTGGCACCCACCGGTAATTGAGGCCGCGACTTTGCGGCCTACAAGGCCGCAAACCCTGCGGACTTAATTACCGACCGTCGCGGGCCCGCCGCCCTGTGTCTCCGTGGAATGGTGACAAACTTTTACCCTTTAAAATCTCCATAGGCGACATTTAAAACATTCTACAGGTTGCATGTTTTGAGTTAGAGGAGGTCTAGAGCTAGAATTATTGCTCTCGCTCTAACGATCGCGGCGATACCTCACATGTGTGGTTTGAATATCGTTCACATATGCGGGCTCTACTCGCGTATGTGTTTGCTTTTGCGCACGAGCTTGGCGGGACGGGGCGTGTTTTCTGGCTCCTAACTTTTTTAGCTGGCTCCTAGATTCCAAGCAAATTTGTCAAACCCTGCTGTAAGGTAAAGGAAGCTGTTTAGGGAAAAAATTGTACCTTTACAACCCCTTTAACATACAAATGTATTGTGATGAAGCAGATAAATGATTCCTGACAACTAGGTTGTACTAAGGGAGGTTAAAAGTTTTAAAGTTCATTTAAGGAAATTCTGACGTTTCCATTAAAAGGAAGAAATATAAGTTGACTTGAAGCTGGCCTGTTAAACATTTTCAGTGTTCTGCTCTTACCTTTCATCATTTCTGTCTGTCTTCCTTTTATCCTGTATCATAAATAACTGTGAATTATTTTTCCCTCTTCTACCTCCAGTCCTGCCGGGAGTAGCCGGTATGGCTCCTCCGGTAATGTTAGCCAGGGGAGCTCCCAGCTGAGCGAATCTGACCATTACCATGAAAGCCTTCACTCTCTGGACCTAGAGGAAGAGCGGCAAGATCCCACATTCGCTTTCCGTCCCTCCCCCAAGCAGAGGAAGACTGACCAGGAATGGTTCAACGGCCGGGATGCTGACAGGACGCAGCCTCAGGGAACCGAAACACAGCCAGAAATAGTTGCCACCAAACCACCCCAAGAGCTAGAGAAACCCAAAGATATCTTTGTGGAGAGACGGCCAAGGTATGTGGCAAACTGACAATTTAAACTGAACTTTAGGCAAAGATATAAAAATACTTTAAAGGTTTTCGAAAGGTATGAAATAATTTTGTTTTTCCTAGAATGCTACATAAATGGCTACCATCTGGAATTTACCCATGCAGTGGGTGTGCATTTTTCATAAGCTTATGCATGGGAGGGCAAGGTACTTGTTTCAGCTTACAGGGCAGGGTGGAAAGTACTCAGATCACCTTACAGGATGGAAGAGGAAGGTACTTGGATCACCTTACAGGATGGAGGAGGAAGGTACATGGATCACCATACAGGATAGAGGGAGAGGTACATGGATCACCATACAGGATAGAGGGGGAGGTACATGGATCACCATACAGGATGGAGGCGGGTGGAGAATTGGAGGTACATGGATCACCATACAGGATGGAGGGGGGAAGGTACATGGATCACCATACAGGATGGAGGGGGGAAGGTACATGGATCACCATACAGGATGGAGGGGGAAGGTACATGGATCACCATACAGGATGGAGGGGGAAGGTACATGGATCACCATACAGGATGGAGGGGGAAGGTACATGGATCACCATACAGGATGGAGGGGGAAGGTACATGAATCCCCATACAGGATGGAGGGGGAAGGTACATGGATCACCATACAGGATGGAGGGGGAAGGTACATGGATCCCCATACAGGATGGAGGGGGAAGGTACATGAATCCCCATACAGGATAGAGGGGGAAGGTACATGGGTCACCATACAGGATGGAGGGGGAGGTACGTGGATCACCATACAGGATGGAGGCGGGTGGAGAATTGGAGGTACATGGATCACCATACAGGATGGAGGGGGGAGGTACGTGGATCACCATACAGGATGGGGGGGAGGTACATGGATCACCATACAGGATGGAGGGGGGGAAGGTACGTGGATCACCATACAGGATGGAGGGGGAAGGTACATGGATCACCATACAGGATAGAGGGGGAAGGTACATGGATCACCATACAGGATTGAGGGGGAAGGTACATGGATCACCATACAGGATAGAGGGGGAAGGTACATGGATCACCATACAGGATAGAGGGGGAAGGTACATGGGTCACCATATAGGATGGAGGGGGAAGGTACATGGATCACCATACAGGATTGAGGGGGAAGGTACATGGATCACCATACAGGATAGAGGGGGAAGGTACATGGATCACCATACAGGATGGAGAGGGAAGGTACATGGATCACCATACAGGATGGAGAGGGAAGGTACATGGATCACCATACAGGATGGAGGGGGAAGGTACATGAATCCTCATACAGGATGGAGGGGGAAGGTACATGGGTCACCATACAGGATGGAGGGGGAAGGTACATGAATCCTCATACAGGATGGAGGGGGAAGGTACATGAATCCTCATACAGGATGGAGGGGGAAGGTACATGGATCACCATACAGGATGGAGGGGGAAGGTACATGGATCACCATACAGGATGGAGGGGGAAGGTACATGGATCACCATACAGGATGGAGGGGGAAGGTACATGGATCACCATACAGGATGGAGGGGGAAGGTACATGAATCCCCATACAGGATAGAGGGGGAAGGTACATGAATCCCCATACAGGATGGAGGGGGGAAGGTACATGAATCCCCATACAGGATGGAGGGTGGGAAGGTACATGGGTCACCATACAGGATGGAGGGGGAAGGTACATGAATCACCCATACAGGATACAGGAGGGGGGGACAGGTACATGGATCACCATACAGGATGGAGGGGGAAGGTACATGAATCCCCATACAGGATGGAGGGGGGGAAGGTACATGGGGAATCCCCCATACAGGATGGAGGGGGAAGGTACATGGATCACCATACAGGATGGAGGGGGAAGGTACATGGATCACCATACAGGATGGAGGGGGAAAGGTACATGGGTCACCATACAGGGATGGAGGGGGAAGGTACATGTACAGGATGGAGGGGGAAGGTACGTGGATCACCAGGGGAAGGTACATGGATCACCATACAGGATGGAGGGGGAAGGTACATGGGTCACCATACAGGATGGAGGGGGAAGGTACATGGTCACCATACAGGATGGAGGGGGAAGGTACATGAATCCCCATACAGGATGGAGGGGGAAGGTACATGGTACAGGATGGAGGGGGATACATGGGTCACCATACAGGATGGAGGGGGAAGGTACATGGGTCACCATACAGGATGGAGGGGGAAGGGAATCCCCATACATACATGAATCCCATACAGGATGGAGGGGGGGTACATGGATCACCATACAGGATGGAGGGGGTACGTGGTACCACCATACAGGATGGAGGGGGAAGGTACATGAATCCCCATACAGGATGGAGGGGGAAGGATGGTACCATACAGGATGGAGGGGGGAAGGTACGTGGATCACCATACAGGATGGAGGGGGAAGGTACATGGGTCACCATACAGGATGGAGGGGGAAGGTACATGGATCACCATACAGGATGGAGGGGGAAGGTACATGGGTCACCATACAGGATGGAGGGGAAGGTACATGGGTCACCATACAGGATGGATGGGGGGAAGGTACATGGATCACCATACAGGATGGAGGGGGGAAGGTACATGGATCACCATACAGGATGGAGGGGGAAGGTACATGGGTCACCATACAGGATGGAGGGGGAAGGTACATGAATTCCCATACAGGATGGAGGGGGAAGGTACATGGATCACCATACAGGATGGAGGGGGAAGGTACATGGATCACCATACAGGATGGAGGGGGAAGGTACATGGGTCACCATACAGGATGGAGGGGGAAGGTACATGGATCACCATACAGGATGGAGGGGGAAGGTACATGGATCACCATACAGGATGGAGGGGAAGGTACATGAATCCCCATACAGGATGGAGGGGGAAGGTACATGGGTCACCATACAGGATGGAGGGGGGAAGGTACATGAATCCCCATACAGGATGGAGGGGGAAGGTACATGGATCACCATACAGGATGGAGGGGGAAGGTACATGGGTCACCATACAGGATGGAGGGGGAAGGTACATGAATCCCCATACAGGATGGAGGGGGAAGGTACATGGATCACCATACAGGATGGAGGGGGAAGGTACATGGGTCACCATACAGGATGGAGGGGGAAGGTACATGGGTCACCATACAGGATGGAGGGGGGAAGGTACATGGATCACCATACAGGATGGAGGGGGAAGGTACATGGGTCACCATACAGGATGGAGGGGGAAGGTACATGGGTCACCATACAGGATGGAGGGGGGAAGGTACATGGATCACCATACAGGATGGAGGGGGAAGGTACATGGATCACCATACAGGATGGAGGGGGAAGGTACATGGATCACCATACAGGATGGAGGGGGAAGGTACATGGGTCACCATACAGGATGGTGGGGGAAGGTACATGAATCCCCATACAGGATGGAGGGGGAAGGTACGTGGATCACCATACAGGATGGAGGGGGAAGGTACATGGATCACCATACAGGATGGAGGGGGAAGGTACATGGATCACCATACAGGATGGAGGGGAAGGTACATGGGTCACCATACAGGATGGAGGGGGAAGGACATGGGTCACCATACAGGATGGAGGGGAAGGTACATGAATCCCCATACAGGATGGAGGGGGAAGGTACATGGATCACCATACAGGATGGAGGGGGAAGGTACATGGGTCACCATACAGGATGGAGGGGGGAAGGTACATGAATCCCCATACAGGATGGAGGGGGAAGGTACATGAATCCCCATACAGGATGGAGGGGGAAGGTACATGGATCACCATACAGGATGGAGGGGGAAGGTACATGGGTCACCATACAGGATGGAGGGGGAAGGTACATGGATCACCATACAGGATGGAGGGGGGAGGTACGTGGATCACCATACAGGATGGAGGGGGAAGGTACATGGGTCACCATACAGGATGGAGGGGGGAAGGTACATGGATCACCATACAGGATGGAGGGGGAAGGTACATGGGTCACCGTACAGGATGGAGGGGGAAGGTACATGGTCACCATACAGGATGGAGGGGGAAGGTACATGGATCACCATACAGGATGGAGGGGGGAAGGTACATGGGTCACCATACAGGATGGAGGGGGAAGGTACATGGGTCACCATACAGGATGGAGGGGGAAGGTACATGAATCCCCATACAGGATGGAGGGGGAAGGTACGTGGATCACCATACAGGATGGAGGGGGAAGGTACGTGGATCACCATACAGGATGGAGGGGGAAGGTACATGGATCACCATACAGGATGGAGGGGGAAGGTACGTGGATCACCATACAGGATGGAGGGGGAAGGTACATGGATCACCATACAGGATGGAGGGGGAAGGTACATGAATCCCCATACAGGATGGAGGGGGAAGGTACATGGGTCACCATACAGGATGGAGGGGGGAAGGTACATGAATCCCCATACAGGATGGAGGGGGAAGGTACATGGATCACCATACAGGATGGGAGGGGGAAGGTACATGGGTCACCATACAGGATGGAGGGGGAAGGTACATGAATCCCCATACAGGATGGAGGGGGAAGGTACATGGATCACCATACAGGATGGAGGGGGAAGGTACATGGGTCACCATACAGGATGGAGGGGGGAAGGTACATGGGTCACCATACAGGATGGAGGGGGAAGGTACATGAATCCCCATACAGGATGGAGGGGGAAGGTACATGGATCACCATACAGGATGGAGGGGGAAGGTACATGGGTCACCATACAGGATGGAGGGGGAAGGTACATGGATCACCATACAGGATGGAGGGGGAAGGTACATGGGTCACCATACAGGATGGAGGGGGAAGGTACATGGGTCACCATACAGGATGGAGGGGGAAGGTACATGGGTCACCATACAGGATGGAGGGGGAAGGTACATGAATCCCCATACAGGATGGAGGGGGAAGGTACGTGGATCACCATACAGGATGGAGGGGGAAGGTACATGGATCACCATACAGGATGGAGGGGGAAGGTACATGGATCACCATACAGGATGGAGGGGAAGGTACATGGGTCACCATACAGGATGGAGGGGGAAGGTACATGGGTCACCATACAGGATGGAGGGGGGAAGGTACATGAATCCCCATACAGGATGGAGGGGGAAGGTACATGGATCACCATACAGGATGGAGGGGGAAGGTACATGGGTCACCATACAGGATGGAGGGGGGAAGGTACATGAATCCCCATACAGGATGGAGGGGGAAGGTACATGAATCCCCATACAGGATGGAGGGGGAAGGTACATGGATCACCATACAGGATGGAGGGGGAAGGTACATGGGTCACCATACAGGATGGAGGGGGAAGGTACATGGGTCACCATACAGGATGGAGGGGGAAGGTACATGGGTCACCATACAGGATGGAGGGGGAAGGTACGTGGGTCACCATACAGGATGGAGGGGGAAGGTACGTGGATCACCATACAGGATGGAGGGGGAAGGTACGTGGGTCACCATACAGGATGGACAAGGCCAAATTTAAACTGCAGATAGGAGGCTGTGGCACAAAGTCTGTAGAATTGCAGGATCTTAAAGGTCCTCCTAACTATCCTCCTAGTCAGTGGCGTCACTAGGGTTGGTGTCACCTGGTTGCGGCAAAACATGGTGTCACCACCCTCCTGTCTTTCCTGGGTGGTATAGGGCAGTTTGCAGTGGTATTGGGCAGGCTGGGGTGGCATAGGGCAGGTTGCAGTGACATAGTGCAGGCTGGGGTGATATAGGGCAGGCTGTAGTGACATAGGGCAGGTTGAGGTGGCATAGGGCAGGTTGCAGTGACATAGTGCAGGCTGGCGTGATATAGGGCAGGCTGTAGTGACATAGGGCAGGTTGAGGTGGTATGGTGCCAGGTTAGGACTCTGTGGTGAAATGTGCAGCATTGCAGTAACGTACTGCATGCCTGGAGATGAAGACACTCTGGCTGCTGTGTCCTCCTTTCTTTCTCTTTCAGCTGTTGGATCAGCCAGAGTGAACAAGTCTGTGGGAGGAGTGGAGGAGACCTTGGAGATCCCTTAGGGACGGCATTAGATGGGGGAGTGTTTCAGGCAGCCCGCATCCCCCCGCACGGCTTGGTGCCGCGCCTGCTGACACCGCTCCGCTGCAGCTCTGCAGTACAGTATCTAGCAGTGGGTGGCGGCCCCGGTGTCACCCTCTGGCGGGTGTCACCCGGTGCGGTGCTCCTAGTGTTGACAACGTTACAAATTGCATCAATCTCGTTAACGCCCAAATCCAGGGAGGAGGGTAACCAAGAGTGGGGGTGGGTGGTATTAAAATAGAATTGGGCTTTATTTCTTAGTTTTCAGAAAAAGGAAAATGTTGCTCTCAAGGGCCGATACGAAGTCAATAAATACTTGTTTATAAAAAATATATATATTGCTTTATTGTTTTATAAAGAGGAAATGTCTTGCATCATATTGTCACAAATAACAATATCATAAGGCTGGGAAGGGAAAGATACGTAAACATATAAAAGGGACAACAACAAGAGCTCTGGTGTACAATATTTTCCATATGGATGTCCAAAGATGACATTGACCATATGCAATTCACCACAGTGGTGAGCAGGATTCAGGACAAATCAGTGTGCAGTACTGCATTTGACCTGAGGTGGGGGGGCGCCGGAGCTGAATGGAGGTGGGTCGCAACTCTTATTTCTTAGCTTAGAATTTCTTTAAATGCGTGGAAAGACATGGAAATAATCTGTTCCTGAGCCTTTCCGAGGTTTGCCAAGGTCAGCCGAGGTGATCTCTGGCCTTTCTAGCCGTTTCCGAGGCTCTCTGGCGCCCCCCCCCACACACACCTCTGGCTGCATGCGGTATTGCATGCGGAACAAATTATTTCCGTTTCCATTGACTTCAATGGAGAAAATCTCTTTCATATGCGAGTGCTTTGGATTACGAGCATTCTCCTGTTCCTGTTCGTAATCCGAGGCTCCACTGTATTTGTGACAATATGATGTAAGATATTTCCTTTTTATAAAACAATAAAGCAATATTTTTTTTTATAAACAAGTATTCATTTTTACAGCGATCAGTGCTATAAAAATGCACTAATTACTGTAAAAATGGCAGTGAAGAGGTTTTACCTTTACGGGGAGCTGAAGAGGTTAAGTGTGTCCTAAGGAGTGATTCCAACTGTTAGGGGGCGTGGCTACGAGTGACACGACGCTGATCGCTGTTCCCAATGAGAGGGAACAGACGATCAGTGACATGTCACTAGGAAAAATGGGGAGATGTGTTTACACCGACATCTCCCTATTCTTCAGCTCTGTGACCCGATCCACGGGACACCGGCAGACATAGAGTCCGTGGGTCCCGTGGGCAGGGTCGAGCGCGTGCTGCTGGCGTTGCGCGCAACCACATGGCAGCAAATTAAAGGGGACGTACCTGTATGCCCATTTTCCCAGCCATGTCATTCTGTCAACGTAAAAAGGTGTGCGGTGGTCCTTAAGCGGTTAAGCAAAAAATGAACAGTTTTGAATGTAGACATTTAAGCCATTGGTATTCCCATCAAGTCTTCACATTCCCTAGAAAAACACACCCCTCCCCCCTTCTCACCGACATTCCGGGTGTATTTGGAAAAGATGAAAGCCTCGTCTTGCTTCAAGATTGTTCTGTACACCACGCTTATAGTTCTTCTAATGGATGCCGAGAGGGAGGAGGCTTTATTCCGCATTATTCTTCGCGCTCCTTCTCCGAGCCGTAGACGCACGCCATACACTGTGAAGTTATTAAAAAGAATTTGTTCCAGTGTTTTTCACACACACACACACACACACTTCTCCCGAGCGGCCCTTCTACCCGCCGGCCTGTGGCACTGTGTCGGGATTTGGCGCAGAGACGCTCGGCAGAGCTTTATCTGCTCTGCGGTGTTCTGCTTTTCATTTTATTTCTCTTTATCTAGTTTTATAAGTGAGAGCGACCAGAGAGCGATGATGTCTAGAGAGGAGATCCAGGCGTTTGTTGGCAGTACACATTTGTATGCAGGAGCTGGGGAAATAGAGCGCAGAGACCAAATATAAAATCAATAGAAAGATTTGATTTGTATGTTGTCATTGGCTTTTCTAGAAGAGTTTGTACTTTACAAAAGCGATCTGTATATTAGTGGGCGGACGGACTGTGCATAAAAGAAAAGCGTGGCGCTTTTTCTTAATTTTTTGTGCTGTCGCCCCTGCGTGGGCTAACCACGGCTTAATAATTTTCGAAAATTCAATAAAATATTGGAAAGGAAAAAGAAAAGAATGGATACTATCCCCTGAAAAATAAATGTGGATACAGCTAAAATCATGTACCTTTCAATTAGTGCTGTCTGTAACCTGGGGTGGCCGGAATTCACACAGCACCATACAGGGTCACTGGGAGCAAACTTCCTAAACCTTGGAACTTCCTCTCTTTCTGCTTCCTGTACAATGCCTTAAAGTATTTGTAACTGAACGTCCCACACTCCACTTGAGTGCTTCCGTCATATACCGCTTCCTATCAGTCTGGATATAGATATCAGATATTCCAGCTGCTCACAGGCACACAACGAGACAAAACTTGTTTGTCTGCTGAACATGGCGTGTTTAAAGGGGTGTTCCACCCAAAAAAATGACCTTTTCTCAATCCACTCCTCACCCCCATACATGCCACATTTGGCATGTAATTTTTTTGGGAGGGGAGTGGGGGCTTCAGTAGGAGTGGGACTTCCTGTCCCACTTCCTGCTTCCGCCGAGGGGCTGGTTAGGCGATTAAGCTTAATCGCCTACACCAGCCCCCTCCCTGTAGGCGATCACATGGGACACTGACAGGTCCCATGCGATCGCCTCTCCAATCAGCGGCGAGCCGCGCCGCGCACGCATGCGCAGTACGGCTCGCGCATGCGCAGTGGGTGCCCGGCCGTGAAGCCGAAGGCTGTCACGGCTGGGTGCCCACAGTCAGGATGGAGACGCCGGCCGGGGAGGGGGGGAGAGGAGCGGAGCCCCGGTCGGCGCGTCGCTGGAACGCAGGAGCAGGTAAGTGAGTGTTTATTAAAAGCCAGCAGCTACACTTTTTGTAGCTGCTGACTTTTAATAAACACAACTTAGGGCTGGAACACCCCTTTAACCACTTAGCACCGGCGGAATACTCTGTTGTTCTGACAGGACGTCATATGACATCCTGTCATTTAAAGCCGATAGGGGGCGAGCGCGTTACTTGGGACACAGTGGCCGCCGGGAACCCGCGATTGCCCAGTAACTGAGCAGGGACGTGGAGCTCTGTGTGTAAACACAGAGCTCCACGTCCTCTCAGGGAGAGAGGAGACCGATCTGTGTCCCTTGTACATAGGGACACAATCGGTCACCTCCCCCAGTCACCCCCCTCCCCCCACAGTTAGAACACTGACTAGGACACACATTTAACCCCTTCCCCGCCCCCTAGTGGTTAACCCCTTCCCTGCCCCCTAGTTGTTAACCCCTTCCCTGCCAGTCACATTTATACAGTAATCAAGGCATATTTATAGCATTTATATGAATGGTCCCAAAAATGTGTCCGATGTGTCCGCTATAATGTTGCAGTCCCCAAAAAAAATCGCAGATTCCTAGTAAAAAAAAAAAAAAATCATAATTATGTCCCCTATTTTGTAAGCAATATAACTTTTGCGCAAACCAGTCACTATACAGTTATTGCGATTTTTTTTTTTTTACCAAAAATATGTAGAAGAATACGTATCGGCCTAAACTGAGATAAATTATTATTATTTTTTTTTTTTAAATGGGATATTTATTATAGCAAAAAGCAAAAAATATTGTGTTTTTTTTTCCAAAATGTACGCTCTTTTTTTTGTTTATAGCCCAAAAAATAAAAACCGCACAGGCGATCAAATACCACCAAAAGAAAGCTCTATTTGTGGGGAAAAAAAGGACGTTTGGGAGCCACGTCACACGACCGCGCAATTGTCTGTTAAATCGACGCAGTGGCGGAAGCTAAAATTTAGTGTGGGCAGGAAGGGGGTGTAGGTGCACAGTAGGCAAGTGGTTAATAGAACCAAGAATACAACCTTATATACAGTTTAAAGAGGAGGTAACCAGAACATAAATGAACATAAGCTAATTTATTTACCCAGACTAGGCGACCTTTATGTGACCTTTCAGGGTAGACGTCACGTCTCCTCGCTCACCTGCTATGCAAATCACATTATCATAAGTGTAAACACAGGACATTTCACACAATAGCAGGGTCAATTAGCACAGAGAACAGACAGATGGCTGGAGGGGATGGCATTAGCATCTCCTTACACTGTATGACCCAACAGTATAAATCAGTCACTCTAATGGCATATACAGGGTCCCCAGGCATACAGCTCACAAAGGGCACCGTTCCCCCGAATGGCAGGGCCCATGATTGCAAGGCAACAGCCTAGTAATTCAGTCCCCTCCAAAAGTCTCTGTCCCAGATGAGTCTGTCACAGTATTCATACCTTGACATTTTCCACATTTTGACATGTTACAACCAAAAAGGTAAATATATTTTATTGGGATTTTACGTGATAGACCAACACAAAGTGACACATAATTGTGAAGTGAAAGGAAAATGACAAATGGTTTTCAATTTTTTTTTACAAATAAATATGTGAAAAGTGTGGGTGGTACATTTGTATTCAGCCCCTTTTACTCTGATCCCCCCCTAACTAAAATCTGGAGGAACCAATTGTCTTCAAGGGTCACCTAAGTCGTAAATAGAATCCACCTGTGTGTAATTTAATCTCAGTATAAATACAGCTGTTCTCTGAAGCCTTCATAGGTTTGTTGGAGAACTTTAGTGAACAAAACCGCATCATGAAAGTCAAGGAACACGCCAGACAGGTCAGGGATACAGTTGTGGAGAAGTATAAAGCAGGGTTAGGTTATACAAAAAATCCCCCAAGCTTTGAACATCTCACGGAGCTCTGTTCAGTCCATCATCTGAAAATGGAAAGAGTATGGCACAACTGTAAACCTACTAAGACATAGCCGTCCACCTAAACTGACCGGGCCGGGCAAGGAGAGCATTCATCAGAGAAGCAGCCAAGAGCCCCATGGTAACTCTGGAGGAGCTGCAGAGATCCACAGCTCAGGTGGGAGAATCTGTCCACAGGACAACTATTAGTTGTGCTCTCCACAAATCTGCCCTTTATGGAAGAGTGACAAGAAGAATGACATTGGTGAAAGAAAGACATAAGAAGTCCTGTTTGTGAGGAGCCATGTGGGGGACACAGTAAACATGGGGAAGAAGGTGCTCTGGTCAGATGAGACCAAAACTGAACTCTTTGGCCTAAAAGCAAAACACTACGTGTGGCGGAAAACTAAAACTGCACATCACCCTGAACACATCACCCTCATCGTGAAACATGGTGGTGGCATCATCATGCTGTGGGGATGCTTTTCTTCAGAAGGGACAGGGAAGCTGGTCAGAGTTGATGAAAAAATGAATTGAGCCAAATACAGGACAATCTGAGAAGATAACCTGTTAGGCCACGTACACACGATCAGACCGGTCCGATGAGACTGGTTCTGACGAACCGTTTTCATCGGACCACGCTGAAGTGGTCTGATGTGCGTACACACCATCAGTCCAAAATCCCATTGAACCAGAACGCGGTGACGTAAAATACAATGACGTGCTGAATAAAATTAAGTTCAATGCTTCCAAGCATGCGTCGACTTGATTCTGAGCATGCGCGGGTTTTTGGTCCGATGCTTTTCTGTACTAACCATCGACATCGGACAGGTTTTAAAGCATGTTTTAAAACTTTGGTCCGACGGACAACGGTCCAATAGGCCGTACACACCATCGAATTGGTCCGATGAAACTTCCAGCAGGACAACGACCATAAACATACAGCCAGAGCTACAGTGGAATGGTTTAGATCAGGGATCTCCAAACTGCGGCCCGGGGGCCAGATGCGGCCCTTTGCTTGCCTTTATCAGGCCCTTGGGGCACTGTTTCTCTCACTAATACTAAATGCTATTCCTCTCACAGACACCAACTATGGGGCACTATTCTTGGTACTGACACCAATGATAAAACACTATTCCTTCCACTGAAACCAATGATGGAACACTATTCTTCCCACTGAAACCAATGATAGGACACTATTCCACTGACACCAATGAGGGGGACACTATTCCACTGACACCAATGAGGGGGACACTATTCAACCCACTGACACCAATGAGGGGACACTATTCTTCCCACTGAAACCAATGATAGCATACATAAGTTTAGTGTCAATACGTAAACCGTCAAAATGTAGCACAAAAGATAATATTGAATACTAAACAATGGCAAGTGACAAAAAAGGAGTACAAATTCACAAGCAGTAAAATGTACACAATGTGCTGGTCCAAGTAATGTGAAATCAGGGAGAACTACCGCTAGGGGCGCCCCTGAATGTGTAACACAGTGAACAATACAAATAATAATATATAAATCAGTGAAGAAATGCAAAAAAGTCTCTGAAAGTGTTTCCCAAATGTCCCAGAAGACAGGTTCCAAAGATGTCCCAGAAGACAGTTTCTAAAAGATGGAGGAAATGGTGCCGGGAAAGGACGTGGTACAGTGAACACCTCAGGTGGTCCCTAGCCCCTCACCTCACGGCTATGGCACGGATAGCCAAATAAAACCACCTCTGGCAGGGGGAGGAGGAATACACTTCAATGGACAGAAACGACATCAGCACTCAGCAGTAAAGCATGGAGAAGATACAAAGCAAGTAGGATATGGTGTTATGGAAGTGTCTAAACAGGCAACATCATTCACTCATACATCCACTCACATGGAGGTGATGGATGGTGGGCCTATCTCCCACGAACACCGAGTTCGTCCTAAGTCCTGGATGCACACCTGGCTCCTCTTCTTCTGTGTCTGAGCTGGGTGGACACTTGGAGCAGATAGAGGGGACCCTCACACAGCATATAGGATGGGAGAAAAAAAGACCATAGTACAGCCCCGCAAAAATGGAACAGGTTTATTAAAACATATAGGTGCACTCACATTTGGATGATAAAAACTGGGCACAGAAACCAAACGGACGGCAGGGGGGTCTTGCTGCGTCAGGCGTGTGGACTCTGATGCTCCTTGATGGGACACTATTCCACTGACACCAATGATGGGACACTATTCCTCCCACTGACACCAATGATGGGACACTATTCTTCCCACTGACACCAATGAGGCGACACTATTCCTCCCACTGACACCAATGATGGGACACCATTCCTCCCCCTAACACCATTGAGGGGACACTTTTCCACTGACACCAATGATGGGACACTATTCCACTGACACCAATGATGAGAGAGAATATTTGTGGAAAGGAAATGGACTTTGTAGGCATCAAATATAGAAAAAATAATTTTAATTTAATGTAAAAATAGTATAAATAGCTACAGGTCATCAACACCACACATGTTGATGTATCATGTAGATCTAAAACAACATATTCACATTTGTACAGAAAAAGGCAATATCAAGACAATAAATAACACAGTAGATTTGTACTGGGATACCCAAGACAACGCAGATAGAGGGGTTTGTTTTTGCAAACCAAGAAAATAGCTGCTGTGTGTATCGGAGAAAGATGTTTTTTTCAAGTCTTGACATTCATATGCTTCCTTTCAAAAAGCTCTACATGTTTCATGGTATAGACCACTTCATCGGGAGCATGAGGAAGATAAACTGCATAAATGAAACACAGATTATAATAAACAATTTAACATACAATGTACTATATATATAAATGCACATTATACTTCCATCATTAGATGGGCAGAGCAATGTGCTTAGTAAACTTACCAGAAAAAAGAAATTTAATGGTATATAACAAGAACCAGGGGAGATATAAATTGAGGCTACCCAGTAGAGGCTATAGAGAGCCGTAGATGTCTCCTGGAGTGGGAGCACCGTTGCTGTAAGGATCAGGTGGGCTGGATAGCGCGGACAGCCCAGAGAATTATTCCGAGATGGCAGTGAGCTCCACCAGACAGGGTGCTATGAAACCTACACAGTGATTGAAGCATTGTTTTATGTAATTGGCAGATATTTTGAGTATTTAATGTAATCATTCAGATTAATTAAACGTAATCTAGTAGAAGTGTCACAAGGGGGCGCTCAGAACTAACAACACTATTGTAGTGAATTTGTACAAATAAATAAATAAATAAATAATCAATTTATGGATAATTTGTTAGTGAGTAGTTAGAAAAGGCCCCAGTAACACTATATAATGCATTGATATTTATTACTAGGACTAGAACATTTTTTTGCACGCTTATTAAAAGGGGGATGTGTGTATATATGGTAAAACACAACACTAGGTTAAGTTACCTTTCCTGGGGAATGCTGGACTCTCCCTTTGTATGTGGATTTAGTGCATCCAGACGTATTGCCAAAGCAAAAGCAAAAAATACTCTGCTGGAAGATAGCCATAATCAAAATCTATACAGATATAGCTTGTGCCTGTAATGGCGAACAGGCTACTGAATGTAGTTTGGAGTACAGAGAGGCTTACCTTGCTTGTATTGAACTATACAAAAAGCTGCTTCCATGCTGTGTATGGCAGCTCCTGGTCTTGCATCGACCATAACGGGCTGCCATAGGTTTTATATGCTCCCCCGAGTCGCGTGCGTCATAACGTCTGACGTCACGCATACGGACCGCACGGACTGCCGCACAAACGCAGTGGCGTCGATCACGCCGCCCAAAGAAAAGATGGCGCAATGGGCATGCGAAGGGCGGAAGTCCAGAGAATTCCAAAGAATTCAGCCATTGGAGGACGGACCAGGGCCTCCCTCTAGAACGTGAGGGCACGCCCGTCCATCCCCATCAATGGCTTACGTGGCCCGTAGGTGGGGCTTGTTAACTGTCACTCGGAATAGGGAAGTGGAGGGAGAAAGAAGAAAAAAAAAAAAAAAGACACCAATGATGAGACACTATTCAACTGACACCAATGATGGAACACTATTCCTCCCACTGACACCAATGAAGGGACACTATTCCTCCCACTGACACCAATGATGGGACACTATTCCACTGACACCAATGATGGGACCCTATTCCTTCCACTGACACCATTGAGGGGACACTATTCCACTGACACCAATGAAGGGACACTATTCCTCCCACTGACACCATTGAGGGGACACTATTCCACTGACACCAATGATGGGACACTATTCCTCCCACTGACACCAATGAGGGGACACTATTCCTCCCACTGACAAAAATGATGGGGCACTATTCCTTCCACTGACACCAATGAGGGGGACACTATTCCACTGACACCAATGATGGGACACTATTCCTCCCACTGACACCAATGAGGGGGCACCATTCCCCCCAATGGCACCAATTTCCGGCCCCCCTCAAGCCTGAAGGACAGTAAACTGGCCCTTTGTTTAGAAAGTTTGGAGACCCCTGGTTTAGATCAAAGCATATTCATGTGTTAGAATGGTCCAGTCACAGTCCAGACCTAAATCCAAGCTGTTGGAGATAACCCCAAAAAGACTAATTGCAGTGAAAGGAGGTTCTACATAGTATTGACTCTGGGGGGGAGGGGGGGCATACAAATGCACCCCCCACGCTTTTTTCACTTATTTCGTTATAAAAAAGTTGAGAACCATTTATAATTTTCCTTCCACTTCACAATTTTGTGCCACTTTGTGTTGGTCTATCACATAAACTCCCAATAAAATACTCTCTCTTTCATTCATTGAACGGACACAGCCCTCATTCTTGACCTTGGGGTTATGTCGCCACCTAAGGTCAAGAACGAGTGCTGTGTCCGTCAATGAACCCGGAGAAAATGATTTTTACGGTGAGTAGAAGAAAATCCTATTTTTCAAGGCACTGTACAGGAAGCAGTAAGAGAAGGAAGTATGCTCCCAGTGACCCTGTATGGTTCTGTGTGAATTCTGGCCATCATGGGTTACAGACAACACAATCATTAAGGTACATGATTTCTGCTGTATCCTGCAACACATTTATTACCTGGATTTTTTATGCTTTTGAATTATTACAGAACAAATTGCTTTTTCTGACCTCCTGCATTAAAAGAGCTACTAGAATAGGTGATCTCCTGCCGACCTAGTGCAGCACTCGCACCCGCAGGGTAGAACTTTATATTCTGCACATACGTCGGGTATAGGTGAGGATTGATCACTGAGACATTTTCCTCACACGTGGCAGTGAACTCGTGGCTCCCGGGCCATAATTGGAATTATTGGCTACCGTTGTCCTCTGTAGCTGGACCCTGTACCAAACTTGTGTTCGAAATGAAAGGAGTGGCAATGCATTCCTTGGCATTACTGGGCCTGGTCTATGTGCACCTGTCACGCACCTGGTGGTGGAGCCTGATTTGCAGGGAATGGCTACTCGTGCTCCTCTCACTCCGGAGACCCTGATAGGGGAGACAGAAAGCCCGAAAGTGCAGAGTCTGCCTGGCAGGAACGCTGGTGCCGGGTAGAGTTGGGATCCAATGCACTCCAGAGCAGTGTCAGCAGAGCTGAGGAAGGCTGGGAGCCAGGTAGCTGGGGCCGGATACTGCTGGTCGGGATTCAGCGCTGAGGGAGGTGTACTGTAGTACAGGTAGTCAGTAGCAGGGTCAGGCAGGCCGGGTCAACACAAGCAGGTGGATCGGGTGCAGGGACCGAGCAGGCACGGAACCGTGAACAATCCGGGTTGGAGGTGGGACAGGCGGAAGCGTAGTCAGACAAGCCGGGGGTCAGGGCAGGCGGAGATCAAGGGTAGTTAGAGGCAGGCCGGTTTCAGGAACAGGAAGGTAGCGGGTAACAGGTATCAGGCAGGTTCAGGAACGCGCTGTAGATCCAGCAGCAAGAGGCCTCAGGGTCTCATAGCCCTTTTTTGGCACCAAGATGGCGTCTACACGTGCCCCTTCACGCCGATGCGCCACTATCGCCATCTAGTGGCCGAACTTGTCCAGGTGCGATGACTGCATTTGTTTTCATTTTTATGAATATATGAAGCTAATCAGATCACTGGATTTTTGGCAGGATAAACAAATGTTCTTTGCAAATATTTAACAGATATAACATTTTTTATGTCAGACACATATTGGGGCGCACTGGAACCTCGGTTTACAAGTAACGCGGTTCACGAGCATTTTGAAAGACAACTTTTTTTCTTTTTTCTTTTTTTTATTTCAACCCTGACTCGGTTTGTGAGTGTTGTCTCGCAAAACAAGCAGAATTCAAGCTAATGGGGTGTACAGTAACGCATTTGGGCAGAGGCGCCCCCCACCTCTGTCACATGCATTATTAGTATGCCATAGAAGTCAATGCGGCACTAATTATGTGTCCGGGGCTCCGGTAACACTCGAAACAGTTCGGAGCCACTCGGAAACATTCCGTTGCCGGGTGTTTCCGAGCTTTCGGATGGTTTCCAAGATCAGCCAAGCTGTCCCTGATTATTTCAGAGGCTCTCTGGCGCCACCCACCTCTGGCCACATGCGGTATTGCATGCCGTAGATGTCAATGCGGAACTAATTATCTTCGTTTTCATTGACTTCTATGGGGAAGATCGCTTTGATATGTGAGTGCTTTGGATTACAAGCATTCTCCTGGAACAGATTATGCTCGTAATCAAAGGTTCCACTGTTCATCTTGAATTATTTATTATTTTTTTAATCTAAGCAGTATATGTACCTGGATATGACCTAGTATCAGCCTCTTGCAGGCCCTGCTAATCTGGGCTGGAGTATGAGAGGAAGAAGCAGAATAAGGAGCCAAAGAGTTCCTTGGAGGCAGGCTGATGGGAGGAGAGAGTTCATCAGTCTGCGGCTGGCCGGTTACTGACTAGGGGTGGGTCCAGGATGACTCGATCACCGAGGATGTGATGCTGGGCACAGACTGAGGACATCTAGTGGCAGAAAAAAGTACTATGGGGAAAATCTTCAGCTTGAAGCTGAATATTTCAGGAAAAGCTGGTTTTGGTATCTTATCTTTTAACAGGCTATTGAATTTACTTTTTTTTAAACTGGAGTTCCACTCTCTTCAGGCCCGGGAGACTCTGTGTGACATGGCAGCCAAAACTCTTCATTATTCTCACTGACCTATAGGGTGAGACTGGTGATCATGGAGAGGTCATGTTTTATTTTGGGCTTTTTTTGTTGTTGTTGTTATCGATCAGCAGAGCATAACATGTTTTATGTTTTGTCCCTACAGCCTTCTGGAAGACGCAGGACCTCCTCCATTCTCTCCGGCCAAGGCTCGCTGGCTTCGGGTGATTAACAAAGTGCGGGTACAAATTAACGAGGTAGGAGTTGAATCGGGTCATTGATTTGTTTTATTTTTGGAGTCTTGTTGTGCCGGAGTCTGTGTGAAAGTTCGCAGTCGGCGTGTGTGAATGCGGTGTGCGGGGAGTTTGTGGCTTTTTGGGTCATGTGACCAGCGGCAGCGTGTGTGTGTGTGTGTGTTTGCACCAGGGAGGACCTACTCTGTCCTACTCGCACCCCAATATGAACACCCATGTGAAGTCTGACTCTATCCAAATTAGGGGTCAACCGATTTTTCAGGTCAATAGCCGATATAAGGTGCCGATATTCTGTACATTTAAAGTTTTGAAAAATCAACAAATCTGGTATAAACTGTACATGTTAATGTTTTTTATTTTTTTTATTGGGTAGCTGGCTGGCACCCTGCTGTGGGTGGCTGGCTGGCTGACACCCTGCAGTGGGTGGGATGTGGGCTAGCTGGCATCCTGCTGTGGGTGGAATGCTGGCTGGCACCCTCCTGTGGGTGGGATGTGGGCTAGCTGGCACCCTGCTGTGGGTGGAATGCTGGCTGACTTTCACCCTGCTGTGGGTGGGATTGAGGCTGGCATCCCACTGTGGGTGGCTGGCTGACTGGCACCCCGCTGTGGGTGGCTGGCTGGCACTCTGCTGTGGCTGGCTGGCACCCTACTGTGGGTAGGATGCTGGCCAGCTGGCACCCTGCTGTGGGTAGGATGCTGGCTGGCACCCTCCTGTGGGTGGGATGTGGGCTAGCTGGCACCCTGCTGTGGGTGGCATGCTGGCTGGCACCCTGCTGTGGGTGGAATGCTGGCTGGCACCCTCCTGTGGGTGGGATGTGGGCTAGCTGGCACCCTGTTGTGGGTGTAATGCTGGCTGACTGGCACCCTGCTGTGGGTGGCTGGCTGACTGGCACCCCGCTGTGGGTGGCTGGCTGGCACTCTGCTGTGGCTGGCTGGCACTCTGCTGTGGCTGGCTGACTGGCACCCCGCTGTGGGTGGCTGGCTGGCACTCTGCTGTGGCTGGCTGGCACTCTGCTGTGGGTGGCTGACTGGCACCCTGCTGTGGGTGGGATGCTGGCTGGCACTCTGCTGTGGGTGGCTGACTGGCTGGCACTCTGCTGTGGGTGGATGACTGGCACCCTGCTGTGGGTAGGATGCTGGCTGGCACTCCGCTGTGGGTGGGATGTGGGCTAGCTGGCACCCTGCTGTGGGTGGGATGCTGGCTGACTGTCACCCTGCTGTGGGTGGTTGGCTGGCACCCTGCTGTGGGTGGTTGGCTGGCACCCTCCTGAGGGTGGGATGTGGGCTAGCTGGCACCCTGCTGCGGGTGGAATGCTGGCTGACTGGCACCCTGCTGTGGGTGGTTGGCTGGCACCCTGCTGTGGGTGGGATGCTGGCTGGCACCCCCGCTGTGGGTGGCTGGCTGGCACCCCGCTGTGGGTGGCTGGCACGCTGCTGTGGGTGGCTGGCTGGCTGGCTGACTGGCACCCTGCTGTGGGTAGGTGGCTGGCACCCTGCTGTGAGCGGGTGGCTGATTGGCTGGCACCCTGATGTGGGTGGGTGGCTGAATGGCTGGCACCCTGCTGTGGGTGGTTGGCTGGCACCGTGCGGTGGGTGGGATGTTGGCTGGCACCCCGCTGTGGGTGGCTGGCTAGCACGCTGCTGTGGGTGGCTGGCTGGCTGACTGGCACCCTGCTGTGCGTGGGTGGCTGGGACTCTGCTTTGGGTGGCTGGCACCCTGCTGTGGGCGGGTGGATGATTGGCTGGCACCCTGCTGTGGGCGGGTGGCTGATTGGCTGGCACCCTGATGTGGGTGGGTGGCTGAATGGCTGGCACCCTTCTGTGTGTGAGTGCCTGGCTGGTGTTTCCTTTCTGGTCCAGTTTTGCTGTTCCGTGACGTGCTCCGTCCGAGGCAAGGGAGGTGTCCTTTGCCCTATCTGAGTAGAAGAAGCCAGGACTCGGACTGTCAGAATGTCTGCAGTACTCCGCACACATATCCTGCAGTGCACTGCGTACCTTCTGAGTCCTGGCTTCTACCTGGGCTGATGACATAGAGGGCCCCAAAAAGATGGCCGCGGCAGGGGGAGACCAATATCTGTAAGTTTGAGAACAATACAGATTCTTTAAAAAAAAAAAAGAGAATTTTTTTTTTTTTTCACTTCTGGATAAATGTATGTCTTTCCTATCATTTCCTGACCTGGCTGCAACTGGGGGGGGGGATTTCCATAAGTTCACATATATGCGGGTGGGGAACCTGTGCAAAATCACGCTCCTTCGACTTTAATTGTTAATGATTTCCACTGAATTCACCAGAACTTAGACTCTCAAATGAAAAAAATAAACCCAGCAGCTGTGCTCAAATGCCATAGGAGCATTTACTGCATATGTAGGTAATCTCTGTACAGCATTCTGAATTACCCTGAAAAGTGCTGTCGCTGCGGAGGCGGGGGGAGGAGGAGGGGGGGTGTAGTATACAATGATCAACACCTGACCTGCCTTCGAAAAACACAATTTTATAAGTCTGTATTTCAAATGTGCTCCTCTGTTGTTGGTATACCATACCAGAAGTCTCCCGAAATGGCCTAACGCCACGTACACACGATCCGAAATTCACACAACAAAACTGTTGATTTTTTTTCCGACGGAATGTTGGCTCAAACTTGTGTTGCATAAACACCGTCACACGTACGTCACCGCGTTCTTGACGACAAGATTCAACACGTACGACGAGCCGAGATCAATGAAGTTCAATGATTCCGAGCATGCGTTGAATTGATTCAGAGCATGGGTGTTTTTTTTTGTGCATTGGAATTGCATACAGACGATCGGAATTTCCAACAAGAAATTTTGTTTTTGGAAAATTTAAGAACCAGCTCTCACATTTTTGTGGTCGGAAATTTGCATATTCGACGTGGAATATTTACGGAAGCGCCACCTAGCTGCCAGCATAAATAGGAAACTTAAATAGGACGGCGTGAGACGGCGTAACTAAGCAAAAAAAACCGGCGTATCTTGTTTTGTGGATACAAAACAATGATACGCCGGCGGAGATTTGAAAATACGGCGGCGTATCTGGAGATACGCCACCGTATAGTTTTGTGGATCTGGCCCATTGTGTTTTTTTTTTCAAAAATATGAAGAAGAATACGTATCGGCCTAAACTGAGGAAAACCTTCGTTTTTTTTTTATATATATATTTTTTTGGGGATATTTATTATAGCAAAAAGTAAAAAATAAAACATTTTATTCAAAATTTTCGCTCTATTTTTGTTTATAGCGCAAAAAATAAAAAAGCAGAGGTGATCAAATACCACCAAAAGAAAGCTCTATTTGTGGGAAAAAAAGGACGTCAATTTTGTTCGGGAGCCACGTCGCACGACCGCGCAATTGTCATTCAAAGTGTGACGGCGCTGAAAACTAAAAATTGGTCTGGGCAGGAAGGTGGTGAAAATGCCCGGTATTGAAGTGGTTAAATATGGATACAGCAAAAAACGATTTTTGTTCATTCTAACGATTCTCGGAGAAATGCGTCCGTGACTTGCTGTAGATTCACCGCCGAATATTCTTGTGTGATTACATCTTAGAATGCCTGAAACAAGAAAATAGATTATTATGGGGAAGGTGTATTTATTCCCTGGCTGGAGTGGAGAGAACAGACCCCCCCCCCTCCCCCCAATCTCTTAATATTAGTGGGGCGACTCCTGGGACAGCGCGGAGCACCGCTGTGCGCGTCCGACAGTTAAATGCCACCAGCCAGCCCCGGACTGCAGATTGTAACATCATTTTCTAAACCCTCCAAAGCTGATTTGTTTGCTCCAAAATTGTAATAGTAATTTTGTGATTACAAGCATGTTCTGTAAAATGCGCTTCAGAGAGGGAAGCGTAATGGCTTTGTGGAGCCGAGCGACAATTTCTCTACGGATAAATACTTTTGGTACACGTTCAATTATCCGCAGTCTGATGACTGTGCACCTGGAATGATGGCTCGCTCTGCGCCATGCCACCCTCTACCCGCCCCTGTATTTGATGCGGCGTCATTATTTTACTTCTTCTTTTTTTTTAATCATGCTGCTTGTTTTCAGCTTTCTTTTGAAATAAAGTAATTCACTCTGACTGGTATAAGCTACGCATAGACATAAGAGTAATACACGATGCCAGGGAAGAAAATGCATCAGATCTCTTGACACAATGTCATTAACCACTTCAGGCCCGGACCATTATGCAGGTTAAGGACCTTGCCCCTTTTTGCAAATTCGGCACTGCGTCGCTTTAACTGCCAATTGTGCGGTCGTGCGACGTGGCTCCCAAACAAAACTGGCGTCCTTTTTTCCCCACAAATAGAGCTTTATTTTGGTGGTATTTGACTCGCCTCTGCGTATTTTCTTATTTTTTTGTGCTATAAACAAAAATAGAGCGAAAATTTTGAAAAAAATTCATTATTTTTTACTTTTTGCTATAAAAAATATTCCCCAAAAATATGTAAAAAAAAAAAACATTTTTTTTTTCACTCAGTTTAGGCCGAGACATATTTTTGGTAAAAAAATATCGCAATAAGCGTTTATCGATTGTTTTGCGCAAAATGTATAGCGTTTACAAAATAGGGGATAATTTTATTGCATTTTTATTTTTTTATTTTTTTACTACTAATGGTGGTGATCTGTGATTTTTTTTTTTCCCTGACTGCGACATTATGGCGGACACATCGGACACATTTTTCGGACCATTGTCGTAATTTTCACAGCAAAAAGTGCTATAAAAAAGTACTGGTTACTGTGAAAATGACAAGTTTAGGAGTTAACCACTAGGGGGCGCTGAAGGTGTTAAGTGTCACCTCATGTGTTTCTAATGCCTCGTTTCCACTGAGCGGATCGGTTCGGTACGGTTTGCTATTTTGTGTGTTTCCATTATGAAAGCGTACCGTAAAACCGAACCGCACCAGCAAGGGTCCTGCTTCAGATGAGGGAGCAGAGAGAGTGGAACGGTTCGGTTAGGGCGGACCTACAAATGCATCTCACTGATTGGTGGATGCGCTAGGAATTTTTTCTAAACCCTGAATGGTCCCTCACGGTCCGATTTGCAGTGGAAACGCTCACGCGATTAGATCGGCCCCATCCGAACCGCTCCAAAATTACTGACCCGACCCGATCCGCGCAGTGGAAACGAGGCATAATTGTAGGGGGCGGGGCTGGACATGTGACGTCACTGATCGTCTTTCCCTATATCACTGACATTGCCACAGTGAAGAACGGGGAAGCTGTGTTTACACTCACCTCTCCCCGTTCTTCAGCTCCAGTGACCGATCACGGGACACCGGTGGCGATTGGGTCCCGCAGTCACGGAGCTTCGGACGGGGTCTGGAGCGCGCCGGCGGCGGCACGCTCGCGACCCCACGACTGGGCACGTAAAGAGGACGTACAGGTACGTGCTTGTGCCCAGCCGTGCCATTCTGCCAACATATATCGTCGTGAAGGGGTCCTTAAGTGGTTAAAGCTTTAACATTTGCCTGGTTTTATGTGGGGTGCCATAAAGATACCAGGGTGAGCGGCAGTTTTAACCCATCCCCTCACCTTCCCAACCGCCACAGGTGTGATCAAATTTATACAACGGGTCGCCCGATTTCAACAGAAAATCCCTATTCTTTTGGGGGGAAAAAACTTTCTGGAGGTGGCAGTATTGGCTCCTTAACCACTTCCCTACCGGACCTATTCTGGCATTTCTCTCCTTCATGTAAAAATCATCATTTTTTTGCTATAAAATTACTCAGAACCCCCAAACATTATATATGTTTTTTTTAGCAGACACTCTAATGCCGCGTACACATGGTCGTTTTTTGTCTTGTAAAAAAACTTCAGGCGAACTCGCACAATTTCAAACACACATTTAGTGTGAATGAGGGCTAAGAGTGCTCCTAATCTCTTCCTCCAGGTACTCTTGTTTCTTCCTATCACATCAAAGTCAACCCTATGAATGACCACCCCCCCCCGAAACATCAGAGTACCCTCATGATAGAGTCCTTCCCCCTGATCGCCGCCATTACTAGTAAAAAAATAAATATTAATAAAAATGCCATAAAACTACACCCTTTTTTGTAAATGCTATAAATTTTGCGCAAACCAATCAATAAACGCTAATTGGGATTTTTTTTTTTACGAAAAATATGTAGAAGAATACGTATCGGCCTAAACTGAGGAAAAATAAATGTTTTTTTATATATTTTTTGGGGGATATTTATTATAGCAAAATGTAAAAAATATAGCATTTTCTTCAAAATAGTCGCTCTATTTTTCTTTATAGTGCAAAAAATAAAAACCGCAGAGATGATTAAATACCACCAAAAGAAAGCTCTATTTGTGGGAAAAAAAGGACGCCAATTTTGTTTGGGAGCCACGTCGCACGACCGCGCAATTGTCGGTTAAAGCGACGCAGTGCCGAATCACAAAAAGTGCTCTGGTCATTGGGCAGCAATATGGTCCGGGGGTTAAGTGGTTAAATGACGTTTTTTAAAACGTCGTTTTATTTCATCATAAAAAACGACCATGTGTATGCGCCATAAGGATTAAAGGGGAGGATATTGCAACTTTTTATTTCACACTTCTGAGCGCGAGCTACCGGGGACGGGTTTTTTTTTTTTTTTTTTATCACTTTTAGTCCTATTACAAGGAATGTAAACATCCCTTTGTAATAGGAATCTATTGTGACAGGTCCTATTTAGAATATATAGTTCAATAAGACCCCCGCATCTCTCCTCCAGGCTGGAAAGCATGAGATCAGGTAAAAAATTCACCTCATGCTGACAGCGGCTTTGTTTACTTCCGGGAACCTGGACGTGACGTCATAACGTCACACCCGTGCCTCTGACGGTCAAAGAGATGACATATGGTCACCGGAAATCTCTATCGTCGTCATCCGGCGCCGGACAATTCGTTCTCTCTAGGCCCCCGATGGCACGGGAGACCCCGGGGGCGACGGGAGGGGGGTTGGGACGTTCCCTACCCTAGCCTAGACAACTTTCTTGTACGATAAAGTATTGTTTACATCCGCCTTCCACTCAGCGAACCTGGGAGGTAAAGGTCTCATCCACTGTCTAGCTATGGTTTTCCTAGCCGAAAACAACGTCTCATGGAGGAATATTTTGGGGCATGCCCAGAGAAAGTGAAAGAATGTGCCCACCTCTTTCCCACAAATCTGGGAATACGGTAGATTGGTTTCGCTTGAGGCATGGAGTATGTAGATCTGAGTCGGCCTACCAGATAACTTTGGCGAAACGTCCTCCATTGTTCCCACCTCCCTCTCCCATCTGGGTTTGAGGCTATATGCAAGTTTGGTGGAGACCGGGGACGAAAGCATGTTGTAGAAGGCCGATATTAGTTTTTGGGGGTCCATACGCATTTTTAAGTGTAAAGTTTTTGTGTTTTTTTTTTTGCATTTTGGGGAAACCGTTTATAAATGCAAACGCTTGTAAATGCTTGTACAATATTCTCCATATGTCTGTTTTTTTTTTCTGCTGCATTTTTTTATGCCGGCTAGTGTGTGTGGACTCTTAAAAGAAAAACATTAAGGGGCAGATCCACAAAGGAATTACGCCGGTGTATCTACAGATACACCGGCGTAATTCGAATTTCCCGCCGGCGTGTCATTGTTTTCTATCCAGAAAACAAGATACGCCGGACTTGCGCTAAGATACGACTTGCGTAAGTTTCTTACACCGTCGTATCTTAGATGCATATTTACGCTGGACGCTAGGGGCGCGTCCGTGTTAAATATGCAAATGAGGTAGATACAGCGATCCACGAACGTACGTACGCCCGGCGCAGTGTGTTTACGTCGTTTATGCAAGCGTCTGTACGGTGTAAAGATAAAGCTGCTATAGTGAGGCGCAGCCAATGTTAAGTATGGACGTCGGGACCGCGTCGTATTGGACGTCGTTTACGTCGTTTGCGTAACTCGTACGCGAATAGGGAATTGCGTATATTACATACACGTTGTTTTCATTGACTATTTTCGACGTGATTTCACGCATGTGCACTAGGGTACGTCCACGGCCGGCGCATGCGCAGTGTAAAAAAAGCGTTGTTTGCGTCGGGTCATTCATAATTATACTAAACCACACCCCCCACTAGTTAATTTGAATTACACCCGCGTACGCCAGCCCATTTACGCTACGCCGCCGTAAGCTACAGCAGAATTTCATTGAGGATTCGTAATACGCCGCTGTAAGCCATAGTGTAAATGGGATACACCACGCGGGTGTCCCATCTTTGTGGATCTGGCCCTAAATGCCTGTAAAAGCCCATTGTGCGTGAGCCCTAAAAGATGCTGTAAAGTGCTGCGATTTTTTTATTTTTTTCATTTGCATCTCCAACACTGTGAATAGACTTTGTAAATGATAAATCCGCTCTCTATGTTTCCTGTGCGATCCGTGGGAGGACTCAATCCCGGGCCACGTCCAGATTGATGTCCAGCGACTTGTCATATTTAGCTCTGGTACAGCGGAGTAATAAGGCTGAGCATTAGCATCACGGAGAGCCATTGTATTGCTTTCTCTCATCTCATCGCCGCCGGGCGGAGGAGGGGATGTGGGGGGTGGGAGGGGGGGGGGTAAAAGGACTTCTCATTATTCTGATTTTCGCTCGTTCAATAAACGCTCTCCCAACCCATGTTTTAATGTTGGATCTTCCGGGCGGTGAGCTTAATCATAAAGCTGAGTCCCACGCATACCGCATTATGTTGAGGGCGGCCGGTGTGGAGACCTAAAGCCGCTCTTACACAATCGGCGATTCTGTGCAGCCCGCTAATTATATCCTTAAGGTTTTCTAGGCTTCCGTGAAGTGGTCCGGCCGAACAGTAAAAGCATGTTCTTACAATGCCGCCTTTTGTCCTGCAATTTTTACACTCCGGAGAAAGTGTTGGAGACTTCCCGCTGTGATCCGTCTACATTTTCCCGAATTAGCGCTGAGTACACGGGCTATGGAATCAACGCAGGATCCATGTGATCTGCTTATTGTGTATTATTTTACATTTTTTTTGTCTTTTTACTTTCCTATCTTAAAAAGAGACTGTCAGTTCCCGAAACATGAGAGCCTTGTAAGGCAGGGGGTAGGGGGTACAATTCCCATCTTGCCTCTGCTGTGTTTTTCAGAGTCTTGGTCACTATGCTGGGAGTGCGCTGTGCAGAATACTCCCACCACAAACACAGGTACCCACATATGCTATCTCACATAAGAAGACCCACCAACAATATATAGCAACAAAAATATCCTAAAAGCCCATAAAGTTATAAATTGATTTGCATTTACATGAGTAAAACAAGTATTTGACCCCTTCACACAACATGACTTAGTACTTGGTGGAGAAACCCTTGTTGGCAATCACAGGTTCGACGTTTCTTGTAGTTGACCACCAGGTTTGCACATCTCAGGAGGGATTTTGCCCTCTTTACAGATTTTCTCTAAGTTATTAAGGTTTCGAGGTTGACGTTTGGTAACTCCAACCTTTAGCTCCCTCCACATATTTTCTATGGGATTAAGGTCTGGACACTGGCTAGGCCACTCCAGGAACTTAATGTGCTTCTTCTTGAACCACTTCTTTGTTGCCTTGGCCGTGTGTTTTGGGTCATTGACATTCTGGAATACCCATCTATGACCCGTTTTCAATGCCCTGGCTGAGGGAAGGAGGTTCTCACCCAAGATTTGATGGTACATGGCTCCATCCATCGTCCCTTTTTATACAGTGAACTTGTCCTGTCCCCTTAATAGAAAAACACCCCAAAAGCACAATGTTTCCCCCTCCATGTATGACGATGGGGAAGATGTTCTTGGGATCATAGGCAGCATTCCTCCTCCTCCAAACACAGCGAGTTGAGTTGATGCCAAAGAGCTTGATTTTGGTCTCATCTGACCACAACACTTTCATCCAGTTCTCCTCCGAATCATTCAGATGTTCATTAGCTAACTTCAAATGGGCTGTACATGTGATTTCTTGAGTAGGGAGACCTTGCGGGCGCTGCAGGATTTCAGTCCTTCCCACCATAGTGTGTTACCATTTGTTTTCTTGGTTACTGTGTTCCCAGCTGCCTTGAAATCATTGAGGAGATTCTCCCGTGTAGTTCTGGGCTGATTCCTCACCGTTCTCATGATCATTGAAACTCCACGAGGTGAGCCCCAGACCGAGGGAGAGTGACGGTTATTTTGTGTTTCTTCCATTTGCAAATAATCGCACCAACTGTTGTCACCCTCTCACCAAGATGATTGGCGATGGTCTTGTAACCCATTCCAGCCTTGTGTAGGTCTACAATCTTCTCCCCGACATCCTTGGACAGATCTTTGGTCTTGGCCTTGCTGGAGAGATTGGAATCTGATTAATTGCTTCTGTGGACAGGTGTCTTTATACAGCTAACAAGCATAGATTAGGAGCACTCCTTTTAAGCCCCCGTTCACATCTGCATGCCAAATCACAGCCTATTGCCGGCAACAGCACTGTCCCAATCGGTATGACATGGACTTTGCCGCGCTGCATCAGTTTCCAAAAGTAGTTCCTTCACTACTTTTGGTGACTTCTGGGGGTGATTTCAATAGACATCTGCACATGAACCCACACAGATGTCTTTCAAATCGCCCCCGAACTCGCACTGAAATGTGGGTTTGAAATCGTGTGAGTTCAGGCGAGCTCGCACAATTTCAAACACACATTTAGTGTGAATGAGGGCTAAGAGTGCTCCTAATCTCTTCCTCCAGGTACTCTTGTTTCTTCCTATCACATCAAAGTCAATCCTATGAATGACCACCCCCCCGAAACATCAGAGTACCCTCATGACAAGAGTCCTTCCCCTCATTACATCAGAGGTCCTCCCCCCCCCCATTACATCAGAGGTCCTCCCCCCCCCCATTACATCAGAGGTCCTCCCCCCCCCCATTACATCAGAGGTCCTCCCCCCCCCCCCATTACATCAGAGGTCCCCCCCCCCATTACATCAGAGGTCCCCCCCCCCATTACATCAGAGGTCCTCCCCCCCATTACATCAGAGGTCTTCCCTCCCATTACATCAGAGGTCTTCCCTCCCATTACATCAGAGGTCTTCCCTCCCATTACATCAGAGGTCCTCCCCCATTACATGAGGTCTCCCCCCCCCCCCCATTACATGAGGTCTCCCCCCCCCCCATTACATGAGGTCTCCCCCCCCCCCCAATTACATCAGAGGTCTCCCCCCCCAATTACATCAGAGGTCTTCCCTCCCCCCATTACATCAGAGGTCTTTCCTCCCCCCCCATTACATCAGAGGCCCTCCCCCCATTACATCAGAGGCCCTCCCCCCATTACATCAGAGGTCCTCCCCCCCATTACATCAGAGGTCCTCCCCCCCATTACATCAGAGGTCCTCCCCCCCATTACATCAGAGGTCCTCCCCCCCATTACATCGGAGGTCCTCCCCTCTAATCTTCTAGCCTCTCCTAGATCCCTCTTTCTCTTCTCTAGCTCCCTACTCGGTTGGCACGCAAGCTCCTTCCCTCTAGCCCAGGGGTCTCAAACTGGCGGCCCTCCAGCTGTTGAGAAACTACAAGTCCCATGAGGCATTGCAAGGCTGACAGTTACAAGCATGACTCCCACAGGCAGAGGCATGATGGGACTTGTAGTTCTGCAACAGCTGGAGGGCCACCAGTTTGAGACCCCTGCTCTAGCCTTACCTTTCCGCCTAACTTTCTTTTGATTTCCATTTTCTTTTGAGATCTGTCTAGGGCTATATATTGTACCACCCTTTGGATTATGGAGGGTACAGGGTACATAGTTGTGGGGAGTCTATCCGGGATCCCTTGGTCCTCATGGGCCCATGAAAACTCCTATTCATTACTATTATGTTGGCTCTTGTTTCTTCTGTTCATGTTATCGCCTAATTTCTTTTGCCTTCCTTGTGAGCCAATTATTGTTACCACTTCAATGTTAGCCCCTGCGTGGGCGTAACTTTTGTGTGTTCAGTATTTGTTAAAACCAAATATAATCGATTGAAACAGAAAATATTATAACAATAATACCAAAAACTAGTATTGTTAATAATAATACAAATTATTATGTTGCTGCATTACCTGGATTATTTTTATTCTTATATTATTATTACTACCATTATTATTTTCATTAATATTTGCTGTTAATATTTTATATAAGCCATTTTTAGCTTATAATAATAGGATAACAATAAGCTAATGATGATACAATTATTAGACTATTTATTATTATTATTGCTATTCTCACCATTGAGCAAAAAGCACACATAAATTCTGTGTTGTATTAGTGAAGAATCCGTTTTATATTTTCCTGTGGAGGTTACATTGGTGGGTTGTCTGTCTTTGTAGCCCTCGGTGTACAGAGCTGTAGTGAATGTTTATTTGGTACCCCGGCATCCCTGAGAATTTTAATTGTGGCGTTTCCTGCGAGCGGCGGAGGCGTCTTGTTATCCTGTAGACGATGCGGTGGCGAGCCGCGCTCTCCTGAAGACCTATCCTCGGGACTTGCTGTGTTTTTAATGATATCTGTCAATCATCGGCCCCGGCAATTTCCCTCCTGTCCCGTGGCGCTCGGTCTCTAGCCGGGTACGGCCGTGTTTCTCGTAGATGGACAAGTCACTCAGTCCTCGGGGTTATTCATGAGTTTTGGCATATTCGGGGCAGTACCGGCTCCTGCACAACTCGCATCCCTAGTAAATGAGAGTTTCCTATTTCAGGGTTTGCCAGACTCTGATTTTTTTTATTTTTTTATTTATATGGGAAAGTGGTCCGCTTAAAGCTATCCAAGAGATCCAAGCAATCATACCAGCCTGCACATCCAGGTCCTCCACCCCCCCATCACATTAAAGTCCCCCTATGAATGACATCCCCCCCCCCCCCCCCCGAAACAACAGAGTACCCTCATGGCAGAGCCCTCCCCCCCATCATTTCAGAGGTCATCCCCCAAATCACATGAGAGGTCCTCACCACACTCCCCCAAATCACATGAGGTCCTCAACACCCTCCCCCTAAATCACATGAGAGGTCCTCGACACCCTCCCCCCAAATCCCATGAGAGGTCCTCGACACCCTCCCCCCAAATCCCATGAGAGGTCCTCGACACCCTCCCCCCAAATCCCATGAGAGGTCCTCGACACCCTCCCCCCAAATCCCATGAGAGGTCCTGCCACCAACTGGAGTCCAGGTCCTCCACCTGCCACCAACTGGAGTCCAGGTCCTCCACCTGCCACCAACTGGAGTCCAGGTCCTCCACCTGCCACCATCTGGAGTCCAGGTCCTCCACCTGCCACCAACTGGAGTCCAGGTCCTCCACCTGCCACCAACTGGAGTCCAGGTCCTCCACCTGCCACCAACTGGAGTCCAGGTCCTCCACCTGCCACCAACTGGAGTCCAGGTCCTCCACCTGCCACCAACTGGAGTCCAGGTCCTCCACCTGCCACCAACTGGAGTCCAGGTCCTCCACCTGCCACCAACTGGAGTCCAGGTCCTCCACCTGCCACCAACTGGAGTCCAGGTCCTCCACCTGCCACCAACTGGAGTCCAGGTCCTCCACCTGCCACCAACTGGAGTCCAGGTCCTCCACCTGCCACCAACTGGAGTCCAGGTCCTCCACCTGCCACCAACTGGAGTCCAGGTCCTCCACCTGCCACCAACTGGAGTCCAGGTCCTCCACCTGCCACCAACTGGAGTCCAGGTCCTCCACCTGCCACCAACTGGAGTCCAGGTCCTCCACCTGCCACCAACTGGAGTCCAGGTCCTCCACCTGCCACCAACTGGAGTCCAGGTCCTCCACCTGCCACCAACTGGAGTCCAGGTCCTCCACCTGCCACCAACTGGAGTCCAGGTCCTCCACCTGCCACCAACTGGAGTCCAGGTCCTCCACCTGCCACCAACTGGAGTCCAGGTCCTCCACCTGCCACCAACTGGAGTCCAGGTCCTCCACCTGCCACCAACTGGAGTCCAGGTCCTCCACCTGCCACCAACTGGAGTCCAGGTCCTCCACCTGCCACCAACTGGAGTCCAGGTCCTCCACCCGCCGACAGTCACAAGTAGCTTCTGCAATGGTTTTGAATTGTCTTTTTATGGAACAATTGGAGACATTTCTTGTTTTTTTTCTGAAGTTCTGGGCTTCTCCTTTAAGTCTTGTGAGTGGGCCGCTAGCAGTTTGTCTTCAGAAATCGTAATTATTAGTTACATGGCGGATCATCACCATCTTTCCGGGGTCATATCTATTATCTCTGAACGCTTTTGTTTTTAGTGTGTGTGTGCTTAAATAGTGAAAATAATAGACTGTCAAATTAATTACATATTCTGAGGCCGCATACAATGCAATGTTATATTGTGCGCTTAATCCACCCCTAATCCCGGAGACTGAAAGGAACGCCTTCCACCTCACCCCCCTAATCCCATCTGGTAATCTGGCATGTTGTCCAGTAAAGTCCTCATCATCGTCTGGCATGCTAAACCGGGGCCCGGCGGGGGTTACCTCCGCCGCTAGGACATTTTGGAAATTAAATTGAAGACAGCGCGAGAAAAATAATAATTGCTGTTTTGTTCTGGCAGAAGCGCATTTGCTGATATTCTGCCGCGCAAAGGATTACACCGTACTTCCGTGCTGCAAGAGAAATCACTCTTCTAGTGCAGTGTCGTCGTCTTCTTCACCACTTCAAAGACTTTTCCTTTGAGCCTAATATAGATGAGAGGATGAAGAAGCATTTCAATAAATATTCCCTTCAATTCCAGTATTGTGTAGCTGAACATTGCGCTGTTTGATGTCGCCGCCCTTTTGTTTTCAGAGGGTTTTTTCAGAATAATTTTTACAGGAATTAAATAATAATGTTAAATATTATATTGTATTGCAATTAATATAAATTAACAAAATAAATATATAAAACTCACATATTGAAAACTGGCTACAAGAGTGAGTTCAGAGGGTGGTGATAAATGGGGAGTACTCGGAATGGTCACGGGTGGGTAGTGGGGTCCTGATCCTATTTAATTTGTTCATAAAAGACCTGGAGGGTGGGATAAACAGCATATTCTCTGTATTTGCGGACAATATTAAGTTAAGCAGGGCAATAACTTCTCCGCAGGATGTGGAAACCTTGCAAAAATATCTGAACAAATGAATGGGGTGGGCAACTACATGGCCAATGAGGTTCAATATAGAAAGATTTAAAATAATGCATTTGGGTGGCAAAAATACGAATGCAATTTATACACGGGGGGAGGGGGCTCTGGGGGTCCTAGTAGATGATGGGCTCAGCAATGCCAAGCTGCTACTAACAAAGCAAACAATATTAGGATGCATTAAACTAGGGGATCAACTCCAGAGATAAAACAATAATTCTCCCGCTCTACGAGACTCTGATCCGGCCGCACCTGGAGAATGCCGTCCAGTTCTGGGACTAGTTCTCGGGAAGGATGTACTGGAAATGGAGAAAGTACAGAAAATGTCAACAAAGCTAATAATGGGTCTGGAGGATATTAGTGCAGGTCTACAATCTTGTCCCTAACGTCCTCTGACAGCTCTTTGGTCTTGCCCATGATGGTGAGGTTTGAATGGAAGAAAGAGATTCTGTGGACAGGTGTCTTTTATACACATAGAGTGAGTGAGTGAATAACTTGCGCTTGGTATCCATTATCGTCCTGATCCTTCAGAATAGGTGGGTCTTGAGTTTTTTTTCTGGCCCAGTGATTTTTTTTCATTTGGATGTTAGTTGGTAGTGCGTTCCATAGCCGAGGTCCTTGGACTGCCACTCTTCGTTCTCCTTTAGACTTGTAGCGGGACTTGGAGTAGGTTTTGTTGGTTGATCAAAGAACACAATTGGGGTTGTAGTATTTTATTTTCTCACATAAATATTGAGGGGAGATTCCTTGTGCACATTTGTGAGTGAGGCAGAGGGCCTTGAATGTGACCTGATCCTTTACGGCTAGCCAATGAAGGGTCCTCGGACGGTGTGATTGATTCCCAAGTTTTTTTTTCCCCCGTTATCAGTCTGGCTGCCGTGTTCTGGATGACTTGTAGACGAGAAATCTGGTATTTGGGGAGTCCGAGGTAGAGGGAGTTTGCATAGTCGAGTCTGGAGATAATTATTCCAACTACTACTGCTGTATCCTCTTCCGGGATGAAAGGGATGAGTCTTCATAGCAGGCGGAGAAGATAGTGAGATCCGCTGACTGCTGATCCTATTTGTGCATCCATTGTCATGTCAAAGGTGACTCCGAGACTTTTGACTTTGGAGCTTGGGGTGATGGTTTGTCCCAGAATGGAGGGTGGCGTCCATGTTGTCCTAGAGTTTCTTTTGCTTTGCATGAAGCACAAGAAGTTCTGTTTTGAAACCATTAAGTTTAGGTGGCTCTCCGTCATGCAATTGCCTATCAATAGACATAACGAGTTGTCCTTAGGAGAACCTTCTTACATTGACAGGACTAATCTGTGTACCACATGAACACACTGTAGCCAGTCTGTGGGGCAAGAATTATTGTTGGTTGGTCTGGGATCAGATACTTATTTTACTCACTGAACTGCAACTCAATTTATAACGTTTGTATCCTGTGTTTTTTTCTGGATTTTTGGTTGATATTCTGTCACTATCATTTTAAAATGATATAGTAAAAATGATAGACCTTTCATTTCTTTGTAAGTGGGCAAACTGCAGGGGATCAAATAATTATTTTCCTCACTGTGTGTGTGTGTGTATGTGTGTGTGTGTGTGTATGTGTATGTATATATATATATATATATATATATATATATATATATATATATATATATATACACACACACACACACAGCCCTAAAAATATCCACTCGCCTACTAGCATTTGGCGAGTGGATTTAAGCTGGGGGCGAGTGATGACAGGGCTACATGACCAATCTCCCTCCAATCTGTGCCTACACTTAGAGTCCCAATGAGATTGTCGGCCAAAGAGGAAAGGTGCATGCTCGGGAAAAGTAGTCTGGTGAGCCGCGCACAGGCAGAGCAGTACACAGTACACAGGTGCTCTCCTTACAATTCTCATTAAACCATTGGACCTAACAGTATGACCTCTCTGAGCCTGCCCCCTCCTGCGACCAATGTAGCTGGAGAGCAGAAAGTAATAAGTGAGGTGGAGGATTGGGAAAATTACCACTCACTGAAAGTTGCCCTGACAGGAGAGCGGCAGCCTTCCAGTTTGTGCAGTTTTCTGCTCCTTGTGCTCTATGTAAGTGTCCAACAGTTCAGCCTGAGCACTGCGAACAGACTGGTCTCAATGTGTGCTGTGCGGTGTCAGTATGTGCTGTGCTATGGTGTCAATGGCTGTGCAGTTTTGTGGATCTCAGCGCTGGATTGTACTCCCTCCCGCTGTGCTGCAGCTCCTCTCCTCTCTGCCAGCCTGAATAAAAGGGGGAAGTGGGGACATGCAAGCGTGGAGCCGCACACACAGGCTCCTGATGATGAGATGAATGGGAGAGAGAGAGAGAGGATGGATGGATGGATGGGAGTTGCAGAGGAGACAGCAAGAGAATGGGGAAGATACACAGTTCTAGTGCCCTGTCTCTCTAGTCTGCCCCCAGTGCCATGTCCCTCTGGTCTGCCCCCAGTGCCCTGTCCCATATTGTTAAAGTTGTTCTAGGTAATTTAATTTTGTAACTTGCTTCTGCATAAAACATTTAACAGTGTCATTCCATGAGATAATCTACGAGGGCGTGTTTACGGGTGCAATTAGGCGCAGGGCAGTGTATGAATTAGGTGGGGTAACTGGTGGCGAGTAACTCTTGAGGCCTGGCTAGTAGCTCAGGACTTGAAATTTTGAGCCCTGTATATACTGTATATACATAGGCTCCTGAAAGACCTTTTCCTTGTGTGATAAAACTGTTTCAAAGCCCTGCGTTTACACTTAAAAGACTGTGTATAGTACTTCAAGTTAGCAGTCTCCATTCAGATGTATTGAATTTGCATGTCAATTATGTTTAGGAATGTATTGACGCCCAGGTGTAAGAACCTTCCCTTTAGAGACAGCCGTCTGTCTAAAGATATGGTTTGAAGGGAAATCATTGTGTGACAGTATTTTGTTTTGATGTCATTATCTACAGGAAAGGCATTCTCTCTGAGGCAGTAGTTAAGTCATGCTAAATACATCGGTGCCGAAATGTCTGCTAGAGAATTAGCCATAGTGCGTGATGAGGGGGGTGGAGATTGCATTGTCCTGTGATTAACTGTAACATCTTGTACTGTATAAAAAGCTAAGAAGAAACCATTAAAGTGTTCATACATTTTGGAAACAAGTACAGAGCAGAGTCTCGTCTTGATAATGGGAAATGGAATGGATCGTGTATGCAAGATTGTTGCAGTGTGTCGGATAAGATTGTCGTGGGTGGATGGAAGGTCGTAAATGGTGGTGACCGTTACAATATATATATATATATATATATATATATATATATATATATATACATATATCTATCCTTGAGAGGAGTACAGAGGCGCAGGGTGTTGTGATGCTATCAGGAAGCTATGTACTTACCCCTACCAGCCCCTCCCACAAGCCATGATCTGTCTGTGAACATCAGCCCCCTCTAGCTGCCAAAATTCATCCAATTTTTTTAACTACCTCAGTAAGAAAATATGCTGTTTATACTCGAGTATAAGCCGAGGAACCAAATTTTACCACAAAAAAGATGGAAAACTTATTGACTTGAGTATAAGCCTAGGGTGTCCATGTGCATTCTTCATTGTGCCCATGCCTCACTGTGCCCATGCCTCACTGTGCCCATGCCTTACTGTGTCTATAACTAGACTTGTGTTTAACATGGGAGTACGGCCGACCAGTACCGTGTCCCCAAAGTTACTGGAGAAATTACCGTTTAACATGTGAGTCTATGGAAGGGGTTGAAACAAACAACAACCTTTGCACACTTGTAGAGGAAGAGTGGGGCTAAATGTTTGGGGTCCAGGGGACCTATGACTGGCTGTACCAGGTCCCCAAAGTCCGGGACATCAGGCGCAAAAAGGTGACTCGAGTATAAGCGGAGGGTGTCTTTTTTAGCACCAAAAAATGTGCTGAAAATCTCGGCTTATACTCGACTATATACGCTGCCTTTTAACCACTTCAGTCCCCGCATATTGTCAATTGACGGCAGCTTAGTGGATCTGAATATCCAAGCTGCCGTCAATTGAGGGCATCGTGTTCTCCGGCCACTGGGGGGCGCGCGTGCGCCGATGGCGGCGCGCGTCCCCGAGATGCCGATGCGCGTGCCTGGCGGTCGCGATGTCCGCCAGGTACCTGCTGATCGGCAGTTTTAGAGCAGGGACGTGGAGCTCTGTGTGTAAACACAGAGCTCCACGTCCTGTCAGTGAGAGGAGACAGATGCTGTTTCTCTTGTACATAGGGAGACAGCATCGGTCACCTCCCCCAGTCACCCCCCTCCCCCCACACAGTTAGAACACACCCAGGACTCACATTTAACCCCTTCCTCACCCCCTAGTGTTAGCCCCTTTACTGCCAGTCACATTTATACAGTAATTAGTGTGTTTTTATAGCACTGATCGCTGTATAAATGTGAATGGTCCCAAAAATGTGTCAAAAGTGTCCGATGTGTCCGTCGCAATATCGCAGTCCTGACAAAATTCGCAGATCGCCGTATTACTAGTAAAAAATAAAAATAAAAAAAATTGTCAGAATTCTATCCCTTATTTCCTAGCCACTATAACCTTTGCGCAAACCAATTACTATACGCTTATTGCGATTGTTTTTTTTTTACCAAAAATATGTAGAATACGTATCGGCCTAAACTGAGAAAAAAATGGATTTTTATTATAGCAAAAAGTAAAAAATATTGTGTGTTTTTTTTCAAAATTGTCGCTCTTTTTTGTTTATAGTGCGAAAAAAAAAACGCAGAAGTGATCAAATACCACCAAAAGAAAGCTCTATTTGTGGGGAAAAAAGGACGTAAATTTTGTTTGTAAGGCACGTCGCACGACCGCGCAATTTTAATTTAAAGCGACGCAGTGCTGAAAGCAGAAATTTTCGCCTGGGCAGGAAGGGGGTATATGTGCCCAGTAAGCAAGTGGTTAAGTAGATGTGTAAATTGGGACAAGCTGGGGCCCCAGTACATTACTTTGCCCAGAGGCCCATGATGCCATTATAACGGCCCTGAGCAGTATTTTTTCTATTGTTGGCACCCAGTAGTCGTTTATGGTTCTTCACTTATTTCCTACAATTTTTACCCAGGAACTCCGTACAGGGATGGGGATAACCCCTCGTGATGGGCAAAGCGGATATGTAGATCCCATTGTCCAGCACCGGGATTATGAGAACCATTCATCATGGGCACAGCAGGTGTACAGACCTGGTAACATAGATGGTGGGAACCAGTCATTATGGGTACAGCAGATGTGCAGAGGCAAGGATTCAGCACAGGGATGGTGGAAACCCCTCATAATGGGCACAACAGGCGTACAAATATTGGAAACGCTGCAGCAGGTGTGCCAAGTTTGGGGACCCGGTACCGGCCGGCCGTAGGTTCCCTGGACACCAAAGTCCGGGAGATCAGGCGCAAAAAGGTGACTCTAGTATAAGCCAAGGGGGGCATTTTCAGCACCAAAAAATGTGCTGAAAATCTCGGCTTATACTCGATTATATACACTGCCTTTTGGCCACTAGATGGAGCTGAGGATCATAGGGGTTATTCTACTATAAATTATACAGTACAGGAAAAAGTAAAACGTTTAGGGTCCATTCATATCATTACATTTGAAAATGCACACGGTCGTCCTCAGAATTGTAATGCAATGCGTTGATGTGTAATGCAAGGTGCATATTTACAGGTTTGGTGTTTTTCAGGAACATGGGCCGTACTTGAATAAAAACTAGCATAGCATTTTCTGTGAGCTGCCATTGACCATGATGTAACGGACCCACTGCCGTCTAAGATAATTCACTGAAGACCTAAGGAGATCTTTACAAGTTCCCATGGTGCTTTTAGCTCTCTATGGCACTGCGTTGTGGCGCACGTACGAGGGGCACTGACAGACACAAGGGGGGTGTCTGTGGGATCACCACGTTGGTGGGGTTGGATCGTCGTCTCTTCTTCTAGTGATTGGCAGTTTTATTTTTCTTCTCTTGGTATAAATTGGTCTCATGCAGTCCCCCGGCTCGGCTTTATCTCACGTTGGTGTCAGTGGGGTACGGGGAGGGACGGTATGATAAATGGATTCACCTGATTGTGTCACTTAATTCCTACATTCTATTCCTTGGTCTGCATGAATATGGAGAATATTCGGTCGCCCGTGCATTGTGCGTGTTTGTGGTGACGTCCGTTCTTCGACTTCATAGATTGCTGGTTATCTGCACACAGAGGGACTCAACAGGAATTTCTCTAATGCAGGATTTGGTTTTCTGTAGATAGTCAGTCCACCCAAATATAATATTTCTTTATAGATGGAGCCTAAACTTGCTCATCTTGGACAGCAGCGTCAGGTCCATCTTAATGCAAAGGCACTACCCAGGGTTCCCAGGTTACTGGAGGTGCCCCACCATAATCTTGCATTACATCTTACTTGCCATTTGTCACAGATTTTCTGGGACAGTAATGCTTTTTACTAAACTGTCCCGATATGGTTGTGTCCCGGGACCTATACTGTGCTCTTCTGACCCTCCCTCCCCCTGTACTGTGCCCTTCTGCATTCCCCCTGGTACTGTGCCCTCCTGCGGTACTGTGCCCTTCTGCATTTCCCCCTGTACTGTGCCCTTCTGCGTTCCCCCCTGTACTGTGCCCTTCTGCGTTCCCCCCTGTACTGTGCCCTTCTGCATTTCCCCCTGTACTGTGCCCTTCTGCGTTCCCCCCTGTACTGTGCCCTTCTGCGTTCCCCCCTGTACTGTGCCCTTCTGCGTTCCCCCCTGTACTGTGCCCTTCTGCGTTCCCCCCCTGTACTGTGCCCTTCTGCATTCCCCCCTGTACTGTGCCCTTCTGCGTTTCCCTCTGTACTGTGCCCTTCTGCGTTTCCCCCCTGTACTGTGCCCTTCTGCGTTCCCCCCTGTACTGTGCCCTTCTGCGTTCCCCCCTGTACTGTGCCCTTCTGCGTTCCCCCCTGTACTGTGCCCTTCTGCGTTCCCCCCTGTACTGTGCCCTTCTGCGTTCCCCCCTGTACTGTGCCCTTCTGCGTCCCCCCTGTACTGTGCCCTTCTGCGTTCCCCCCTGTACTGTGCCCTTCTGCGTTCCCCCCTGTACTGTGCCCTTCTGCGTTCCCCCCTGTACTGTGCCCTTCTGCGTTCCCCCCTGTACTGTGCCCTTCTGCGTTCCCCCCTGTACTGTGCCCTTCTGCGTTCCCCCCTGTACTGTGCCCTTCTGCGTTCCCCCCTGTACTGTGCCCTTCTGCGTTCCCCCCTGTACTGTGCCCTTCTGCGTTCCCCCCTGTACTGTGCCCTTCTGCGTTCCCCCCTGTACTGTGCCCTTCTGCGTTCCCCCCTGTACTGTGCCCTTCTGCGTTCCCCCCTGTACTGTGCCCTTCTGCGTTCCCCCCTGTACTGTGCCCTTCTGCGTTCCCCCCTGTACTGTGCCCTTCTGCGTCCCCCCCTGTACTGTGCCCTTCTGCGTCCCCCCCTGTACTGTGCCCTTCTGCGTCCCCCCCCTGTACTGTGCCCTTTTGCAAATCCCCCCGTACTGTGCCCTTCTGCATCCCCCCCGTACTGTGCCCTTCTGCGTCCCCCCCCCTGTACTGTGCCCTTTTGCAAATCCCCCCGTACTGTGCCCTTCTGCATCCCCCCCGTACTGTGCCCTTCTGCGTCCCCCCCTGTACTGTGCCCTTCTGCGTCCCCCCCCCCCTGTACTGTGCCCTTTTGCAAATCCCCCCCGTACTGTGCCCTTCTGCATCCCCTCTGTACTGTGCCCTTCTGCGTTCCCCCCTGTACTGTGCCCTTCTGCGTTCCCCCCTGTACTGTGCCCTTCTGCGTTCCCCCCTGTACTGTGCCCTTCTGCGTCCCCCCCTGTACTGTGCCCTTCTGCGTCCCCCCCTGTACTGTGCCCTTCTGCGTCCCCCCCCCCTGTACTGTGCCCTTTTGCATCCCCCCCGTACTGTGCCCTTCTGCGTTCCCCCCCTGTACTGTGCCCTTCTGCGTCCCCCCCTGTACTGTGCCCTTCTGCGTCCCCCCCCTGTACTGTGCCCTTCTGCGTCCCCCCCCCTGTACTGTGCCCTTCTGCAAATCCCCCCGTACTGTGCCCTTCTGCATCCCCCCCGTACTGTGCCCTTCTGCACCCCCCCCTGTACTGTGCCCTTCTGCATATCTGGGAACTCTGCACAGGGAGAGTAGCAACCTCTCATAATGGGCACAGCAGGTGTACAGACCTGGGAACTCGGCAATGGGATGGTGGGAACCAATCATAATGGGCACAACAGGTGTACAGACCTAAGAATTCATCATTCGAGTCCCCGAGAGATTTGTTTTTTTATTGTTATTCTAGATTCCAACACTATTTAATCTTTCGATCCCTCTCCCCATATCCTGTATAGTGATACTTGCTCCTCCTCCTCCATAGGATCCATGTTTTCTGTACACGGCACTTACAATGGTCAGCAAGTCTGAAGCGTCTGTATACGGTTTGGAATAATTGGCTCTTTATATTATTATGCTGTATTTGTCCTATAAAACCCACAGCTCTGGATTTAGAGTTGGCCGGGGGGCATCGGGGGAGGGTTCTCTTGGCTGCGCTCACTATTCTGAAATGAGGAAATAATCCCATTATTTTTGGGGTGTGAGATGGAAATGAGACCTGATAATACCGAATGTTTTTAAGAAGGCGTCTATTGACTTGTTTTGATTGCTTTTCACCCCAACCTTCCAGGTTTAACTTTCCTCTGTAATACGGTAAATCATTGAAAGTTATGTACAGTATCACAAAAGTAAGTACACCCCTCACATTTTTGTAAATCTTTTGCTTCTATCTTTTCATGTGACAACACTGAAGATGTGACACTTTGTATCTACAATGTTGTGTAGTGAGTGTACAGCTTGTATAACAGTGTACATTTGCTGTCCCCTCAAAATAACTCAACACACAACCATTAATGTCTAAACCGCTGGCAACAAAAGTGAGTACACCCCTAAGTGAAAATGTCCAAATTGGGCAATATTTTGTGTGGCCGCCGTTATTTTCCAGCACTGCCTTAACCCTGCAGCCATTACATTTCCCAACAATGCATCCTGCTCAGTGCCCATCTGCAGCCATTACATTTCCCAACAATGCAGCCTGTTCAGTGCCCATTTGCAGCCATTACATTTCCCAACAATGCGGCCTGTTCAGTGCCCATCTGCAGCCATTACATTTCCCAACAATGCGGCCTGTTCAGTGCCCATCTGCGACCTGTTCAGTGCCCATCTGCAGCCATTGCATTTCCCAACAATGCACCCTGCTCAGTGCCCATCTGCAGCCATTACATTTCCCAACAATGCACCCTGCTCAGTGCCCATCTGCAGCCATTACATTTCCCAACAATGCACCCTGCTCAGTGCCCATCTGCGGCCTGTTCAGTGCCCATCTGCAGCCATTACATTTCCCAACAATGCGGCCTGTTCAGTGCCCATCTGCGACCTGTTCAGTGCCCATCTGCAGCCATTACATTTCCCAACAATGCACCCTGCTCAGTGCCCATCTGCAGCCATTACATTTCCCAACAATGCACCCTGCTCAGTGCCCATATGCAGCCATTACATTTCCCAACAATGCACCCTGCTCAGTGCCCAGCTGCAGCCGTTACATTCCCTAACAATGCATCCTACTCAGTGCCCATATGCAGCCATTACATGTCCCAACACTGTACCCTGCTCAGTGCCCATATGCAGCCATTACATTTCCCAACAATGTACCCTGCTCAGTGCCCATATGCAGCCATTACATTTCCCAACAATGTACCCTGCTCAGTGCCCATCTGCAGCCATTACATTTCCCAACAATGCACCCTGCTCAGTGCCCATCTGCAGCCATTACATTTCCCAACAATGCACCCTGATGGGAACTGATATGGCGGCACTGATGGGCACCCATAGGCAGCACTGATGGGTGGCGCTGGTATGCTGCACTAATGGGCACTCATGGGCAGCACTGATGGGCGGCACTTATGGGTGGCACTGATGGGCACTCATGGGTGGCACATATGGGCACTCATGGGCGGCACTTATGGGTGGCACTGATCGGTACTTATGGGCGGCATATATGGGCACTCATAGGTGGGCACAGGGCATAGATGGGCACTGATGGGCACTGATGGACACTGAGGGGTGGCACTGATGGACACTGAGGGGCATCATTTCAGTCAGTGCCTATTTGTGGGCACTGATTGGCATTGATTGTGTTTGATTTATACATTTTTTATCGTTTTTTTTTGCCTGCCTATTTCTTCTCTATTGAGCACTGGGGGTCCACTCGCTGGTGGTCCAGTGTTGGCATCTGAGGGGGGGCTGTGCTGATAATCAGCGCGAACCCCCCCCCCCCCCTGTCAGGAGAGCCACTGATTGGCTCTCCTCTACTCGGGTCTGTCAGAAGCGAGTGAGGAAGAGCCGATCAACGGCTCTTCCTGTTTACATCGTGATCAGCCGTGATTGGACACGGCTGATCATGTGGTAAAGACCCTCCGCCGGAGGCTCTTTACCAAGATCGGAGATGCAGGGTGTCAGACTGACACCCCGCTTCACCGATTGCCGCGCTGCGCGCCCCCCACTGGCGCACGCCGGCATGTAATCCTGCAGGACGTCAATAGACGTCCAGTCAGGACTTACAGAACCACTTCCCGGACGTCAATTGTCTATTGACCGGACGGGAAGTGGTTAATGCAGTTTTTCTGTTCACTTTCTGGCCTTCCAGTGACATCTTGCGTCTCTCACGACTTCCTATCCCCTGATTCCGGACGGCACTAAAGGAACGTCTTTTATTAGCGCATATTGTATCTGCTGAAGCCAAAGAAATGACGACATTATCGGAGTGCGGACTCCTGGACTTGGGAAATCCAGCCGCATAACATGTATGACCCCCGCTCCCCCAGCGTCTCCGAGGTTATACGCCTTGCCGGCTTCCTTCACTGATAATGAATGTACATTTTAATGCCAATAGCAATTTGTGACGGTATAAAATATAAATGATATTTTTCACTGTACATAATGTATCCAGTTCTTCCCTGCATAATATTCCACCACAATTACATTCGTATTGCAATCAAGGAGAAAGCACATGGCAAGCTTTCATAAGAATACCTCTTCATACCACGCAGTCCTCGCTATTCATACCTGAGTACCATGTCAGAGTTCATATGATGTTGATATCATTACATGAATGCTTAAGATATCTATGGGAACGGTTGCTTAGTGCAGATCCCTAATGACACTTTAGATCCACCTTATTTGAATGGAATAGTAACTGATACCAGTATGTAATGCCCAGGGCAGCCATCGCAAATTCTGGGGCCCCTTGCACAGCTTTAGGCAGGGCCCCCCTGGAGCAGAGAATCGGGGGGCTGACGAAAAAAAGACAAGTGTAATCTCTTCTCTCTTGACACTGTTTAATAAGCAGGAGGGGGCCGGCGGCTGGGCCTGTAAGGGGCTCTGGGGACCATTGGGCCTCTTACAGGTGTAATGAAAAAAAAAAAACTGGAGAGGGGACCTCCGGGCCGCTTACAGGTGTAATGCAACAAATGTTTTAAACATTTAAAAAAATAAATGGGAGGGGGCCAGCCGGGCCTGTAAGGGGCCCTGGGGACCATCGTGCCGCTTACAGGTGTAATGCAACCAAATTTTTTTTTTTAAATAAACAGGAGGGCGCCGGCTGGGCCTGTAAGGGGCTCTGGGGACCATTGGGCCCCTTACTGCTGTAATGAAAAATGTATTGAAAAAAATAAATAAAAAATGGGAAGGGGGGGCCAGCCGGGCCTGTAAGGGGCCCTGGGGACCATCGTGCCCCTTGCAGGTGTAATGCAACCAAAATGTTTTTTGTTTTTTTTTAAATAGGAGGGGGCCGGCTGGGCCTGTAAGGGGCTCTGGGGACCATTGGGCCCCTTACTGCTGTAATGAAAAATGTTATGGAAAAAAAAAATTGGAAGGGGGGGGGGGGCAGCTGGGCCTGTAAAAGGCCCTTGGGACCATTGGGCCCCTTACAGGTGTAATGCAATAAATAAATAACTAAAAAGTGGGAGGGGGGCCAGCCGGGCCTACAAGGGGCCCTGGGGACCATCGGGCCCCTTACAGGTGTAATGCAAAAATAAATAATGTGAGGGGGGCCAGCCGGGGCTGTAAGGTGCCCTGGGGACCATCGGACCTCTTACAGGTGAAATGCAAAAAATAAATAAATAATGTGAGGGGGCCAGCCGGGGCTGTAAGGTGCCCTGGGGACCATCGTACCTCTTACAGGTGTAATGCAACAAAAAAAATGGGAAGAAAAAAAACGAGAGGGGGCCAGCCGGGCCTGTAAGGGGCCCGATGGTCCCCAGGGCCCCTTACAGGCCCAGCTGGCCCCCTCTCGTTTTTGCAAAAAATAAACGGGAGCAGGACCAGCCGGGCCCCTGTGGACCATCACGCCCCTTACAGCTGTAATGTCTTGTACCCCCCTGATGGCGGCCCTGGTAATGCCAATGTCAATTCTGTTAAATCAGTCATAGTGTAGCCTTAACCTTTTTACCACAGAGGAACCCTTGAATTTATTTCGGGAACTCCTGGTAAGATTATCCCATTGGTGGCCATTGGGGAAAATGCCCCTTACATTCTTGGTGGTATGTGGGGGAAAATGCTCCAGCAATGGCCCCTTGGTGGTCACACCCTTGTAGTCATACCATTGTCTCTGCCAAGTGGCGTGGAACCTGGAACTATGCAGGCATCATCAGATGGGAGGTCAGTACGACACGGCTCAGGGAACCTCTATCCACGCCTGCTGGAAGGAGCTATCAGTAGATGGGGACACTGTAGTCATAAAGGGATGGACAGCAACAATACTCAGGTAAGCCGTGGTGTCTAAACGATGCTCAAGTGTCCCAAAGTGTGCCAAGAAAATATCCCCCCGCCATTATACCACCAGCCTGAACCGGTGACACAAGACAGGATAGATCCATGGTTTCATGTTGTTTACACCAAATTCTGACCCGACCATCTGAATGTCGCAGCTCAAATTGAGACTCGGACCAGGCAACATTTTTCCAATCTTTTATTGTGCAATTTTGGTGATCCTGTGTATATTGTAGCTTCGGTTTCCTGTTCTTAGCTGACAAGAGTGGCACCCGGTGTGGTCTACTGCTGCTGTAGCACATCTGCTTCAAGGTTGGATTTGTTGTGCGTTCAGAGATGGTATTTTGCATACCTTGGATGTAACGAGTGGTTATTTGAGTTGCTGTTGCCCTTCTATCATCTGGAACCAGTCTGCCCATTTTCCTCCGACATCGACAAGGCATTTTCCTCCACACAACTGCCTCTCACTGGTTATTTTCTATTTTTCAGACCATTCGCTGTAAACCCGAGAGATGGGTGTGCGTGAAAATCCCAGTAAATCAGCAGTTTTTTAAATACTCAGACCAGCCCGTCTGGCACCAACAACCATGCCATGTTTAAAGTCACTTAAATCCTGTTTCTTCCCCATTCTGGTGCTTGGTTAGGACTTTAGCAAGTTGTCTGGATGCCTAAATGCATTAAGTTACTGCCATGTGATTGGATAATTAGCAATTTGTTCACATAGGGTGGGGGGCCGGGGTCTGGGGGCCCCTTAGTAAGCCCCCTGCCCGCAGACCCTAGCAGCCAATGGCCAGGGTTGTCGGGAAGAGGCCTTTGTCCTCATCAACATGGGGACAGGGTGCTTTGGGGTAGGGGGGGCACCCCAAAGCACCCACCCCTATTTTGAGGTCAAGCGGCCTGATACGGTTCAGGAGGGGGCACTTGCTTGTCTAAGGGTCTGGTATGGTCTTTGGGGGCCCCCACGCCGTTTAGTCGGCATAGGGTTTTTTCTTACAATCCATACCAGACGAAGGGCCTAGTATGCTCTTAGAGGGGGAACCCATGCCGTTTTTTTTTAAATTTGTCGTGGAGTTCACCCTCAAGATTATCAGAGCACAAGTCTCATTCCAAAGTTGGGTCATGCAAGATGGCGATCCGACTTTGATCCGACGTCGTGATATTCAATGGGCTAAATTAGGATCAAAGTTGGACCAAAGTAGTACAGGGAGAATTTTCAATGTCGGACCGACTTGTGTCGGACCAGTTAAGACGACTCCCATAGGGAAACCTTGATTTTCACACGTCATGCGACATGAGCTCCCAATGTTGGAGCGTTTGTTGCACCAGTGTGAACCCGGCCTTAAGGATATTTGCTGTGGGGAGTTGCATCATTGGAGTCCAATAACTAGGCTGAACAGCTGAGGGAGGTTTATACCCAAAGTGAGGAGTTATTGCTCACTGATGACCATATAGACCAGGGTTCGAGAAACCCTGGGCGCCAGGTCGCATTTGCGACTAGAATTAGCAACCTGGCGCCTGGGGCGGCACAGCTGGATTATCCTGTCTGTGCGTTTCGGCCTTCTGCAGTCCTTTGCTTCCTTCTGGAATCTGGCGCCCTCTTGTGGTGGCTGTGGGTATGACACGACAACCGGCAATTCTAATGGTGCTTACCCTGTCTGTTTTCACCGCCATCTCCTTCCCTCTAATTAGAACCCCCAAACATTATATATATATATTTTTTTATTCTAACACCCTAGAGAATAAAATGGCGGTCATTGCAATACTTTCTATCACACCGTATTTGTGCAGCGGTCTTACAAGCGCACTTCTTTGGGAAAAAAATAAGACAACAGTGAAGTTAGTCCAATTTTTTTTTTTTTTATATAGTGAAAGAAAGCATTACGCCGAGTAAATTGATACCCAACATGTCACGCTTCAAAATTGCGTCCGCTCGTGGAATGGCGACAAGCTTTGACCCTTTAAAATTTCCATAGGCGACGTTTAACCACTTGCCTACTGTGCACCTACACCCCCTTCCTGCCCAGACAAAATTTTAGCGTCCGGAACTGCCTCGCTTTAACTGACAATTGCGCGGTCGTGCGACGTGGCTACCAAACAAAATTGACGTTCTTTTTTTCCCCACACATAGAGCTTTCTTTTGGTGGTATTTGATCACCTCTGCGGTTTTTATTTTTTGGGCCATAAACAAAAAAAAAGTGTAAATTTTGAAAAAAAAAAAAAAAACTTTTTTTTGCTATAATAAATATCCCATTTAAAAAAATAAAAATAAAAAATATCTCAGTTTAGGCCGATACGTATTCTTTTACATATTTTTGATAAAAAATAAATAAAATCGCAATAACCGTATAGTGACTGGTTTGCGCAAAAGTTATATTTGCCTACAAAATAGGGGACATAATTATGTTTTTTTTTTTTTTTTTACTAAGAATGGCGGCGATCTGCGATTAATTTCAGGACTGCGACATTATGGCGGACACATCGGACACTTTTGACACATTTTTGGGACCATTCACATTTATACAGTGGACAGTGCTATAAACATGCATTGATTACTGTATAAATGTGACTGGCAGGGAAGGGGTTAATCACTAGGGGGCGGAGAAGGGGTTAAATGTGTAGCCTAGTGAGTGTTCTAGCTGTAGGGGGAGGAGGGTGACTGGGGGAGGTGACCGATCTGTGTCCCTATTAGAGCTGCACGATTAATCGTCAAGAATCGTTATTGCGATCTTTTTCCCATTGCGATTCTTGATACAGGGTTTCACGATCTTTGACATGAAAAGAATTTTCTCTCTGCACTTTGGTATGCAAAGAATTTCCTGTCTGCTCTCAGCCAAAAGTCAGTCTGGGCAGCCTGCCAAGTTTTGGAAACATTCTTTATCAGTGGAAAGTTAAGTCTAAACATTGTATCTCTTCAAAGGAATAAACTTCTTCTGTATGTAAATTAGGAATTTTTAACCACTTAAACACCAAACCTTTTTCTGACAGCTCTTTTCAGAAAATCTCTTAAAATCATTTTTTTTTTCGTTAGAAAATTACTTAGAACCCCCAAAGATTATATAACTTTTTAGTAAAGACCCTAGAGAATAAAATGGCGGTTGTTGCAATATTTTATGTTGCAGTGTATTTGCGCAGCAGTTTTTTTAGATGGATTTTTTTGGGAAAAAATTACTTTAAAGCGGAATTTCACCCTAAATATAAGCCCTCCCATGTGATCCAGCATACTGGCGTCAGCGCCAGTATGCTGTTTTTTTTTTTTTTAAATCCATGTACTTACTGTCTTATGCAGAATTTTATTTTTTTTACCCCGCGGTGGACGGCGCCAGTATAGCGCGTCACATCTTACGAAAGTACCCGAAAAGGACCCGGGTAATCTCGGCGAAAATGCGGCGCCTGCGCACAGACCTAGGAGCTGACTGCGCAGGCGCCGTATTTCTCCGAGTCCTACGGCTATGGCGCGTCACGCCCTCCGAAAAACGCCGAAATAGGACTCGGAGAAATACGGCGCCTGCGCAGTCAGCTCCTAGGTCTGTGCGCAGGCGCCGCATTTTCACCGCGATTACCCGAGTCCTTTTCGGGTACTTTCGTAAGATGTGACGCGCTATACTGGCGCCGTCCACCGCGGGGTAAAAAAAATAAAATTCTGCATAAGACAGTAAGTACATGGATTTAAAAAAAAAAAAACAGCATACTGGCGCTGACGCCAGTATGCTGGATCACATGGGAGGGCTTATATTTAGGGTGAAATTCCGCTTTAATAAATAAAAAAATAAAAAAATAGCCAGTAAAGTTAGTCCTTTTTTTTTTTGTATAAATGTAAAAGATTTTACGCCGTGAGAAACGTGATCTTCAGTCTAAGCAAAAAAAAATTCTAATTTTGACCAGAATCGTGCAGCTCTAGTCCCTATGTACAAGGGACACAGCATCGGTCTCCTCTCCCTGTTTACACACAGAGCTCCACGGCCCTGCTCAGTTACTGGGCACTCGCGGGTGCCCGGCAGCCATCGCGGCCGCCGGGCACTCGCATTGTGTTCCCAGTAACGCGATTGCGCGTGCCACCCTAGCGGCGTTAAATGACAGGACGTCATATGACGTTCTTTCAGAACAATAGGGTATTCCGCCCGCTGTCATTTGACGGCGTGCGGTTCCCTAATGGTTAAATAATTCTACAGGTTGCATGTTTTTGAGTTACAGAGGAGGTCTAGGGCTAGAATTATTGCTCTCACTCTAACGATCGCAGTGATACCTCACTTGTGTGGTTTGAACACCGCTTTCATATGCGGGCGCTACTCAAGTATGCGGTCGCTTCTGCACATGAGCTTGGCGGGAGGGGGCGTGTTCCTGGCTCCTAGATGCCAAGCCCTAATATAGACCTTGGAAGGTCTTCATATCTGCTAAGAAGATATATTTGCCCCTATCTATCCTGTGGGGAGCACTGGGTATTTGCACCAATTGAAATTGGAAGGACGCTTTATTTCTTTTTTATTATAATGTTATTCTTCGGAATACGTCTTCCTGCGTCTTAGTAAAAATTGGCGCTTTTCCGCATCTGCGTGCGTCGGTCCTGCGTTTGCGCTCGCGTCCCTCATGTTGTATGCATGTCTGTAACACTGGAGGGAATGATGTCTTTGTACAAGAAAACCTTTTCAGTAATTCCGTATTTTCCCCCCAGCAGGAGGGAAGGACCCCATAGAGGGATGTATTGTCACAGCACATAGTCCCCCTCTCCCGCACAGCGCGGCCCCCACCCTCGCCTTCACAGCCCTCCGACACCTCGCTCCGTCTAATCTCCTCTGCAGCCAGGAAGGTGAGACTTGTGGGATTATTGGAAAACGACGCGCTTGTTAGGAAAGGGGAATAAATCCACCCAAGGGCAGGATCTTTCCCTTCTGCAAAAATAATTTATCATCCGTCTTATTTCACTTTTGTATGTTTTAAAGACATCAAAGCAGATTAATTACAAATAAAATAACCCTGAACCCTCTAATGCTCTGTATTTAAAGAGGACTTTCCACACACATATACTGTATATATATATATATATATATATTTGTATTTATTTCAAATACTTATATAGGGCTGTAGATTACCGTATATACCCCCCTCAGCTTATACTCATGTCACCTTTTTTGCACCTGATCTCCCGGACTTTGGGGACCCGGTACCGACCGGCCGTAGGTCCCCTGGACCCCAAACTTGGCACACATATAGCCCCACTCTTTCTCTACAAGTTTGTTGTCCGGGAGACCTACGGCCGGGGAGCTGGGGTACCCCTTTCTATAGACTCCCATATTAAACTGTAATTTCTGCGCAAAGTTTGCTGTCTGGGGGACCTACGGCCGGGGAGCACCGATCTTTCAAAGCCGGGCACCCCTTCCATAGACTCCCATGTTAAACGTCAGTCTACTCATGGGCACAGTGAGGCATGGGCACAGTGAGGCATGCAGATGGACACCCTAGACTTATACTCCAAGTCATTTCTCTGGTGATTTGGGGTCCTGGTACCGGTTGGTCGTAGGTCCCCTGGACCCAGAACTTGGCACACATGTAGCCCCATTTTCCCTCTATAAGTGTGCAAAGTTTGTTGTCTGGGGGACCTACAACTAGGGGGGGCCCGATTTTTTCATAGACTCCCATGTTAAATAGTAATTTCTCCGTGACTTTGGGGACCTGGTACCGGACGGTCGTAGGTCCCCTGGTCCCGAAACTTGGCACACATGTAACCCAATTTCTCCTCTACAAGTGTGCAAAGTTTGTTGTCTGGGGGACCTACAACTGAGGAGCACCGATTTTTGAAAGCCGGGCACCCCTTCCATAGACTCCCATGTTAAACAGCCATTTCTCCAGTGACTTTGGGGACCCGGTGCCGGTCGTAGGTCCCCTGGACCCGGAACTTGGCACACATGTAGCCCCATTTCTCCTTTACAAGTGTTTTTTGTCTAGGGGACCTATAACTGGGGAGCACCGATTTTTCAAACCCGGGCACCCCTTCCATAGACTCCCATGTTAAACGTCAGTCTAGTCATGAGCACAGTGCGGCATGCAGTCACCTTTTTGCGCCTGATCTCCCGGACTTTGGGGACCCGGTACCGGCCGGCCGTAGATCCCCCCTGGACCCCAAACATGGCACACATATAGCCCCAGTTCTCCTCTACATATGTGCAAAGTTTGCTGTCTGGGGGACCTACGGCCGGGGAGCATCGATTTTTTTTTTTTTTTCAAAGCCGGGCACCCCTTCCATAGACTCCCATGTTAAACGGAAGTATAGTCATAGGCACAGTGATGCATGCAGATGGACACCCTAGGCTTATTCTTGAGTCAATACGTTTTCCCATATATCTTTTTTTAAGTAAAATTAGGTGCCTCGGCTTATATTCAGGTCGGCTTATACTCGAGTATATACAGTAACCACTTCATCCCCGGACCATTTCGCTGGCCAAAGACCAGGGCATTTTCTTTATCGTACATCACGGGACACAGAGCGCATAGTCATTACATATGGGTTATATGGGTACCTTCAGGTGTGGACACTGGTGTAATCAACTTCACAGGAAGTTCCTCCCTATATAACCCCCTCCCACTGAGAGTGCTTCAGTTTTTTCGCCAGTGTCTTAGGTGTTGGTCACGTCTAGCTGTCCCTCGGAGGTCTCGGGACCCAGGATAGCTAGCCGGATCCGTCCGAAGTGCTTCAAAGCCAAGGTGTACGGTACCCGGGCCCTGCCTGCGTGGGGTGTTGCCTATAATGCCTCTCCTTGGAGGGCTGGATTCTGGGCTCCAGTGTCTTGGTCTCTCCCAGGACTAAACGCTACTGATGCCAGGATGCTATATAGGTCCAGGGGTGTGGGTTCCTTAAACACAGGACCCCGGTCCCTGAAGGTCCGAGACAATACCCACGGAGATGGGGGAAGATTGGGCCTCTTGCAGTTTGCAATACCCTGCGGCGTGGAGCAGGTAAGAGGGAACCTGCAGGACTTGGTTCGACAGTAGGTATCCCCCTGGGGGTTCTGGGTTGGCTAATGGTATGCTTGTGCATCAGCCACTATCTCCACTATGTCTGTGTGGGCAGGATGGGATACTAATGTTTACCCAGATAACATGTAGATATATGTATACTTGTGTAAGATATATATTTGCTACTCACCCCAGGTCTGCCTGTTAGCATTGATACTGCAACCCCACATGTTTTAAAGAGGAAAGTTGCTGGTGAAAACTCCTGTTTCTTAGGAAGCCCATGGGGACAGCTTCCTCTCTCTGTGCACTACAATAAGATTAGTGCTTACCTGGTGTCTGTTGGTGCTGCCTGGCGCTGGTCCATGTTTTTCCTCTGCTCTCTGCTTCCTCCATGTTGTTTTCAGCGTGGGGGGGTGCGCGCGCGTGTGCGTGCGCGCGTGCACGCCGCCTTTTATAGCGTCGGCGTGCGTTGGGGGGGCGGGCCAGCAGCGTCAGGGTCTGTTTTAAAAGTAAAACTTTTTCTCTGGCTGGTCTTCCCTCCTGGAGGCAGAGGAAGAAGGACACAAAGCGCGCAGCTGGGTCTTTTGGCCACAGTGACACCCAGTGGCGGTTTGTGGATCTTCAGGTCTAGGACTTAGTTCCACTATTGACCAGAAAAAAAAAAAAAAAAAGAGTTTTTTTCCTTAAAGGGACTCAGCCTTAGATCCAGCAGTATCTGAGTCAACCTTGGACTCCGGCTAACGGGCATTGGTGTTGCAATACTCACAGGTTTTCCTCAGTATTGCCACCTCCCAGGCGGGTAAAAAAAAAAAAAATTTTTTTTCCTCAGCCTGTTCTCATATTAATTACTCCTAGCTACAACAGTCAGGTGTTGGCTAGAGGGGTGACTCAAGGTTGTGCAATGGCTCCAAAGGCATCAGGACCAGCCAAGGCTGCAAAAGGTGCCAAGAAACAAAAGGGGTCTCCATCGGGGTCAGAGGATTTGGGCCAGGCTTCAACGGCCCCACCCTCACCAGTTAGACCACCGAGTAGTATAGTACAAGAGCCATTGGGGATGCTGGGGGTAGAGACGGCCCCCGATCCACCCATTCCCGTTTACGTAACGGAAGAAATGCTAGCGACCACCCTGGGTGGGCTAGAGAAAAGGTTAACTGCTTTGTTTGCCCGCCCTTTGCCAAGCAGCAAACGGGCTAGATCCCCCTCACCTAGTTTGGTGTTTTCAGATGCGGAGGTCTCCTCTTCGGAGGAACGGGACCCACAAGGGGATCAAGCAGACCCAAGTCCCGAAGGTTCAGACATGGAGGGTTCCACTGTAGATGAATATTTTTCGGCCTCTCAAGCGGAGGGCCTGTGGATCCAGTCTTTGACAGATATGGTTCGCACTGCTTTTAAACTTCCAGTGCCAGAACTAGTAGCCCCTGTGGTATCCTCATTGGGTTCTTTAAAGGCTCCATTAACTTGTGTGTCTTTTCCGATTCACCCCCTTCTGCGGAGCGTGATTTACCAGGATTGGGCTCGACCTGATAGGATCTTTATCCCTCCTAAGAGGTTCTCTATTCTCTATCCTATGGAAGAGGAATTTTTAAAGAAATGGGCTCCCCACAGTGGACGCGGCCATTTCCTGCGTGAATAAATCCCTGACCTGTCCGGTTGAAAATGTCCAGATGGGGGGCATGGCTTGGACATGGCCGAGTGAGGCAGCATTCATCTTGAGCTCCTGGCCTCCCCTTCCAATACCCCGCTACAGCACCTCTAAACCGGCATGCAATCCGCCAAAAAACACAGAACCAGAGCAGTAACCAGGGGCACCCCCTCCGGACAGAACCAGGGGGCCCTCCACCGCTATTTTGGACATTTTCAGGAGGCTTCCCCCGGCACCAAGGCCGCAGCACCACGAGGCCCCACACGTGCAGTAACGCAGGAAGCCTACACGACAGAATCTGGTGACCCCCTCCCCGAAGACCATCTTGCCTGGGAGGACATTCCAGTGGAGACCCCACAGAACCCGCTACCAGACGAGATGTCGTCCTCACAAGACCAGGACATCCGGGCCCTGCTGCAAGCTCTCCCCACCAGGACGGACATCGAGGCCCTGATCCTCCGCCTCGAGGAGACACACAGGCGGGACATACAGGAGGTGCGGGGTGAAGTCTCCAGCCTGGCAGACAGGGTCACCTCAGGAGAAGAAGCGACCGCTACCCTAGAACAGCGAGTGTCAGCGCTGGAACGCTCCCGTGATCAGCACAGAGACACCGCCGTTGCCCTCCAATTGCACCTGGAGGAAATCGAGGACAGGAGCCGCAGACAAAACTTACGGCTGCGGGGACTCCCGGAAGACACAGAGATGGAGGCGCTAGGAGACACGGTCTGCGAGATATTCCGCACCGTCCTGGAGGACGGTGATGCAGACATCCAACTGGACAGAGTCCACAGAACGCTGGGACCCCGCTCTGAGGACCCGGACAGGCCCCGGGACGTCGTGGTTAGGTTCCACAGATACACACAGAAGGAGAACGTCCTCCGACGTGCATGGGACCATGGAGACGTTACTTTCGCGGGGAAGACGGTGCGGATACTACCAGACCTGTCGAGGGCCACGCTGCGGAGGAGAGGGATGCTGAGACCGGTTCTGGACCTCGCCAAGCAACAAGGCCTCACGTACCGCTGGGGATACCCTCTCGCGGTCACCTTTCGCAAGGACACCGAAGCATTCACCCTTCAGACGACTGCTGATCTGCCGGCTCTCTTCCGCTTCCTGGGGGTTCCCCCGATTCAAGTACCGGACTGGCTACAGATTTTACCGCGCCCGGCGGGTCGTTCGGGCCTGTCCGCTTCCAGGGCCCCCCCTACGCCGCGGCAGCAGAGAGGCAGACGGAGACGCAGGGTCGCCTCCGGAGGAGAATAACGTGAGTAGGCCCCTGGGGCCACCCGCCCAGAACAGTGACATTCACCCCAGCTGATACACTCCATGCCTCGTCCCTGTTTTGATTCACTCTCCCACCCCCCCCCTTTTGCCCCCCATACCTACTCCTGTAAAGTCACAGGACCGCACACCCCAGGGAATGCCGCCCCCCCCCTTGGACTGCCGCAGATCTGGACACTGCCTCACCTCCAGACATGGGTGGCTCCCTACTCCCCCCCCCGGCCCACGAACGGGTAGATCTGTGGGAAGGACCCCACCTACGGGCCCGAAGCAGCGGAACCCTAGCAGATGCTGGACTCAATGGCCCTACCCCCTTCTGCCTCCCCCACCCCACACGGATTAACCCGCAGCCATTCCCCGAACCACTGTGAACTTCCTTGGGGTAACCAATGACCCTCCCCCGATATCTGACTTTTACTGTCTAGGGTTCACTTGTCTCCAAGGGGGGAGGGCAGACGCGCTGAAGTGGGGAGAAAGCTGGAGGGGGGTGACTACATACCGCGGTCCTGGGGGGGTCTACGAATAGCTGGGCCCATCTCCCAAGCTTTAGGCGGCTGAGAGGTGAGGGCACGATTGAGTACAGTGTTGGCCCTACTGTCGTGTATGGGGGGACAGGTATGTTCCGTTAGGGGGGTGGGGAATACATGGGAGGGGACCCCCAGCTACCGGGTTTCCGGGTGGGGGGAGAGACCCCCGGAGGGGGGGAGACACGGGGGAGGCTTGGCCCCATATTAGGGAAGCGACCAGGTCAGAGAAAGAAGCTTTGCTTTACAGCTATATACCTGGGACATCCGGACAGGGCGATAGATGTGGGGCTGCTGACCCAACTGCACCGGGTGTAGTCACTGTTTTGTCCTCACTTCTGTTTTGTTTTTGATTTTGTTGTTCTCCTTGAGAAACCCTAATTCATCTACCCAAATGCACTTATATATGCCTTGATAAATATATGTGATGTATGCACTGTTCAATGTTTGCTGCTCATACAGGCTCACTGCCGGCCCCCCGGCGGGCGGGTGGTGTGCCTGTTCTGTTCTTTTTTCATTATTTTACTTTCTTAGTATTGATATTTAATTTTCTGTGTTTTTTTTGCTGCCGCTCTAACCACAACAGTAAATTGCTTGCGGGCTGGATGGGGGGGTCGGGGGCTCGTCTCCCGGCTTTGCCCACCCACTAACCCACATAGGACTACGCTCAGTTTCCGGGATCCCCCTGGTGAGCGCTTAAGCCAGTTTTGGCTCCACTTAGCCTCCTCCTGAACCGCACGCTCTGCTGCTGGTTCTCTCCCGGCTCTCTTTTTCTTAGGAGCCGTCTGTCTACTTCTGTTTGTCTCCCCTAATCTCCTCTTCCCTACCTGACCACCCCCACCCTAACCCCACTCTTTTGACATCCCCCATCCCTGGACAGGACTCGCGACCATGGACACGCTCACTGTAGTCTCCCTAAATGTGAAAGGCCTAAACACCCCGGAGAAGAGGAGGATGCTACTCCATGATATGCACCGTATGAGGGCAGACATAGTATTTCTCCAGGAAACACACTTCAAAGAGAACAACCTCCCGTTGCTAAAAAACAGATTTTATCCCCTAGCTTACCACTCCATGTATACGGAGGCAAAATCCAGAGGGGTCTCTATACTCATATCAGCCAGGGTCCCCTGGACGCACATTGACTCACGGTTTGACAAGGGAGGGCGATTTCTCCTCTTAAAGGGCCGTATAGGAGGGGAGAGAGTGACTTTCGCCAACCTTTATGTCCCTAACGACCGCCAGGACGCGTTCATACAAAGACACCTCACTCAAATCTCACGGTTTTCAGAGGGCCAGCTGATAGTTGGCGGCGACCTAAACATACCCCTTACGCCAAGCGAAGACACTTCTACGGGAACGTCCTCAACCTCACGAGACATGCGCAAAAGAATAAGCTCGGCACTACACTCGGCGCAGTTGATCGACGTGTGGCGGCTCCTCCACTCAGGCGAGAGAGACTACACGTTCTTCTCAAAACCGCATGACGCATATTCGCGCATTGATTACTTCCTAGTCCCCCATAGGTGTCTACAGGCGGTCAAGGATACCACCATCGGTTCCATCACCTGGTCAGACCACGCCCCGATCACCTTGCGCTACGCTCTCTCGGACATCCACACACTACCGCGTACACCTTGGAGACTGAACGAAAGCCTGCTACGGGACCCAGAGGTCCTGGCAGACGTGACCACAGAACTGGGGCATTATTTCGCCGCCAACAGCACTCCTGACAGTAATCCCGGAGTGGTGTGGGAGGCACATAAAGCGGTGATCCGCGGTGTCCTGATTAAACATGGCTCGAGAATAAAAAAACGAAGGACAGAACAATTAAACCGGTGCCTGCAGAAGTTGCACACGCTGGAGACATCTCACAAATTGACACCAACTAGACAGCTAGGAATAGAACTCAACGTGGTCCGGGCTCAGGTGACAGAGTTATTGCAATTTAGAGCCAAGGCAGCCCTGCAGGTATGTCGCAGAAAAATTTACGAATCAGGGAATAAGTGTGGTAGGTGGCTCGCCCAAACATTGAGGGAACAGAGACAGGCGTCGTATATTCCACATATCACCTCACATACAGGCCAACGGCTCTCTCTCCCCCAACAGATAGCCCAGGAGTTTAAAACGTTCTATACATCCCTCTACAACCTGCCCAAGACGCGAGTGGACCGAGACGCCACATCGGACTATATCACCTCTTCCTCTATGCCCACCCTCCCCACCGGAGTCAAAGAGGTTCTGGAAGAACCCATCACGATACCGGAAATTCAGTCGGCGCTCGGTAGCTCTAAACCAGGGAAAGCCCCGGGACCAGATGGCCTTACCATCCCTTACTATAAGACCCTGCTGCCATACCTCGGCACTCACATGGCCAACTTATACAACAGCTTTAGCTCGGGAAACACCTTCCATCCCTCCACAACTCAAGCCCACATCTCGGTAATCCCGAAGGCAGACAAAGACCCCTCCCAATGTGGAAGCTACCGCCCAATATCCCTCTTAAATGTCGACCTTAAACTTTTTACCAAAATAATCGCCACGAGACTACAAACACACCTGACACACTTAGTTCATTGGGACCAGGTGGGATTCATCCCAACCAGAGAGGCTAGGGATAACACCATTAAGGTGCTGAACCTACTTCACGTGGTAAATAGCAGGAAAACGCCATGTGTCTTCCTCGGGACGGACGCTGAGAAAGCGTTCGATCGCGTGAGTTGGAAATTTATGTTCACCACTCTAGAACACATAGGCGTGGGTCGCAATATGCTCCATTGGATCTCTGCTGCCTACCAAACCCCGTCGGCAAGAGTCAGGGCAAACGGAGTGCTTTCCGATCCGTTTCAGATAACTAACGGCACCAGACAGGGCTGCCCACTATCACCCCTACTATTTGCCCTCTCCCTGGAACCCTTCTTATGCCATGTCAGGCGAAATCCGGATATCACCGGGGTGCGGGTCGGAAGTTCACAACACAAGGTGTCTGCCTACGCAGACGACCTCATGTTCTCCCTCACCAGCCCCACCGTATCACTCCCTAACCTGATGCGTGAATTCGAAAAATACGGACAGCTGTCCAACCTTAAGATAAACTTCACTAAATCCGTGGCGATGGGAGTGAACATCCCACAACCTCGACTCACCCACCTCCGAGACAGTTTCCACTTAAGATGGACCGACACAGCTCTGAAATACCTAGGCACACTGATACCTCCCAAATTTTCTCATCTCTACCAACTTAATTTCCCACCCCTTTTGACAGAGGTGCAGAAACTCCTAGACCGATGGAGCAGAGGACTCCATTCGTGGTTCGGCCGCTGCAACATACTAAAGATGTCAATACTACCCAAGTTTCTCTACCTAATTCAGGCCCTCCCAGTACAGATCCCGGCTGCATATTTCAGACAAATACACTCAGCCTTCATAAAATTTATATGGGCAGGAAAGAAACCTCGCATATAAAGGAAAATTCTTACATTCCCCAAACGCAACGGAGGCCTGGCAATGCCAGACATCCGATCCTACTACTACGCTGTCCACCTCAACAGACTCCTGGACTGGTGTAGACACAAGGACACCAAGCTCTGGCCGAACATAGAACAAGACCAGACAGGAATTTTGCTCCAGGGGACACCATGGTGCTATGCAGACCTTCCCACAGATCTTAAGAGACACCCCTTGATCGGAACGACTGCTAAGACTTGCGCACAGTTGACATCTAACCACTCCCTATTCTCCCGACACTCAGGCCTTCGCCCGGTCCTGGGAAACCCCCAATTCGACCCGGGCATCAACGACTTACAATTTCAGGCTCTCAGGGAGAAGGGACTTTGTCAGGCCACTCATTTCAGCAGAGGGGGAAGGTGGAGAACGACCAGGGAATTGCAAGACCCTGACGGACCGTACCAACTGGACTTTCTGAGGACTCTTCAACTCAGACACTACCTCACACTGCTGACGGCCCCAACCACTGACTCCCACCCCATTACGCCGCTCGAAACACTTTGTACAGAAGAAGGGGTACTGCCACATGCACTCTCACAGGGGTACAATATGCTCGTAGCGCCCACCGACGACTTTCAACTCCCATGCTTTGACAAATGGGAAGGAGATCTAGGCCACCACCTCTCTACCAGTCAACGCCAATATATCCTTACCTTCACGCACAAGTCATCTCTGTGCTCTAGGATACAGGAGACTAATTACAAAATTCTTATGCGCTGGTACAGAACTCCCGACCTACTACATAAATTTTTCCCCGCCACCCCGGACACCTGCTGGAGGTGTAGGAGTGAGAAGGGCACGCTGCTACACATTTTCTGGTCCTGCCCGGAACTACAGACGTTCTGGACGGGGGTCCGAGAAATAGTGCAGAAGTTTACAGAGCGACAGGTTCCGAATAACCCAGAATACTTCCTACTGCACTCCACGGACATCCCGACTCGGGTATACAAGAAATCGGTGATAAGACACCTCCTGGACGCAGCCAAGGTCTGCATCCCGCTTTTGTGGAAATCCCAGCAACCCCCGACCGTTGCCATGTGGCTGAAAAAGGTTGAGGAGATCAACCTCATGGAGGATCTTGTCCTGTCGAGTCAAGACAGGAACGAGGCCTACACAGAGACATGGCAACATTGGAATTTTTTCAAATATTCAGCTGAAGGCCAGGCCCTCAGACGGGATACTTGACTGTAACTAGCGCCTTTGTGGGTGAGGGGTCGGGACTACCCCCACTCCCCAAACCCCTTATCCCTGAGAAGACATAGTTCAAGATCTGAAAGAGTAGAGACCCTAACATAGTCGCGAGTCCCCCCCACCCCCCCCTCTTGACTCCTCTCCACTCCCCCCTGTGCTCACCCCCACATCTTCCCTTTCTCATCCTCATTAAGACCCGGTTGGGATCTGACTTCCTTACTCCCCCCCCCCCCCCCCTACCCCCTTAGAGGGGTCCCTTTCCGCTCTCTTTTCTATATCTCCACCTTGTACTTATTTTCTGACTCTTATAAAAAGTAAAACTAGGGACGCCGGGCCCGCCCGGTCCTCGGGGCCCGGGTCCTCGGACCGGGGCGGCGCGGATCTGGTCGGTACCGTTGGTGATGCGTGCGATCCAGAGGGCCTAGATGTTACGACAAACAACGATGTGTTAATCCTCCTACCACTGTGACACACGCCCATAGCTGTGTTCACTTTGGAGAGTTATTCTGTAACAGTAACCATGTACTAAATGAATAGTTACCCTGCGTGGTATCGCACAGTGATGTTTTGTTGACTTATTGTTGGTCCGCTGCGGGACCGGTTTCCTGATATAAATAAACAATTTAAAAAAAAGAAAATGTCCAGATGTTCAAAGGATCCGGTCGACAAAAAATTAGAGACCCTACTGAAGGCTTCTTTCACCACAGTAGGTGCCATGGTTCAGCCAGGGGTGGCAGCCATTGGCGTTTGTCAGGCCTTAAAGGATCAGGCAAAACAGATATTAAAGGACATGCCGGCTCAGCAAACTCGTGAATTAGCAGATTTCCCTAAGGCTCTCTGCTTTGCAGTAGATGCTATTAAGGACTCTATCCAACAGGCATCCCGGTTATCTCTGCTGGTGGTTCACATGCGTCGTCTTTCGTGGCTAAAGAACTGGTCAGCAGAGGCACCCTGCAAAAAGCTTTTAGCAGGGTTTCCCTTTCATGGGGGAAGACTATTCGGTGAAGACCTAGATAAATATATCCAAACCATATCAAGTGGTAAAAGTTCTTCCTTACCGGTCAAGAAAAGACCGCGTGGGCCCGCGTTTAAACGACAGGCCCTTACAGGCTCGGCCCCTTCGACTTCCCGTCAGTATCGACGGCCTCCCGGGCGTTCAGCAGTTAATAGCCGCCCACAGGGACAAGCCGCGGCAAACAAGAGGCCCTGGTCTCGCAAGCCGGCTAAACCAGTCATCAAGTCAGATTCATGAAGGGGTGCCCCCACTCTCTTGGGTGGGGGGAAGACTTCAGTTTTTCTCCGAAGTCTGGAAGGCCAGAATCCCGACTCTTGGGTTCGGTCCGTGGTAGCCACAGGCTACAAACTAGAGTTTCGAGAAATCCCCCCTCCTCATTTTCAGGGGTCAAGTCTTCCAAGCGACCCGTTAAAGAGGGCCTCTCTCGTAAAGGCGTTGGACCGCCTCTTGCTCCAAGGAGTAATTGTAGTACCAACCCAAGAAAGGGGTCTGGGATTCTACTCCAACCTTTTTATTATACCAAAACCCAGTGGCGACGTCAGGCCTATCCTAGACCTCAAACGCCTAAACCGCTTTCTAAAGATTCAGACCTTTCGTATGGATTCCATACGTTCAGTGACAGCCAGCCTGCATCAAGGCGACTTTCTAGCATCTATAGACATAAAGGATGCATATCTGCATGTGCCGATCTACCCAGCACAAGTTTCTTCGTTTTATGATAGATCAAAGTCATTTCCAGTTCGTAGCCCTCCCTTTCGGGTTGGCAACAGCTCCGCGGGTATTCACAAAGGTGTTAGCCCCGGTGCTAGCCGTCCTAAGGACAGAAGGCATCTTGGTCCTGGCATACCTGGACGATCTCCTGGTTATCGACAGATCAGCTTCCAACCTCAATCATGCAGTAGTCCGCACAGTGCGGCATCTAGAAGAATTCGGGTGGATTGTGAACCAAGAAAAATCAAGGTTACAACCCCCAAGACAGTTGGAATATCTAGGCTTTCGGTTAGATACAGAATGCCAGAGGGTATTTTTACCTCAAGGGAAGATCAGGTCGTTGATTCAAACGATTCAAATAGTCTTAGGCAAAAAGAAGCCGACTATTCGCCTATGCATGCGACTGCTGGGAAAGATGGTGGCCGCCTTCGAAGCAGCGCCCTATGCCCAGATCCATACCAGAGTTCTTCAGGCAGCTATTCTCTCTGCTTGGAACAAGTCCATACAGGCAGTAGACCGTCCATTAGTTCTTTCCCCAGGGGTCAAGCGCAGCCTGTACTGGTGGCTGATCCCTCAAAAATTGTCAAAAGGGAAAACCTTTTGCCCCATCACGTGGAAAATAGTAACCACAGATGCCAGCCTAACAGGTTGGGGGGGCAATCTTAGGAAAACGGACCCAGCAGGGACAGTGGTCAGAGGCAGAAAGTCTGCTTCCCATCAATGTCCTAGAGATCAGAGCTGCTCGGTTGGCCCTGGTCGCCTGGACTCTCCCCCTGCAGGGTCTGCCAGTAAGGATACAGTCCGACAATGCCACGGCGGTGGCATACATAAACCACCAGGGGGGCACAAGGAGCCTAGCGGCTCAAAGGGAAGTAAACCTGATTTTTTCATGGGCCGAAGCCCATGTACCCTGCATCTCGGCAGTGTTCATCCCAGGGATAGACAATTCTCAAGCAGATTTTTTGAGTCGTCAACAGTTACTCCCGGGAGAGTGGTCTCTTCACCCCCAGGTATTCCAAGAGATTTGCCAAAGATTCGGAGTTCCCGATGTGGACATCATGGCAACAAGATTCAACAAGAAATTGGACAAATTCATATCCCGAGCCAGGGACCCCTCGGCCTACGGGACCGATGCGTTGGTTTGCCCCTGGCACCAGTTTTCTCTCCTGTATGCGTTCCCTCCACTACAGATGATTCCCCGCCTTCTACGAAGGATCAGGGTGGAGCGCAGGCCGGTGATCCTGGTGGCCCCAGCCTGGCCCAGAAGGGCTTGGTACGCACTCATCGTGAGGATGTCAGTAGGGGCACCGTGGCCACTCCCCCTGCGCCCAGATCTGCTGTCTCAGGGCCCGATCTACCACCCTGCTTCACAGCAGCTAAATTTGATGGCTTGGCGGCTGAATCCCTAATTCTTAAGGGCAGAGGCCTCTCAGCCCAGGTCATATCTACGTTAATTCAGGCTAGAAAGCCAGTCTCTAGAAATATCTATTACAGAGTCTGGAGGACCTATGTGGAGTGGTGCGAGTCTCAAGGAGGGCATCCTCGCAAGTTTTTTGACAGGATCTTGCGATTCCTCCAGGTTGGCGTTGACAAGGGGTTGGCTCTTAGTTCTCTAAAGGGGCAGGTGTCTGCCTATTAGAGCTCCCCTCTGCCCCTGGAATTTAAATCTGGTCTTGTCAGCTTTACAAAGGCAGCCGTTTGAACCTCTGACAGAAATCCCTCTTGTGCTGCTAACCCGAAAGTTGGTTTTCTTGGTGGCTATGGCTTCGGCCAGAAGGGTCTCCGAGCTGGCAGCCTTGTCTTGCAGGGAACCGTACCTGATTCTGCATAAGGACAGAGTGGTTCTGCGGCCACAGCCTTCTTTCCTTCCTAAGGTTCATATCCAGTTTTCACTGGAATCAGGACCTAGTCCTACCATCCTTCTTTCCTACTCCCCAGTCCAGAGAGGAAAGATTGCTTCATACTTTGGACGTGGTCCGAGCCATGAGGGTTTATCTCAAGGCTACAGAAAAGATTCGGAAAACAGATGTGCTTTTCGTTCTCCCGGATGGCCCCAAGAAGGGTCAGCCGGCTGCCAAGTCTTCCTTGGCTAGGTGGATTAAGCAGCTGATTTTTCAGGCCTATGGTCTGAAGCGCGTTCCACCTCCCTTATCAGTTAAGGCCCATTCTACGAGGGCCATGAGTGCCTCTTGGGCGGCACACCATCAGATCTCTATGGCACAGGTTTGCAAAGCGGCAACCTGGTCTTCCGTACATACGTTTACTAAATTTTATAAGTTGGACGTCACAAAGACTGCGGACGCAGCATTTGGGCAGGCGGTCCTACGGGCAGCAGTATAGAATCCTCTGGCCCGGTTCACGCCCCCTTTTTTTCTGTTGGTGGAGCTATTTTTTTTTACCTCCTGATATATTTTCTGTTTGGCTAATTTTGGCCTTGCGGTCTCCCTCCCTTCATGGAGCATTGCTTTGGGACATCCCATATGTAATGACTATGCGCTCTGTGTCCCGTGATGTACGATAAAGAAAAAAGGATTTTTAATAACAGCTTACCTGTAAAATCCTTTTCTTGAAGTACATCACGGGACACAGAGCTCCCACCCCTCTTTTGGGGAACATTGTGTAACCTCGGGAGAATTGCTTGCTACAAAACTGAAGCACTCCCAGTGGGAGGGGGTTATATAGGGAGGAACTTCCTGTGAAGTTGATTACACCAGTGTCCACACCTGAAGGTACCCATATAACCCAAGTGTAATGGCTATGCGCTCTGTGTCCCGTGATGTACTTCAAGAAAAGGATTTTACAGGTAAGCTGTTATTAAAAATCCTTTTTTTTGCGATTCGGCACTGCGTCGCGTTGACTCACAATTGTGTGGTCGTGCGATGTGGTTCCCAGACAAAATTGATGTCCTCTTTCCCCCACAAATAGAGCTTTCTTTTGGTGGTATTTGATCACCTCTGCGTTTTTTTTAATTTTTTGCGCTATAAACAAAAATAGAGCAAACATTTTGAATACAATTTTATTTCTTTACTTTTTCCTATAATAAATATCCCCAAAAAAATATATATATAAAAAAAACAATTTTTTTCCTCAGTTTAGGCCGATACGTATTCTTCTACATATTTTTGGTAAAGAAAAAAAAAACGCAAGAAGCGTTTATTGATTGGTTTGCCCGAAAGTTATAAAAGGGGATAGTTTCATGGCATTTCTATTATTATTATTATGTTTTACTAGTTATGGCAGTGGTCTGCGATTTTTTTTTTTTTTTTTTTTTATCATGACTTCGACTTTATGGCGGACACATCGGACACTTTTGACACATTTTTGGGACCATTGTCATTTTTACAGCAATCGGTGCTATAAAAATGCACTGATTACTGTGAAAATTACACTGGCAGTGAAGGAGTTAGCCACTAGGTGGGGTTAAAGGGGTTGTAAAGGTAAAAAAAAAAAAATCCTAAATAGCTTCCTTAACCTTAGTGCAGTCCTCCTTCACTTACCTCATCCTTTGATTTTGCCTTTAAATGTCCTTATTTCTAATGAGAAATCCTCACTTCCTGTTCTTCTGTCTGTAACTCCACATAGTAATGCGGGGCTTTCTCCCCTGGCGTGGGGTGTTGTGCTCGCCCGCTCCCTTGGACTACAGGAGAGTCAGGACGCTCTCTACATTGCAGACAAAGGAGCTGTGTGTTAGTGGGCGTCCTGACACTCCTGCTCGCCCCCTCAAGAGGTTTTCTCCACACCAGGAAGAAAGCCTCCTATTACTGTGTGGAGTTACAGACAGAAGAACGGGAAGTGAGGATTTCTCAGAAGTCCTCCTTCACTTACCTCATCCTTTAATTTTGCCTTTAAATGTCCGTATTTCTTCTGAGAAATCCTCACTTCCTGTTCTTCTGTCTGTAACTCCACACAGTAATGCAGGGCTTTCTCCCTGGTGTGGAGAAAGCCTCTTGAGGGGGTGAGGGGGCGAGCAGTGGGGTCTCTTCTGAAGGATCAGCACGACTCTGGATACTCTGGATCGATTCGGTTTGCATTTGTCAGTGCTATACAAGTTACTCACTCACTCTGTGTTTACACACACGGAGCGCCACGTCCCTGCTGCTCGCGGGTACCTGGCGGACATCGTGACCACCAGGCACGCGCATCGGCATCTCGGGCGCCCAGTGGCTGGAGGCCGTATATAGACGGCAATTAAGAGCCACATTGTGGCTGTAAAAACCCGCCGGGCGGGCGGGAAGTGGTTAAGTGTGTCCTAGGGAGTGGTGAGGTGGGAGTCCCTGTATACTGCACAAATCTGTCCTTTATGGAAGAGTGGCAAGAAGAAAGACATTTCTTAAAGATATCCATAAAAAGTGTTGTTTAAAATTTGCCACAAGCCACCTGGGAGACACACCAAACATGTGGAAGAAGGTGCTCTGCTCAGATGAAACCAAAATCAAACTATTTGGCAACAATGCAAAACGTTATGTTTGGCTTTAAAGCAACACAGCTCATCACCCTGAACACACCGTCCCCACTGTGAAACATGGTGGTGGCAGCATCATGGTTTGGGCCTGCTTTTCTTCAGCAGGGACAGGGAAGATGGTTAGAATTGATGGGAAGATGGATGGAGCCAAAAACAGGACCATTCTGAAAGAAAACCTGATGGAGTCTGCAAAAGACCTGAGACCTGGGACAGAGATGTGTCTTCCAACAAGACAATGATCCAAAACATAAAGCAAAATCTATATATATTTAACCACTTCCATACCAGGCACTTACGCACCTTCCCGCCCAAGCCAATTTTCAGCTTTCAGCACTGTCGCAATTTGAATGACAATTGCGCGGTCATGCTACACTGCACCCAAACAAAATTGGCGTCCCTTTTTCCCCACAAATAGAGCTTTCTTTTGGTGGTATTTGATCACCTCTGCGTTTTTTTTTTTTTGTGCAACAACTAAAAATAGAGCGAAGATTTTGAAAAAAAAATAAAGTTTTTATTTTTTTCTGTTAATTTTTTTGTAAATGAGTATGTTTTCTCTTTCAATTATGGGCACCGATGAGGTGGCACTGATGGGCACCGATGAGGTGGCACTGATGGGCACCGATGAGGTAGTTCTGATGGGCACCGATTAGGTAGCACTGATGGGCACTGATAGGCGGCGCTGGTATTGGGCACTGATGGGCACTCATGGGCGGCACTGATGGGCACTCATGGGCGGCACTGATGGGCACTCATAGGCAGCACTGGGCACTCATAGGCGGCACAGGTGGGCACTCATAGGCGGTACAGGTGGGCACTGATAGGCGGCACAGGTGGGCACTGATAGGCGGCACAGGTGGGCACTGATAGGCGGCACAGGTGGGCACTGATAGGTGGCACAGGTGGGCACTGGTAGGTGGGCACTGGGCATGGATTGGCACTGTGGGGTGGCACTGACAGACACTGGGGTGGCACTGATGATCACTGAGGGGTGGCACTGATGGATCAATAAAAAGTGTACTACAGCGCTAATTAAAAAATTAATTCCAGGAACACCAAATAAAATACCAAATAACACAGCTGCTATCCATGTGGTACCAAATCAAACAGTGAAAAATTATTAATAATATAGGATGCGCTGATATTAACTTAATAGTGTAAATCATACAGACAAAACAAATATATCAGGGAGGAACAATCTCCATATGTGTTTAAATACATGTGATTAGTCCTTAATCAAGTGCACAGTGAAGGCAGCAGCACGGATTCCATACAAGGAAAAACACATAAACGATGCCCTCCTTCACTAAGAGTGTGGATCCCAACTGAGAATCAGGTGATCAGGCACTCGTAGCAGATGAATATGAAAAAAAGGAGAAGAAAAAAACCTCATTGCACAAACATCGGATAACAGGCGGATAATACGATCCAACAACCATCAGCAAATGCACTCACGGATCCCCGCTTAGTATAAGCATGAAACGCCACTCAGTGCGCTGTCTCCTCAACTCGATCCGATGGACTCGGATACGATCGTAGGCTCCTCCCTACGCGTTACGTCACGGGCACGAATAAGTCGCGTGCCCGTGACGTAACGCGTAGGGAGGAGCCTACGATCGTATCCGAGTCCATCGGATCGAGTTGAGGAGACAGCGCACTGAGTGGCGTTTCATGCTTATACTAAGCGGGGATCCGTGAGTGCATTTGCTGATGGTTGTTGGATCGTATTATCCGCCTGTTATCCGATGTTTGTGCAATGAGGTTTTTTTCTTCTCCTTTTTTTCATATTCATCTGCTACGAGTGCCTGATCACCTGATTCTCAGTTGGGATCCACACTCTTAGTGAAGGAGGGCATCGTTTATGTGTTTTTCCTTGTATGGAATCCGTGCTGCTGCCTTCACTGTGCACTTGATTAAGGACTAATCACATGTATTTAAACACATATGGAGATTGTTCCTCCCTGATATATTTGTTTTGTCTGTATGATTTACACTATTAAGTTAATATCAGCGCATCCTATATTATTAATAATTTTTCACTGATGGATCAATGTTGCCAATCAGTGCCCATGTGTGGGCACTGATTGGCATCATTTTTTTTTACTGCCACCCCTTTTTTTTTTTGTCTTTTTTTTTTTTTGTCATTTTTTTTTTTTTTTTTCATTTTTTTGTGTCTTTTTTTTGTATTTTTTTTATTTTCCTGGTGGTCTAGTGTGGCGATCCGAGGGGGGGCTGCGCTGATAAACAATCAGCGCGAACCCCCCCTGTCAGGAGAGCCGCTGATCGGCTCTCCTGTACTCGCGTCTGTCAGACGCGAGTGAGGAAGAGCCGTCGGCGGCTCTTCCTGTTTACATCGTGATCAGCCGTGATTGGACACGGCTGATCACGTGGTAACGAGGCTCCGCCGGAGACTCGTTACCGAGATCGGAGGTGCAGGGTGTCAGACTGACACCCCGCATCACCGATCGCCGCGCTGCGCGCCCGCACGGGCGCGTGCGGCATGAAATCGTGCTAGACGTTTGAGAACGTCTAGTCACGATTTCATAACCACTTCCCTGCCGTAAATCGGCTATTGGCCGGGCGGGAAGTGGATATATATATATATTCTATCTAAAAAATACTTCTAGCGGTTTCCCATGCTTTGTCTTAGTTGTGTGCGCAGAATTCTAATATATATCTTATCGCTCTCGGCGTTGGATTAACACGTCTTCATCAGCTACGACTGGTGGCGTAATCACATCCTCAGTTGCAGGTCTCTATGCATCCTCATTACAGAGCTGGCAGTCGGTGACACTGATGAAGGGAGGGGGAGACGGGGAGCGCGGGTCGGCAGTGACACTTTAATCACCCTGGTTAGGAGGTCAGTGTGGAAGATTACAGGAAGACAACTTCAATAGACAAAGTGATCTTTTCTTTCTGAAGAGCCGGCCCGTCTCCCGTCTTGGCTCTCTTGGCTCTCTTGGCTCGTATTTCTAACACTGGTTTTACGAATATACTGTAGAATTTAAAAGCCGTTGAAGGTAAGCAGCGAATGTACAGCGATTCTATGATAAAAGTGCGGGCAGTGGGTCTGCAGTACGGAATGTATCCAGTCACATTGGCCGAAATGTAAAAGGGGTTGTAAAGGTAATTTTTTTCCCTAAATAGCTTCCTTTACCTTAGTGCAGTCGTCCTTCACTCACCTCATCCTTCATTTTGCTTTTAAATGTCCTTATTTCTTCTGAGAAATCCTCACTTCCTGTTCTTCTGTCCGTAACTCCACACCGCAATGCAAGGCTTTCTCTCTGGTGTGGAGTGTCGTGCTCGCCCCTCTCTTGGACTACAGGAGAGTCAGGACGCTCTCTACGTTGCAGATAAAGGAGCTGTGTGTTAGTGGGCGTCCTGACTCTCCTGCTCGCCCACTCAAGAGGTTTTCTCCACACCAGGAAGAAAGCCTCCTATTACTGTGTGGAGTTACAGACAGAAGAACAGGAAGTGAGGGTTTCTCAGAAGAAATAAGGACATTTAAAAGCAAAATGGAAGGATGAGGTAAGTGAAGGAGGACTGCACTGAGGTAAAGGAAGCTATTTAGGCCCCTTTCACACGTCCGCATCTGCCGCTCCGTTTTTACAAGTCCGTTTACGGACTTGTAATGGGCCCTATGGGATCGCGTCCGCAATGATCTGCGTCCGTCTGGATCTGGTTTTTCGGACGGAAGAAACCCCTATTTTTCTTCCGGCGGATCGGATCGGATGAATACGGACAAACGGTCCGTATTCATCCGATTCCCCATAGGGGAGAGCGGAGGAGAGACAAGGGCGGTCCCTGCACAGTGTGCGGGGACCGCCCTGTCCGCCGACAGCTGAGCGGGGACGCCCGCTGAGCCGACGGACACACGGAGCAGACCAAAAAACGGTCTGCTCCGTGTGAAAGGACCCTTAGGGATAAAATTGTACCTTTACAACTAGGGTTGTCCAGATACCGATACTAGTATCGGTATCGGGACCGATACCAAGTATTTGCGGGAGTACTTGTACTCGAGCAAATGCTCCAGATGCCTAAATAGAATACTTTTTTTGTATTTATCAACATGTTCTGTGAAAATTCTTTGAGTTTTTTACTATTGCGTGACAAGAAAATACATTTTTTTTATAAATTTTTACTCATTTTTATACTTTTATAATGTCTTGAGTTAGAGTTCTTCATAATTCTAAAGAAAATATCCTTAGTCTGTATTGTGGTTTGAAAACTGTCACATGACATTTAAAAAAAGTATCGGTATTCGGTATCGGCGAGTACATGAAAAAAAGTATCGGTACTTGTACTTGGTCCTAAAAAAGTGGTATTGGGACAACCCTATTTACAACCCTTTTAACCACGCCGATAAACGTCGGCAGAATGGCGCGGCTGGGCACAAGCACATACAGGTACGTTGCCTTTAAAAACCCAGCCGTGAGTCGCGTGCGCCGCCGGCCCGAAGCTCCGTGACCGCGGAACCCGCCGACCCGATCGCCGCCAGTGTCCCGCGATCGGTCACAGGAGCTGAAGAACGGGGAGAGGTGAGTGTAAACAAACCTTCCTTGTACTTCACTGTGGCAGTGTCACTGATAGTCTGTTCCCTGATATAGGGAATGACGATCACTGACGTCACACGTCCAGCCCCGCCCCCCTACAGTTAGAAACAAAAAAGAGGTCACACATAACCCATTCAGCGCCCCCTAGTGGTTAACTCCTAAACGGCAATTGTAATTTTCACAGTAATCAGTGCGTTTTTATAGCACTTTTCGCAATGGTCCCAAAAATGTGTCAAAATTGTCCGATGTGTCTGCCATAATTTTGCAGTCACGAAAAAAATGGCTGATCGCCGCCATTAGTAGTAAAAAAAAAATTAATAAAAATGCCATAAAACTACCCCCAATTTGGTTTGCGCAAATTGATAACCGCTTACTGCGTTTTTTTTTTTTACCACTAAACTGGCCTAAACTGAGGAAAAAAATGTTTTTTTTTTAAATCTTTTTTGGGGATATTTATTATAGCAAAAACCAAAAAATATTAATTTTTTTTTTAAATTGTCGCTCTATTTTTGTTTATAGCGCAAAAAAATAAAAACCGCAGAGGTGATCAAATACCACCAAAATAAAGCTCTATTTGTGGGGAAAAAAAAGGACGCCAATTTTGTTTGGGAGCCACATCGCACGACCGCGCAATTGTCAGTTAAAGCAACGCAGTGCCGAAATTGCAAAAACTGGCCAGGTCCTTTACCTGCATAATGGTCCGGGTCTTAAGTGGTTAAAGCAAAACTCCAATCACAAAAAAAAAGTTGGCCTGTTTAAAAGTAAAAAAAATAAAAAAATCCTGCAAAACTAGCCTTTGTTTCAGAGTTGTCCGTGTAGTACTTATTTTCCACCATAAGGTGTCCCCAGTCTTTTGGGTTGAACTACTTTTTTCTATTGCCCAACCCACTTCCTATAAGCCTAAGACATCATTTATCCAACCCCAGCCTGTGCCAGGACAGTGAAAGCAGATGCAGCGCACTGATCTGTGTGTCACACCACTCTCTCCTCCTATCAGCATGCTCTTTGCACTGCACACAAGGCTTATACAAGCTCGCATTTAGGTGCTTGCATAAAAAAGTGATTTAGGGGTAAAGGGACGGGCAGAAGTTTGGGGGTAAAGGAAGGGCAGACAGGTTTGGGGGCAGGGATGGGCAGCAGTTTAGGGGTAATGGGGCCGGGGCAGAGGACAGGCAGAGGTGGGGGGGGGGGGGGGTAAAGGTATGGGCTGAGATTTGAGGGTGGGGGATTGGCAGCAGTTTGGTGTAGGGATCTGACTGAGGTTTAGGGGGTAAAAGACTGGCAGAGGTTTGGGGCTGAGGGACAGGCAGAGGTTTAGGGGGTTAAGGGAATTGTAGAGGTTTTGTGGTTAAGGGATAGGCAGAGATTTGGGGACAGGGGTCGGGCAGAGGTTTGGGGGCAGGGGTCTGCCAGATGTAGAGGGGTAATGGGCCGGCAGAGGTTTGGAGGGGATGAGGGACAGGCAGAGGTTTGGGGTGTAGAAGGGGCAGAGGTATTTGGGGGTGTAGAAGGGGGCAGAGGTTTAGGTGTGGAGAAGGGGCGGAGGTATTGGGTGTGGAGAAGGGGGCAGAGGTATTTGGGGGTGGAGAAGGGGGCAGAGGTATTTGGGGGTGGAGAAGGGGGCAGAGGTATTAGAGGTGGAGAAGGGGCAGAGGTATTTGGGGGTGGAGAAGGGGCAGAGGTATTTGGGGGTGGAGAAGGGGGCAGAGGTATTAGGGGTGGAGAAGGGGCGGAGGTATTGGGGGTGGAGAAGGGGCAGATGTATTTGGGGGTGGAGAAGGGGCAGAGGTATTTGGGGGTGGAGAAGGGGCAGAGGTATTTGGGGTGGAGAAGGGGGCAGATGTATTGGGGGTGGAGAAGGGGCAGATGTATTTGGGGGTGGAGAAGGGGCAGAGGTATTTGGGGGTGGAGAAGGGGCAGAGGTATTTGGGGGTGGAGAAGGGGGCAGAGGTATTAGGGGTGGAGAAGGGGCAGAGGTATTTGGGGGTGGAGAAGGGGCAGATGTATTGGGGGTGGAGAAGGGGCAGAGGTATTTGGGGGTGGAGAAGGGGGCAGAGGTATTGGGGTGGAGAAGGGGGCAGGTATTGGGGGTGGAGAAGGGGGCAGAGGGGGGTGGAGAAGGGGGCAGAGGTATTGGGGGTGGAGAAGGGGGCAGAGGGGGGTGGAGAAGGGGGCAGAAGGGGGCAGATTGGGGGTGGAGAAGGGGGCAGAGGTATTGGTGTGGAGAAGGGGGCAGAGGTTTGGGTGTGGAGAAGGGGGCAGAGGTTTGGGTGTGGTTTGGGTGTGGAGAAGCAGAGGGGGCAGAGGTTTGGGTGTGAAGAAGGGGGCAGAGGTTTGGGTGTGGAGAAAGGGGCAGAGGTATTTGGGTGTGGAGAAGGGGCAGAGGTATTTGGGTGTGGAGAAGGGGGCAGAGGTTTGGGTGTGGAGAAGGGGGCAGAGAGTGTGGAGAAGGGGGCAGAGGTTTGGGTGTGGAGAAGGGGGCAGAGGTTTGGGTGTGGAGAAGGGGGCAGAGGTTTGGGTGTGGAGAAGGGGGCAGAGGTTTCTGTGTGGAGAAGGGGGCAGAGGTTTGGGTGTGGAGAAGGGGGCAGAGGTTTGGGTGTGGAGAAGGGGGCAGAGGTTTGGGTGTGGAGAAGGGGGCAGAGGTTTGGGTGTGGAGAAGGGGGCAGAGGTTTGGGTGTGGAGAAGGGGGCAGAGGTTTGGGTGTGGAGAAGGGGGCAGAGGTTTGGGTGTGGAGAAGGGGGCAGAGGTTTGGGGTGTTTGGGTGTGGAGAAGGGGGCAGAGGTTTGGGTGTGGAGAAGGGGGCAGAGGTTTGGGTGTGGAGAAGGGGGCAGAGGTTTGGGTGTGGAGAAGGGGGCAGAGGTTTGGGTGTGGAGAAGGGGGCAGAGGTTTGGGTGTGGAGAAGGGGGCAGAGGTTTGGGTGTGGAGAAGGGGGCAGAGGTTTGGGTGTGGAGAAGGGGGCAGAGGTTTGGGTGTGAAGAAGGGGGCAGAGGTTTGGGTGTGGAGAAGGGGGCAGAGGTATTGGTGTAGAGAAGGGGGTAGAGGTTTGGGTGTGGAGAAGAGGGCAGAGGTTTGGGTGTGAAGAAGGGGGCAGAGGTTTGGGTGTGGAGAAGGGGGCAGAGGTTTGTGTGTGGAGAAAGGGGCAGAGGTATTTGGGTGTGGAGAAGGGGGCAGAGGTTTGGGTGTGAAGAAGGGGGCAGAGGTTTGGGTGTGAAGAAGGGGGCAGAGGTTTGGGTGTGGAGAAAGGGGCAGAGGTATTTGGGTGTGGAGAAGGGGGCAGAGGTATTTGGGTGTGGAGAAGGGGGCAGAGGTGTTTGGGTGTGGAGAAGGGGGCAGAGGTGTTTGGGTGTGGAGAAGGGGGCAGAGGTGGAGAAGGGGGCAGAGGTTTGGGTGTGGAGAAGGGGGCAGAGGTGTTTGGGTGTGGAGAAGGGGGCAGAGGTGTTTGGGTGTGGAGAAGGGGGCAGAGGTTTGGGTGTGGAGAAGGGGGCAGAGGTTTGGGTGTGGAGAAGGGGGCAGAGGTGTTTGGGTGTGGAGAAGGGGGCAGAGGTTTGGGTGTGGAGAAGGGGGCAGAGGTTTGGGTGTGGAGAAGGGGGCAGAGGTTTGGGTGTGGAGAAGGGGGCAGAGGTGTTTGGGTGTGGAGAAGGGGGCAGAGGTTTGGGTGTGGAGAAGGGGGCAGAGGTTTGGAGAAGGGGGCTGGGTGTGGAGAAGGGGGCAGAGGTGTTTGGGTGTGGAGAAGGGGGCAGAGGTGTTTGGGTGTGGAGAAGGGGGCAGAGGTTTGGGTGTGGAGAAGGGGGCAGAGGTGTTTGGGTGTGGAGAAGGGGGCAGAGGTTTGGGTGTGGAGAAGGGGGCAGAGGTTTGGGTGTGGAGAAGGGGGCAGAGGTTTGGGTGTGGAGAAGGGGGCAGAGGTGTTTGGGTGTGGAGAAGGGGGCAGAGGTTTGGGTGTGGAGAAGGGGGCAGAGGTTTCTGTGTGGAGAAGGGGGCAGAGGTGTTTGGGTGTGGAGAAGGGGGCAGAGGTGTTTGGGTGTGGAGAAGGGGGCAGAGGTTTGGGTGTGGAGATGGGGGCAGAGGTTTGGGTGTGGAGAAGGGGGTAGAGGTGTTTGGGTGTGGAGAAGGGGGCAGAGGTTTGGGTGTGGAGATGGGGGCAGAGGTTTGGGTGTGGAGAAGGGGGTAGAGGTGTTTGGGTGTGGAGAAGGGGGCAGAGGTTTGGGTGTGGAGAAGGGGGCAGAGGTTTCTGTGTGGAGAAGGGGGCAGAGGTGTTTGGGTGTGGAGAAGGGGGCAGAGGTGTTTGGGTGTGGAGAAGGGGGCAGAGGTTTGGGTGTGGAGAAGGGGACAGAGGTGTTTGGGTGTGGAGAAGGGGGCAGAGGTTTGGGTGTGGAGAAGGGGGCAGAGGTTTGGGTGTGGAGAAGGGGGCAGAGGTTTGGGTGTGGAGAAGGGGGCAGAGGTGTTTGGGTGTGGAGAAGGGGGCAGAGGTTTGGGTGTGGAGAAGGGGGCAGAGGTTTCTGTGTGGAGAAGGGGGCAGAGGTGTTTGGGTGTGGAGAAGGGGGCAGAGGTGTTTGGGTGTGGAGAAGGGGGCAGAGGTTTGGGTGTGGAGATGGGGGCAGAGGTTTGGGTGTGGAGAAGGGGTAGAGGTGTTTGGGTGTGGAGAAGGGGGCAGGGGTGTTTGGGTATGGAGAAGGGGGCAGAGGTTTGGGTGTGGAGAAGGGGGCAGAGGTTTGGGTGTGGAGAAGGGGGTAGAGGTGTTTGGGTGTGGAGAAGGGGGCAGAGGTTTGGGTGTGGAGAAGGGGGCAGAGGTTTGGGTGTGGAGAAGGGGGCAGAGGTTTGGGTGTGGAGAAGGGGGCAGAGGTTTGGGTGTGGAGAAGGGGGCAGAGGTGTTTGGGTGTGGAGAAGGGGGCAGAGGTTTGGGTGTGGAGAAGGGGGCAGAGGTTTCTGTGTGGAGAAGGGGGCAGAGGTGTTTGGGTGTGGAGAAGGGGGCAGAGGTGTTTGGGTGTGGAGAAGGGGGCAGAGGTTTGGGTGTGGAGATGGGGGCAGAGGTTTGGGTGTGGAGAAGGGGGTAGAGGTGTTTGGGTGTGGAGAAGGGGGCAGGGGTGTTTGGGTATGGAGAAGGGGGCAGAGGTTTGGGTGTGGAGAAGGGGGCAGAGGTTTGGGTGTGGAGAAGGGGGTAGAGGTGTTTGGGTGTGGAGAAGGGGGCAGGGGTGTTTGGGTATGGAGAAGGGGGCAGAGGTTTGGGTGTGGAGAAGGGGCAGAAGTATAGGGTTAGGGGACGGACAGCAGCGTTCCATCAGTCAGCCAGTTGTGGCTTCCTCTCTGGGTACATATGTGTGACTCGGGGGAGGAGGAGGAGGGGGGGGTCTGCCTTTCTCTATAAGTAAGACTGAAGGCAGGAGGCAGCTGGAGAGGAGGAGCGCACATCGGCTTTCCTTGCATTCCACGCTCGCTGTTCTCTGGAAGACACAGCCGTCACAATGCTGCCAATTCCCCGGCTGGCAAGGGACACATTATCTGGATTACTGCCATCTGCAGCCAATGGTGTCAGGACTGTTGCGGGTCCCTGGCTGGTGTGGTGGGTCTGAGCCTGGAGTGGGCACAGCTGGACGCCTGACACTTTGGCACGGGGGGCACAAGTCTCAGGATCCAGCGCTGAGCACATCCACTTTCTTCTCTGTCTCTGATAATAACGGTTCGCAGCCTCACCTGCCGTCGCCGCTCGCTGTGATTGGCTGTGGAGGGGTGCGGTGAGGCTGACCAGGATCCCAAACTTTTTTGTTTTCTGATTTGTTACAAAGCTGTAAAGTCTGAAGACCTTGAGGTAAGTGATCTGTGACTGGACTGTGGTGGCCGACAGCTCGGGGTGTAGCGATCGAAGCGATCGATGAAGCGTCTCTGGGGAAATTGGTTTGCTGTGTCTGTGGAGGTGTGAATATCGGAAGACTGAACAATGTAACTGCCCTTATATATTCCGATCGGAGAGCGGAGCGTTTAACCCTTCGCTGCCAGGTGTGCGCGCTTGTAGGCGGCTTGCCTGTGATCTGCGATCGGCATGATTAAGTCAGACGATTTACATCTAAAGAATTTATGAAATGCAAATGAACATGGCTTGGGGGGGTCTTCTCCCATGGTGGGATTCATTAGTGCCGGCTGCCAAATTATCTAGTGTTGCTTCCTTTATCTCCCTACAGATGGTGTGCATGGTGGCCTTAGAATATTGTGGGTCACCTGCTGTGTGTGTACCTGATCATGGTCTTCCTTGTACCGGGTCATGGTCGTCCCTGTACCGGGTCATGGTCGTCCCTGTACCGGGTCATGGTCGTCCCTGTACCGGGTCATGGTCGTCCTTGTACCGGGTCATGGTCGTCCTTGTACCGGGTCATGGTCGTCCTTGTACCGGGTCATGGTCGTCCTTGTACCGGGTCATGGTCGTCCTTGTACCGGGTCATGGTCGTCCTTGTACCTGGTCATGGTCGTCCTTGTACCTGGTCATGGTCGTCCTTGTACCTGGTCATGGTCGTCCTTGTACCTGGTCATGGTCGTCCTTGTACCTGGTCATGGTCGTCCTTGTACCGGGTCATGGTCTTCCTTGTACCGGGTCATGGTCTTCCTTGTACCGGGTCATGGTCGTCCTTGTACCGGGTCATGGTGGTCCTTGTACCGGGTCATGGTCGTCCTTGTACCGGGTCATGGTACTTGTTGTACCTGTCATGTTGCTTCCTCCATCTCCCTAGATGGTGTACATGGTGTCCTTACAGTTTTTTGGGTCACCTGTTGTGTCTGTACCTGCCATAGTTGTCCTTATACCTGTCGTAGTCCTCTTTGTGCCCACTCATAGTCCTCGTTGTGCCCAGTCATGGTTTTTCTTTGTGCCCGGTCATGGTCCTCCTTGTGCTCCGTCATGGTCCTCCCCCCCGTATCCGTCATGGTCCTCCCCCCGTATGCGTCATGGTCCTCCCCCTGTATGCGTCATGGTCCTCCCCTTGTATTCATCATGGTCCTCCCCCCGTATGCGTCATGGTCCTCCCCCCGTATCCGTCATGGTCCTCCCCCCGTATGCGTCATGGTCCTCCCCCCGTATGCGTCATGGTCCTCCCTCCCGTATCGGTCATGGTCCTCCCTCCCGTATCGGTCATGGTCCTCCCTCCCGTATCGGTCATGGTCCTCCCTCCCGTATCGGTCATGGTCCTCCCTCCCGTATCGGTCATGGTCCTCCCTCCCGTATCGGTCATGGTCCTCCCTCCCGTATCTGTCATGATCTGAACTCTCTTGTGTAATGCCAGGAGCAGTGATGAGAGGCGCGGAATTCTCCTAGTTAAGCTTTAGTTGTCTTAGTAATAAAGCGATTAGCATCGGAGTTCTGATTTTTGGTGGTGGTCCATGGTTCCGTTTGTGGTGTTGGTCCATGATTCCGGATGTGGTGTTGGTGGATTGGTCCATGGCTCTGGTTGTGGTGGATTGGTCCATGGTTCTGGTGTTGGTGGAATGGTCCATGGTTCTGGTGTTGGTGGATTGGTCCATGGTTCTGGTGTTGGTGGATTGGTCCATGGTTTCCGGTTGTGGTGTTGGTGGATTGGTCCATGGTTTCCGGTTGTGGTGTTGGTGGATTGGTCCATGGTTTCCGGTTCTGGTGTTGGTGGATTGGTCCATGGTTTCCGGTTGTGGTGTTGGTGGATTGGTCTATGGCCTTGGTTGTGATGTTGGTGAATTGGTCCATTGTTGTGGTGTTGGTGGATTGGTCCATGGTTCTGTTTGTGGTGTTGGTGGATTGGTCCATGGTTCTGTTTGTGGTGTTGGTGGATTGGTCCATGGTTCCGGTTGTGGTGGATTGGTCCATGGTTCCGAGTTGTGGTGTTGGTGGATTGGTTTATTGTTGTGGTACAGCCCTGGGCTGGTTGAGGATCAAACTTTGCCGGGAAGCTTGGTCTGATCTCCTGTAAAGTAAGCCAGAACATGGCGGCAGTCTCTAGTGACCCTACAGCTTTCTTTAGTACTCTTTTGTAACTATGTTGGTAGCCTCTCTAACATTCCCTTGTAACTGAGAAATCAATGTAAGTGGGAAGCAGTCTCTTGTGACCAAGCAGTAGTCTCTAGCAAGTCATGTGTGGCTGGGAAGCAGTCTTTAGAAGTCTTTGGATCGAGCAGTAATCTCCAGCATTCTATTAGCAGCAGTCTCTAGAAGCCTCTAGTATTCTCTTGCAACTGAATAGCAGTCTCTAAGGCTCCATGCACACGGAAGCTAAAAAAAAAAAAAAAAAGCTATAAAAAAAACGCTAGTAGCTTTGCAGGGAGCCTATCAACGTTTATTAGTGTTTTTGCAATAGCATTTATTAGCGTTTTTCAGTGTAGCATTTTTTAGCTTTTTTATTTTTTTATGGATAAAAAAAACGCTGGCGACATAGTTTTTCAGCGTTTTGCTTTTTTTTAGCATTTTTTCCCACTGAAAAACTGCACTTTGAACGCAAATTGCGGGCGTGCAGAAAAAAAGCCAATAGACCCGAAAGCTAGTTAACAATAAAAACGCCCAGGTGTGCATGAGCACATAGGCTAACGTAGAGTTCAGTTTATGGGCTTTTTTTTTTAAAACACCAATAAACTGCAGTTTATCAGCTTCAGTGTGCATGGAGCCTTGTAATAGTTTTTTTAAACTGAGCAGCAAAATTTTGAAGCATCTTTTTAAATGAACAACAGTCTCTAGTAGGCTTGTGTAAGTGATCAGCAATCTCTATTAGTCTCTTGTGACTGAGCAGCAGTCTCGCAAAGCAGTCTCTTATACTCTCTTCTATCACCCAGGGGCTCTATTGGTGAGATCTCTACACACAGTGTCCAGGTCTGTACACATGCTGTGCCCATTATGAGGGGTTCCCACCATCCCTGTGCTGAGTTCCCAGGTCTGTACACCTGCTGTGCCCATTATGAGGGGATCCCACCATCCCTGTGCTGAGTTCTCAGGTCTGTACACCTGCTGTGCCCATTATGAGGGGTTCCCACCATCCCTGTGCTGAGTTCCCAGGTCTGTACACCTGCTGTGCCCATTATGAGGGGTTCCCACCATCCCTGTGCTGAGTTCCCAGGTCTGTACACCTGCTGTGCCCATTATGAGGGGTTCCCACCATCCCTGTGCTGAGTTCCCGGGTCTGCACACCTTCTGTGCCCATTATAAGGGGTTCCCACCATCCCTGTGCTGAGTTCTCAGGTCTGTACACCTGCTGTGCCCATTATGAGGGGTTCCCACCATCCCTGTGCTGAGTTCCCAGGTCTGTACACCTGCTGTGCCCATTATGAGGGGTTCCCACCATCCCTGTGCTGAGTTCCCAGGTCTGTACACCTGCTGTGCCCATTATGAGGGGTTCCCACCATCCCTGTGCTGAGTTCCCGGGTCTGTACACCCGCTGTGCCCATTATGAGGGGTTCCCACCATCCCTGTGCTGAGTTCCCAGGTCTGTACACCTGCTGTGCCCATTATGAGGGGTTCTCACCATCCCTGTGCTGTGTTCCCGGGTCTGTACACCAGCTGTGCCCATTATGAGGGGTTCCCACCATCCCTGTGCTGAGTTCCCAGGTCTGTACACCCGCTGTGCCCATTATAAGGGGTTCCCACCATCCCTGTGCTGAGTTCCTGGGTCTGTACACCTGCTATACCAATTATGAGGGGTTCCCACCATCCCTGTGCTGAGTTCCTGGGTCTGTACACCTGCTATACCCATTATGAGGGGTTCCCACCATCCCTGTGCTGAGTTCTCAGGTCTGTACACCCGATGTGCCCATTATGAGGGGTTCCCACCATAGGTGTGCGCAGCCTGTGACATTAGGGTGTGCACCTGAAAGCTTAAAAACATGGTATGGATCTTTTACTGTGTTCATTAAGAAAGGGAAGAGGCCGGTAAATGACAATACCCCTTCCCCCACTCTTCCTGAAATATCATCTATGTGTGCCTACTGCAGTAGCCAATGGGAGAGGAGGGAAGTCAGCCATGCTGTTGGAGGGCATCCTGGACAGTAGGGGGAATCTGCACTGCAGGGAGTGATTAGGGTGTGCCTGGGCACACCTGGCACACCCTGTGCGCACGCCTATGGTTCCCACCATCCCTGTGCTGAGTTCCCAGGTCTGTACACCCGATGTGCCCATTATGAGGGGTTCCCACCATCCCTGTGCTGAGTTCCCAGGTCTGTACACCCGATGTGCCCATTATGAGGGGTTCCCACCATCCCTGTGCTGAGTTCCTGGGTCTGTACACCTGCTGTGCCCATTGAGGGGTTCCCACCATCCCTGTGCTGAGTTCTCAGGTCTGTACACCTGATGTGCCCATTATGAGGGGTTCCCACCATCCCTGTGCTGAGTTCCTGGGTCTGTACACCTGCTGTGCCCATTATGAGGGGTTCCCACCATCCCTGTGCTGAGTTCCTGGGTCTGTACACCTGCTGTGCCCATTATGAGGGGTTCCCACCATCCCTGTGCTGAGTTACCGGGTCTGTACATCTGCTGTGCCCATTGAGGGGTTCCCACCATCCCTGTGTTGAGTTCCTGGGTCTGTACACTGGCTGTGCCCATTATGTGGGGTTCCCACCATCCCTGTGTTGAGTTCCTGGGTCTGTACACTGGCTGTGCCCATTATGAGGGGTTCCCACCATCCCTGTGCTGAGTTCTCAGGTCTGTACACCTGTTGTGCCCATTATGAGGGGTTCCCACCATCCCTGTGCTGAGTTCCCGGGTCTGTACACCTGCTGTGCCCATTATGAGGGGTTCCCACCATCCCTGTGCTGAGTTCCCGGGTCTGTACACCTGCTGTGCCCATTATGAGGGGTTCCCACCATCCCTGTGCTGAGTTCCCAGGTCTGTACACCCGCTGTGCCCATTATAAGGGGTTCCCACCATCCCTGTGCTGAGTTCCCAGGTCTGTACACCCGCTGTGCCCATTATGAGGGGTTCCCACCATCCCTGTGCTGAGTTCCCAGGTCTGTACACCTGCTGTGCCCATTATAAGGGGTTCCTATCATCCCTGTTGGCTTTATTTTATTATATGGAGAATGTAATGGGAAAATCTGGATCACGCAAGATGGGCAGAGCTGGGAATTACGGCACAGAGGTGACACTTGGGAGTCCCCAAGATGCATAAGACCTCATAGGCTGACTCCAATACCTTAGGCTTCACCTATAGATATATATAGACACACTATCTTACCAAAAGTATTGGGACGCCTGCCTTTACACACACAGGAACTCTAATGGCATCCAAGTCTTAGTCCGTAGGGTTCAATATTGGGTTGGCCCCCCCTTTGCAGCTATAACAGCTTCACCTCTTCTGGGAAGGCCGTCCACAAGGTTTAGGAGTGTCTATGGGAATGTTTCACCATTCTTCCAGAAGAGCTTTTGTGAGGTCAGGCAGTGATGTTGATGAGAAGGCCTGGCTCGCAGTCTCCACTCCAATTCATCCCAAAGGTGTTCTCTCGAGTTGCAGTCAGGACTCTGTGCAGGCCAGTCAAGTTCCTCCACCCCAAACTCGCTCATCACATTACCCTCCTGTCAATGTCTGTGCCTGCTTTTCTTTCCAGAAGTATAGTTCCATTTTTTATTCGGGCATCATCCAGGGTCACCACCATCGACTCCCTGGACTGAGAGGTCGGCTCAGATGGCCTGGGCAATTCTTGGCTGTGTTCACAAATGTGTGACACAGATCTAACCCCCCCCCCCCCTGTACAGCCTGATCACTGTGGTGGGGAGACTGAGGAAATGCCTCCATCTGACTGTAGCAGACTGATGACATCTCAGCCTAGGCCAGTGATGGGGAACCTCGGCACCCCAGATGTTTTAGAACTACATTTCCCATGATGCTCATGCACTGTTGGAGCATCATGGGAAATGTAGTTTAAAAAAAATCTGGGGTGCCAAGGTTCCCCATCACTGACCTAGGCAAAGTCACTGATCGGAGATCGAGGACTTTTCTTTTGAATAATAAACGTTGGAGCTTTTCTATGCTGTTCAGGAATGCATTTATTCAGAATTGTAAAGCTACTAATAAGGACACTTAAAAGCACATCAATGATGGGGGATGGGTGGGGAGGGGGGTTATAAATATTCATGTAGTTAGTTCAGAAGCATCAGAATTACACTGAAGTCCTAAACCTTGGAGCAGTCATTGTGTAACCAGATGTTAGCTACCCAACCTGAGATGTAACCTTTAACCCCTAACCCAGTGATGGCGAACCTCGGCACCCCAGATGTTTTGGAACTACATTTCCCATGATGCTCAGCTACACTGCAGAGTGCATGAGCATCATGGGAAATGTAGTTCCAAAACATCTGGGGTGCCAAGGTTCACCATCACTGCCCTAACCCCTTCCGGACAGCCACACGCCGATTCACGTCGGCACTTTAAAGAGGGATATCTCTGTTATGGCAGCAGATATCTACCATAACCCCCGGTATCCTCGTCTTCGTCCGGCAGCCCGCTTTCCGATAATGGTGGTCTCTGCACCGGATTCGCTGCAAGATCACTGTTGGCAGTGGGAGAGGGCCCCATCCCCTCCCGCCGTCGCTCTCCGGTGCCCTCCAGCGCTTACCGGAGCCGTCGGCAGCGGCGGAAGCAATCGCGTCCGTCTCATTGCTGGGTATGGAGACAAGTGAGAGGGGAAGATGGCCCCCCACCCGTCTCCATACCATAGCAGGGCGGAAGCGACGTCAAAACTTCACTTCCGCCCACAGCTCTTAAAGGGACTTTTTTTTCTCCTTTTATTGCATTTTAGTGTAAATATGAGATGTGAGGTGTTTTTGGCCCCAGATCTCATATTTAAGAGGACCTGTCATTCTTTTTTCTATTACAAGGGATGTTTACATTCTTTGTAATAGGAATAAAAGTGACACAACTTTAAAAAATAAAATAAATACGATTTTTTTTTACCCGCCCAGTCCCGACGAGCATGCGCGTAGAAGTGAACGCATATTAAGGTAGCGCCCACATATGAAAGCAGTGTTCAAACCACACATGTGAGGTATCACCGCGATTGGCAGAGCGAGAGCAATAATTCTAGCTCTAGACCTCCGCCGTAACTCAAAATTGATAACCTGTAGATTTTTTTTTAAACGTCGCCTATGGAGATTTTTAAGGGTAAAAGTGTGTCGCCATTCCACAAGCGGATGCGATTTTGAAGCGTGACATGTTGGGTATCAATTTACTCGGCGTAACTTCATCTTTCACAATATAAAAAAGAATTCGGTTGACTTTACTGCTGTCTTATTTTTTTATTCAAAAAAGTGATTTTTTTTCCCCCAAACAAAGTGCGCTTGCAAGACCGCTGCACAAATACGATGTGACAGAAAGTATTGCAATGACCGCCATTTTATTCTCTAGGGCAGTGATGTTGAACCTTGGCACCCCAGATGTTTTGGAACTACATTTCCCATGATGCTCCACTACACTACACTGCAGCGTGCATGAGCAATCATGGGAAATGTAGTTCCAAAACATCTGGGGTGCCAAGGTTCGCCATCTAGGGTGTTAGGAAAAAAAATTATAATGTTTGGGGGTTCTAAGTAATTTTCTAGCAAAAAAAATTAAAAATTTCATTTGTAAACAACAAATCTGAAAAAGAGGCTCGGTCCTTAAGCACTTGTCCACGGGAGGACGTCATATGACTTTGGGCTAACATTACTGGTTCGTTTGTTTATTTTGTTTTTTTTATTCATTTATTCAAGTAATCATTTCCCCCCCGAAAAAATGCATTTGAAAGACAGCTGCGCAAATACAGTGCGACATAAAACATTGCAACAACCACCATTTTATTCCCATGGGTTTCTGCTAAAAAATATATATAATGTTTGGGGGTTCTGAGTAATTTTCTAGCAAAATAAATTAGATTTTTACATGTAGGAGAGAAGTAGAGCTGCGTGATTCTGGCCAAAATGAGAATTGCGTTTTTTTTTTTTTTTGCTTAGAATAAAGATCACGATTCTCGTGGCGTAAAAATCTTTCACGTTATAAAAAAAACATTTGGGCTAACGTTACTGGTTAGATTTTTTTTATTTTTTTATTAAAGTAATTTTTTTTTTTTTCATTCATTTATTCAAGTAATATATATATATATATATATATATATATATATATATATATAAATTCCCCCCAAAAAATTGCATTTGAAAGACCGCTGCGCAAATACAGTTTGACATAAAATATTGAAACAACCACTATTTTATTCCCTAGGGTCGCTGCTATAAAAAAAAAAAATGTACAGTGGAACCTCGGATTACAAGCATTATCCATTCCAGGAGAATTCTCGTAATACAAAGCACTCGCATATCAAAGCCAGTTTCCCCATAGAAGTCCATGTAAATTAAAATAATTTGTTCCGCATTGACTTTAATGGCATGCAATACCACATTCGGCCAGATGTGGGGGGGGCGCCACATAGCCTAGGAAACACTCAGAAAGGCCCGTGGACAGCTCGGCTGTCCTTGTAAAACCTCGGAACAGAGCATTCCGAACGGCTCTCCTCGGCTCTTGCACCTCTGGCCAAATGCGGTACTGCACTCCCCCTTGAATTCTGCTCATTTTGCGAGACAACAAGTTGCTCGTCTTTCAAAATGTTGGTTAACCGCGTTACTCTTAAACCGAGGTTCCACTGTATAATGTTTGGGGGTTCTAAGTCATTTTCTAGCAAAACGAGATTTTATCTTGAACACTAAGGGCCAGATTCAGAAAAGTATTTACGTCGGTGTATCTAGAGATACGCCGCGTAAATACCAAGAATAGCCGGCGTATCTTTATTCTGTATTCAGAAAAGAAGATACGCCGGCTTTCTTCTAAGATACGAGCGGCGTAATTCGCTTACACCGTCGTATCTTAGTTGCATATTTACGCTGGCCGCTAGGTGGCGCTTACGGCGGTTTAAGCGTAATATATGCAAATGAGCTATTTACGCCGATTTCCGAACGTACTTGCGGCGGCGCGTCGCAGTTTACGTTTGCGTAATCGTTAGAGCGGTGTAAGGTTACCCCTGCTATAGGAGGCGTAGCCAATGTTAAGTATGGACGTCGGGACAGCGTCGAATTGTACGTCGGTTACGTCGTTTGCATAAATCGTTCAGGAATGGGGCTCGACGTTCGTTAAGTTCACGTCGTTTACATTTGAGAAAAAGCAGCGTGATTTCGCGCATGTCCACGGACGTCCAAAAAAAAGTCAATGGCGTGGGGCCATGATTCATTTACATGAATCACGCCCCCACTTCAGCAATTTGAATTGCGCAGCCCTCCGCCATGCACTTTACACTACGCCGCCGCATACTATGGAGCAAGTGCTTTCTGAATAAGGCACTTGCCCATAATATTTGCGGCGGCGTAGTGTAAAGAGGAAACGCTACGCCGCCAGAAAGATACACATCTGAATCCGGCCCTAAATCTTTTTCTGACATTTTGTTGTTTTCGAGTGGTTAAACTTTCCTAATTTACATACAGAAGTCTTTTCCTTTGATGTAAAAGTCAAATTGTTACAATGTTTAGACTTAACATTCCACTGAGAAAGAATGTTGTAAAACTTGTCAGACTGCCCAGATTTTTTCTTCCTTTCTTTCTTTTGCCGGCTGAGAGCGGAGAGAATTCTCTGCATACAAAAGATCGGGAAATACTTTAAGATTGCAATGGGGAAGAAATCGCGATAACGATTGTTGGCGATTTTTTTTTTTTTAACCTCTTCAATACCGGGCATTTTCGCCGCCTTCCTGCCTAGGCCAGCTTTCAGCACTGTCACGCTTTGAATGACAATTGCGCGGTCGTGCGACGTGGCTCCCAAACCAAATTGACTTCACTTGAAAAGAGGAAATCTGTAGATTCTTGAATAGTTGTCTTATCGTTATTATCTGTTTATTTAGAATCTCCTGAACACATAACATTCGGTGTGTGACTTCCTGCCGGGCAATGGACATGGACGTCCGGGAAGTGGTTGTGAAATCCTGACTGGATGTCTACGGATGTCCTGCAGCATTTCATGTCGGCGCGCGCCCCCGGGGGGGCGATCGGTGATGAGGGGTGTCATTCTGACACCCTGCATTTCCGATCTTGGTAAAGAGCCTCCGGGGGAGGCTCTTTACCACGTGATCAGCTGTGTCCAATCACGGCTGATCACGATGTAAACAGGAAGAGCCGTTGACCGGCTCTTCCTCACTCGCGTCAGACAGACGCGAATAGAGGAGAGCCGATCGGCGGCTCTCCTGACAAGGGGGTTCGCGCTGATTGTTTATCAGCGCAGCCCCCCCTCGGATCCCCACACTGGACCACCAGGAAGTGCCCCCCAAATAACATAAATAGAAAAAAAAAACATATAACCGATATAAAAATCGATGACTGGCAACATGAGCACTCACTGATGCCCAGAAATGCCATCAGTGCCACCTCTTAGTGCCCATCTATGCCCAGTGCCCACCTATCAGTGCTGCCTATGAGTGCCCATCAGTGCTGCCTATGAGTGCCCATCAGTGCCACCTATGAGTGCCCATCAGTGCCGCCTATGAGTGCCCATCAGTGCAGCATACCAGCGCCGCCTATCAGTGCCGCCTCATTGGTGCCAATCAGTGCCATCTATGAGTGCCCATCAGTGCCGCCTAAGAGTGCCCATCAGTGCCGCCTAAGAGTGCCCATCAGTGCCGCCTAAGAGTGCCCATCAGTGCAGCATACCAGTGCCGCCTCATTAGTGCCCATCAGTGCCGCCTATGAGTGCCCATCAGTGCCGCCTATGAGTGCCCATCAGTGCAGCATACCAGCGCCGCCTCATTGGTGCCAATCAGTGCCGTCTATGAGTGCCCAATGCTGCCTAAGAGTGCCCATCAGTGCAGCATACCAGCACCGCCTCATTAGTGCCCATCAGTGGCACCTCATCGGTGCCCATCAGTGCTGCCATATCAGTGCCCATAATTGAAGAAAACTTACTTATTTACAAATAAAATTAAACTTAATTTTTTTCAAAAATGTCTGTCTTTTTTTAGTTACTGCGCAAAAAATAAAAACCGCAGAGGTGATCAAATACCACCAAAAGAAAGATCTATTTGTGGGGGAATAAATGATAAAAATTTCATTTGGGTACAGTGCAGCACGACCGCGCAATTGCCATTCAAATTGCGACAGCGCTGAAAGCTGAAAATTGTCCTGGGCAGGAAGGTGCGTAATTCCCCCCCCGGTATGGAAGTGGTTAAGGAATATTGGAAACAATGTAACATTAACAGTTCCTATTCGGTAGAATTCGATCAATCCTCTTGATCCCATCCCCCCCCCCCCCCCCCCAGGCTGGTGATGAAATGGCCCTCGGCGGCCCTGCATAATTGCCCTCGCCTCCCGCACAGAGCCGGCAGGAGGGGGGCGCCCCACCCAACACCCCCGCCCCTCGTCTCTGCCATTACCGCTAACTCAGCGGCCCGCATTCACGTTGTGTTCAAATGATTAAACTCATCAGCTTAAGTCCTCGCGGAGCCGCTGATGCCGCCGCCGGCCGTCGCTGTCGCTTTTTCTTCGTTTAACACAAAGGACAAATGAGGGGAGAAGTGTTACAGAATGTCCCCCGGATAAAGAAGAGAATTATGTCGGCTGTTCTGGAGCTGCGGCACCAAGACCGATTGTCAGGCGGGGGGAGGGAGGGAACGGCTCCGATCATCGGAAAGACGTTTCCAACAATGGAGTGTCACAGCTTAGGGAGTCGTTATAAAGTTCACCGGGAAGTCATTTTTTTTTGATGCAACTTTGTTTGCTGTTCCATATTTTTGTTTTTTTATTTACATAATAATTTATATAATTTTTTTTTTTAAGCTTTATTCTGGCGCTCCTACATGTAAAAATCCCTTTTTTTTTTTGCTACAAAATTACATATATGTTTTTTTTTTAGCAGAGACAATAAGGAATAAAATGGCGGCCATTGTGACTTTCTATGTCTCATGGTATTTGCGCAACAATTTTTCAAACGTGTTTTTTTGGGGGGGGAAAAATAAAGTTTTGAGAATTAAAAAAAATGACAAAACAATAAAATTAGCCCAATTTTTTTGTATAATGTGAAAAACGATGTTAAGCCGAATAGATAGATACCTAACATGTGACGCTTTAAAATTGCGCACACTTGTGGAATGGCGCCAAACTTTGGTACTTAAAGTGGTGTCACTAGGGTTGGTGTCACCCGGTGCAAAAAAAATAAATAGTGTCACCGACCACAACTATAGTCCCCCTCAGTACAGACCCCCTCCTGCAGTAGAGATCCCCCTCCCTCAGTACAGACCCCCCCATCAGTATAAACCTCACCCTCCGTACAGACACCCCCACCTCAATGCAGACTTCTCCATTAGTACAGACCACCCCCCCAGCATTACACCCCCCCAGCATTACACCCCCCCTGCAGACACCCCCCCTTAGCAGTGCAGACACCCCCCCTTAGCAGTGCAGACACCCCCCCTTAGCAGTGCAGACACCCCCCCTTAGCAGTGCAGACACCCCCCCTTAGCAGTGCAGACACCCCCCCTTAGCAGTGCAGACACCCCCCCCCCTTAGCAGTGCAGACACCCCCCCCCTTAGCAGTGCAGACACCCCCCCCCCTTATCAGTGCAGACACCCCCCCCCTTAGCAGTGCAGACACCCCCCCCCCCCTTAGCAGTGCAGACACCCCCCCCCCCCCTTAGCAGTGCAGACACCCCCCCCCCTTAGCAGTGCAGACACCCCCCCCCCTTAGCAGTACAGACACCCCCCCCCTTAGCAGTACAGACACCCCCCCCCCCTTAGCAGTACAGACACCCCCCCCCCCCTTAGCAGTACAGACACCCCCCCCCCCTTAGCAGTACAGACACCCCCCCCCTTAGCAGTACAGACACCCCCCCATCAGTACAGACACCCCCCCCATCAGTACAGACACCCCCCCCATCAGTACAGACACCCCCCCCCCATCAGTACAGACACCCCCCCCCCCATCAGTACAGACACCCCCCCCCCATCAGTACAGACACCCCCCCCCCCCCATCAGTACAGACACCCCCCCCCATCAGTACAGACACCCCCCCCCCATCAGTACAGACACCCCCCCCCATCAGTACAGACACCCCCCCCATCAGTACAGACACCCCCCCCCCATCAGTACAGACACCCCCCCCCATCAGTACAGACACCCCCCCCCCATCAGTACAGACACCCCCCCCCCATCAGTACAGACACCCCCCCCCCATCAGTACAGACACCCCCCCCATCAGTACAGACACCCCCCCCCCCATCAGTACAGAAGCCCCCATGCATTAGAAGCCCCTCCCCCATCAGTATAGACACCCCCCTTACCTCACAGACCTCAGAACAGCAGATGCACACAGCGGTGTGTCCCTCGAGCACGGGCTCCTCCTCCTCTGTGGATGTAAACAGAGAGGAGGGGGCGGCGGCTATGTTCTGCTTCACTGAGTGAGACAGCTGTGGCACAGGGAAGGGGGGCGGTGTTAGTGGTGCCCCTATTGCGGGTGTCGCCCCACGTGCGGGCCCGCACCTGACAAGCCACGCCACTGCTTAAAAATCTCCATAGGCGACGCTTTAATTTTTATTTTATTTTAACAGGTTTCCAGTTTGGAGTTACAGAGAAGGTCTCGCTCTAACGCACGCGGTAATACCTCACGTGTGATTTAAACCCTGTTTACATATCCGCATATACTTTTGAGCGCGAGCTACCGGGGACGGGGGGACTTTACTTTATTTATTTTTTATTTTACTTTTTACATTGCATTACATATTGCTTGTTTGCAATCACTCTTGCTGTGCGTGTGTGTGGCCCTTTAAGTGAGCTGCTCTTCTCCTCCCGGGGATCACCGTCCTAAAAACTGAGCGCTGAGAACGATGTGAACGCACATCTCCGCAGTGCCGCCAGGGACGTCACCTTTGGTTTCCAAGCCTTATGTGATCCTTATTAGAGAAATCCGTTCTCCCCCGTTAATTCGGATCGTTACCTCGGGTGCCCTTGTCATTTAGGCAGCCTCGTTGGTTGTGCTGATTGTTAATAACGATGCCCGGAAAGTGACGGGGACCATGTTTAGCTTGTAGATACAGAAATGCAGACGGATTTTGTTTTGACTAATTGATTTAAAGTAAAGACTGTTTGTAACTCGGCTGGCACAGCGCGCTGGAAGACTGCCACTAATTAGGTGGTATTAGTAAATTAAAGAGCACACTTAGTTACAATAGAGTAAGCCAGCCAAGTGTTTTAAACCAAAAGGGGGGCCCCAGGTTTCAAGGGCCATTGAGGGCCGCTGAGCGTACACGGGTAGGTCAGTTTATTCTTCTTTATTTATACATAAAGGATATTAAGACTCTTACACTTCTACATTGTTTCCAGAATGGATTCATAAAGGGACAAGTGGCTAGATTCACGTAATTCGCGTAATTTTATGCGGGCGCAACGTATCTCTGATACGCTACGCGGCCGTAAATTAGAGAGGCAAGTGCTGTATTCACAAAGCTAAGTTGCGGCGGCGTAGCGTAAATGGGCCGGCGTAAGCCCGCCGAATTCAAATGTTTGATGTGGGCGTGTTTTATTTAAATTAAGTGTGACCCTACGTAATTGACGGTTTTTTTTTTTACGAACGTCGCATGCGCCGTCCGTGGACGTATCCCAGTGCGCATGCTCCAAATGACGCCGCTATGACTCCTTGGTTTCGACGTGAACGTAATTTACGTCCAGCCCCATTCACGGACGAGTTAAGGAAACGACGTAACATTTTTAAAATTCGACGCGGTCCCTACGTCCATACTTAAAGGGACACTAAAGTCAGGAATTTTTTGTTTTTAAAATAACAAACATGTTATACTTCCCTCCACTGTGCAGTTCGTTTTGCACAGAGTGGCCCGGAAAGCTGTCTTCTGGGGTCCCTCGGCGGCTGTCTGGGCTCCTCTTCGCAAAAGCTTTCTACCTTCATGCGAGGGCGCTTGCATGGTGGAAAGCTTTTGGGAGCGCGCTCCCGTGATACAGCGGCGGGCACAGCCGCCGACTGTATCACTCGGCTCCGCCCCCGGCGCGCCGCGACATCCGCTGTGATTGAAAGGCAGCGCCAGCCAATGGCTGCGCTGCTATTAATCCGCCCAGCCTAGCCAATCAACGGCCAGGCTGGGAACCGAAGAGGATGACGTGAACGCGCCCGGGAGTTTCGAACGGTAAAGTAAGTAAAACGGGGACGCGGGGGGGAGGGGGTTGCCGGTGCTGCGCCATGTTTTTGTTGGAATATCTTTACGCCTTACGTAAACGGCATATCTGTGCTGCGACGGCCGGGCGTACGTTCGTGAATAGGCGCATCTCGCTGATTTACATTTTCTAGGCGTAAATCATCGTACACGCCCCTAGCGGCCAGCGTAAATAGGCAGCTAAGACCCGACGGTGTAGGAGACTTACGCCGGTCGTATCTTAGCAACATTTAAGGGTATCTCACTTTGCGCATACACTTAAAGATACGACGGCGCATATTCTGAGTTACGACGGCGTATCTACAGATACACCGCCGTAAGTCTACCTGAATCTGGCCAGATATATTTATTGTATATACTCGAGTATAAGCCGAGTTTTTTTCAGCACATTTTTTTGTGCTGAAAATGCCCCCCTCAGCTTATACTCGAGTCACCTTTTTGCACCTGATCTCCCGGACTTTGGGGACCCGGTGCCGGCCGTAGGTCCCCTGGAGCCCAAACTTGGCACACATGTAGCCCCACTCTTCCTCTACAAGTGTGCAAAGTTTGTTTTCCAGGGGACCTATGGCCGGGGAGCACCGTTTTTTTTTATTTATTTTTTCAAAGCCGCGTACCCCTTCCATAGACTCCTATGTTAAACTGTAATTTCTCTGGTAAATTTGGGGACCGGTACCGGCCAGCCGTAGGTCATCTGGACCCCAAACTTGGCACACATATAGCCCCAGTTCTCTACAAGTGTGCAAAGTTTGCTGTCTGGGGGACCTACAACCTACGGCCGGGGAGCACCAATTTTTCAAAGCCGGGCACCCCTTCTATGTAGACTCCAATGTTAAACGTAAGTCTAGTCATGGGCACAGTGAGGCATGCACATGGACACCCTAGGCTTATACTTGAGTCAATACGTTTTCCCAGTTTTTTGTAGTAAAACTAGGTGCCTCGACTTATACTCAAGTATTTAGGGCATATAGCGCCATCAATTTACTCAGCGTTTTCATATACAATGTACATTCACATCAGCCCCTACCCTCAAGGAGCTTACAATATAAGGTCCCTAACTCACATTCATATACTAGGGCCAATTTAGACAGAAGCCAATTAACCTACCAGCATGTCTTTGGAGTGTGGAAGGAAACCAGAGTACCCGGAGGAAACCCACGCAGGCACAGGGAGAACATGCAAACTCCAGGCAGGTAGTGTCATAGTCGGGATTTGAACCAGCGACCCTTTTTACTGCTAGGAGAGAGTGCTACTCACTACACCACTGTGCTGCCCATCATGTGCCTAATAAGCATGGACAATGTTAATATAGGGTGCTGCAGGTGTGACTCTTGGAATGGCCAAAGGGTCAAGCCTCGTACACATGTATGGGTTTCCCGGCTGACTTTTTACCGCCGGGAGACCTGAGGGGAAAGCAGAGAACCTGCTCGGTCATTCTTTCCCCCTACACACGGCCGGGTTTCCCGACAAGAAAACTCCCTTGAGAGCTTTGGTCGGGAATCCCGGCCGTGTGTTTGCTCCTCCTGTATGCTTTCCCCATAGGAAAACTTCCGGGTTAAAAAACGCCGGGAAATCCTGCGAGGGGAAAAAGGAAACGTTCTAATTTTTCCCGCTGCGATTCCCGGCTGTTTTTCTGACGTGAAAACTGCCATGGAGCGTACACACAGCCACTTCTCCCGGCTAAAAGCTGTCATCATAGTTTTAACAAATGGGAAAACTGGTTGTGTGTACGAGGCTTCACACAAAGTGTTCACTTTAGTTGGAGACTGCCAGTGTATTACATACAGAAGGTCTTTAGAGTCTGCGGATGTGTAACAATAAGTGGTCATAGACTCCAGATACTCTGCAGTACGTGGTCAGAGACTGCGGATGTGCTGCAGTAGGTGGTCAGAGACTGCGGATGTGCTACAATAGGAGGTTATAGACTCCAGATACTCTGCAGTACCTGGTCAGAGACTGCGGATGTGCTACAATAAGAGGTTATAGACCCCAGATACTCTGCAGTACGTGGTCAGAGACTGTGGATGTGCTACAATAAGAGGTTATAGACTCCAGATACTCTGCAGTACGTGGTCAGAGACTGCAGATGTGCTACAATAAGAGGTTATAGACTCCAGATACTCTGCAGTACGTGGTCAGAGACTGCGGATGTGCTACAATAAGAGGTTATAAAGACTCCAGATACTCTGTAGTAGGTGGTCAGAGACTGCTGATGTGCTACAATAAGAGGTTATAAAGACTCCAGATACTCTGTAGTAGGTGGTCAGAGACTGCGGATGTGCTACAATAAGAGGTTATAGACTCCAGATACTCTGCAGTACGTGGTCAGAGACTGCGGATGTGCTCCAATAAGAGGTTATAGACTCCAGATACTCTGCAGTACGTGGTCAGAGACTGCTGATGTGCTACAATAAGAGGTTATAGACTCCAGATACTCTGTAGTAGGTGGTCAGAGACTGCAGATGTGCTACAATAAGAGGTTATAAAGACTCCAGATACTCTGTAGTAGGTGGTCAGAGACTGCGGATGTGCTACAATAAGAGGTTATAGACTCCAGATACTCTGCAGTACGTGGTCAGAGACTGCGGATGTGCTACAATAAGAGGTTATAGACTCCAGATACTCTGTAGTAGGTGGTCAGAGACTGCGGATGTGCTCCAATAAGAGGTTATAGACTCCAGATACTCTGTAGTAGGTGGTCAGAGACTGCGGATGTGCTACAATAAGAGGTTACTGTTATTAAAAGTAATTTTATTAGTAAAATAACATTGTATATATGGGCATATCTGTTCTGCAGTGGTTACTGGGCTGCTTTCAAGCGAATCCGTAGGTGCAGAGCCGTGCTGGTGCGGGTTACCTGCACAGAGCCATAGACTTCTGTTATTACTTGTGAGTTTAGTGAGCTTTCTGAAAGTGCACCACACCAGCAGAATATAATTGAAGTCTATTGCAAAGTGCAGAAAGGCCAAAGGTGCACGCACGGTGTGGGTAAACCACAGCACATCAGTGTGAAAGCAGCCATGTGCCCCTTTTTTACACAGTCAGTCCGACCCAGTTGTACCCTCCATTCACCTCTAAGGAGTGGCAGATGTAAACCAACCTGTGTCCTACCTCCAATCCGATCTGGCTGTGTCTGCAATGTGGACACGGACCTGCCATCTGCCCGCTAGGCTCATTGTGGCCTGTGACCATTTTTTTCAAACAAACAGTTTTTATTGAGCACAGAAAGCATTTGTACATACATGGTTCAGCGTAAAACAAGTACATAGGAACTACCAGCATCAATTTGCACAACATCAGCGTATGATATATCACATTCTAAAAGATGGCTACCCACTCTTCAATGCAAATCAATGAATACTCATGTTTTTCCCCATATGTTCAGATGGGAAAATAACAACAATAACCGGTACTAGAACAGTCGGTCATGTACCAGATCCAATGGGGCAAATCCGGGAGTATCCAACTATGGGGCCCACAATCTATCAAATTTACCCCTCTTACCTCTGTGTTTATGGATAAGCTTTTCTAATCGGACATTGACACCCATTAGGATGATCCATTCCTTTAATGTAGGGGGTTCCGGGGATTTCCAGTGTCTCAGAATCAATTTCCGAGCTTGGAAAAGGTCTCTTGCTACAGCCTGTTTATGGACGTCCTCCAGTGGGAGATCGTCTAGTAACAAACAGCATTTAGGTTCAGCTGGAATCTTAGTCTGAAAGACCCTAGTAAGAGTGTCCAATATAAGGCCCGTGACCAGTTACCAAGTCGATTAAGTGGCCCTTGCGCTTCAAAAGGTTGGCCACCCCTGATGTAGTAGGTATTCAGAGACTGCTATTGTGTTAAAATAAGTGGTCATGGACTCAAGATGTGATGTAGTAGGTGTTCAGAGACTGGATTTGCTCCAATAAGTGGTTATGGACTCCAGATGTGATGTAGTAGGTGTTCAGAGACTGGATTTGCTCCAATAAGTGGTTATGGACTCCGGATGTGCTGCTGTAGGAGGTCAGAGACTGCAAATGTGCTCCAATAAGTGGTGATAGACTCCAGATATGCTGCAGTAGATGTTCAGAGACGAGTCTGTGAATGTTCTCCAAAAAGTGGTTGTAGACTCTGGATATGATGTAATAGGTGTTCAGAGATTGCGGATGTGCTGCAATAAGTGGTCATAGACTCCAGATGTGGTGTAGTAGGTGTTCCAGAGACTGCTGATACACTACAATAAGTGGTCATAGACCATAGACTCCAGATGTGGTGTAGTAGGTGTTCCAGAATGAATGAATGAATGAAAAACTTATATAGCGCGACACATGCGAACTAAATCGCCTCTGGGCGCTCGTTGTTCCAGTATCTCATAACCTCAAAAGAGCAGAGTTTTAATCCGTCTTCTGAAGGTCAGGTGGTTTTCCTCCAACTGAATGCTGGTTGGTAAAGCGTTCCATAGTCTGGGACCCTGGAAAGCAAACCTTCTTTCTCCTTTGGACTTATATCTGGCTTTGGGTACTTTGACCAAATTTTGGTCGGTGGATCGCAGAATGCGATTGGGATTGTGGGCTTCTATTTTATCGCAAAGATATTGCGGGGCTTTTCCATGGATGCATTCATGAGTCAGACAGAGCGCTTTGAAAGCAATTCTGTCTTTTACTGGCATCCAGTGAAGGGATCTCAGAGAAGGTGAGATTGATTCCCAGGGTTTTTTCCCAGTCACAAGTCTGGCGGCCGTATTTTGAACGACTTGCAGCCAAGTGATTTGGTACTTAGGGAGTCCGAGGTAGAGGGCATTTGCATAGTCCAGTCTGGAGTTCACAATTGTTCCTACCACGACTGCTACGTCTTCTTTGGGAATGAATGGAATAAGTCTGCGAAGTAGGTGCAGAGACTGCTGATATGCTACAATAAGTGGTCATAGACCACAGATGTGGTGTAGTAGGTACTCAGAACAGAAACTACTGATGTGCTAAAATAGGTGGGCATTATTTATGTGGTCAGAGACGGCAAATGCGGTACATTAAGTGGTGAAAGATCACAGTAGTGCTGTAGTAGGAGGTCGACGACAACAAGACTGTTACAATGCTGTATGTAGACTTTTGGAGTATAAACTTTGTTTAAAGACACAAGACGGTCGTCCTAAGCTTGGCTTCACCCTACTTTGGGTCAATGGAAATTGAAATGTTTTTTTTTTTTTTTACAGCTTGTATATTCAGTGTATCAAGTTGGTGTGATTTTGTGTTTTTTTTTTTTATACAGTTAGGAAAGCCCACGATCACGATCGGAAATTCCGACAAGAAAACCATGGATTTTTTTTCCGACAGATTGTTCGCTCAAACTTGTCTTGCATACACACGGTCACACAAATGTCGGAAATTTCGAAATGTCAACACTACGACGAGCCGAGAAAAATGAAGTTCAATGATTCCGAGCATGCGTAGGATTTTTTTTGCGTCGGAATTGGATACACCCAATCGGAATTTACGACAAAAACTTTTGTTGTCGGAAAAATTGAGAACTGGCTCTAACAAACATTTGTTATCGGATATTTCGACAGCAAATGTCTGAGGGAGCCTACACACTGTCGGAATATCCGACCAAAAGCTCACATCAAACATTTGTTGTCGGAAATTCCGATCGTGTGCACGCGGCATCAGTTGAGAGTGGCTGGTTAAAATATTTGGCACTAGCCATTGTTCAGTCTTCCGAGTTCCCACTGTCCATTCTGACTGATAAGAGCATTTCAGCTTCGGTTATGTATATTTCCCAGTCTGTCTGGGATTGCGGCCCTGATGCGTTTTATGTTCCCGCAGCCTTGACTAAATTGTCTTTCTCTTTTTAAGCTTCTGTATATGTCTTTGTATTATAACATTGCTTTTATATTATTATAGGCAACACATTTATTTTAATATAATGCTTTTATATTATAGCAATGCTTTTTTTTAATATTATTATTAAAACCGTTTCTTTTTTTTTCATTATAGAGAGTGTTTTTTTCTTTGCAAGCAATGTTCTTATTTGTAACACTTTGATGATAATGTGTTTCAGGTGAGAGATCATTCATCTCCTTTGTAGTAGTGAAAAGATCTTACAGAAATCTTGGCATAAACAAAGGCTGCCATAGCTGTTCTGCTTCTGAAACTGCTGTTTACCTGGCTATTATGCTGACCCTGAGTCTTCTTTGAGTCATTAATGTTGCACCTTTTACCTGGCAAGCCTTGCGGCTTCTCTTCCTGGTTCCCTACTGCGCATTTGTGAGTCGCGCTGCGCAATGCCACTGGTCCCTGCTGTCTTCTGGGACCCGTGTGTCTCGCAGAAGACAGCGGGAGGGCGCCGGACGTGGCATAGATTCCCGCAGATAATGCGGGGATCTATGCCCGGAAGTGGGTGCAAATACCTGTCTTAGGCGGGTATCTGCACCCCCTCCCCCATGAAAGGTGCCAAATGCGACACCGGAGGGGGGGAGGAATCCGGACAACGGAGGTTCCATTTTTGTGTGGACCTGTGCTTTAAACAGAGACCACAACTCAAATAGCAGGGAAACATTCCTGCTGTCTAGAAACTAGGGGTGCAACGGATCAAAAAAATCACGGTTCGGATCGTTCCTCGGATCAGGAGTCACGGATCGGATCATTTTCGGTTCAGCAAAAAAAAAAATAATAATAATATCCACAGACATATCCACCATTGCCCCCACCTCACTGTAACATCCAGTCATCCACCATTGCCCCCACTCATCACTGTAATCTAATGTCCACCATTGCCCCCCACTAGTCACTGTAATCTAATGTCCACCATTGCCCCCACTCATCACTGTAATCTAATGTCCACCATTGCCCCCCACTAGTCACTGTAATTACCACCATCGTCCCCCACTAGTCATTGTAATGTCCACCATTGTCCCCCACTCGTCATCATCACCATCCATCACTGTTCAGTCCAACATTGCCCCCACACTAGAAGTAACACTGTAATAGCCATTTTTCCCACTAATAATAATAACAGCCAACATTGCCCCCACACAAACAGTAACACACTGAAAATAATAGCCATTTATTTTCCCACTATGAGGAGAATCAACTCACTGTACTTGTAGTCCTCACTGTACTTGTGTAGTGACTCACTGTAATCGCGCCGCATGGAGACAGTACTGCGCGCTCTTGCAGAACAGAACAGACACGTGCAGACTGCAGAGGGAGGGGTGATGACATCGGCGCGCACCGCCACTGGGTGTACCAAGATGGCCGAGCGCTCCGGAGCTAGGCCGAAGCCGCGGCCTTTCCTAAGGACGCGGCGGCGGTGCGGTCCGCGGATCGCAATGTGTGCCGATCTGAACAGGTGGGCCCGTTCGGATCGCGGATCGGGCATGATCCGTTGCACCCCTACTAGAAACCATCTCTGTGCATCCTGTACAACCCATATTTAGGGAGTAACGTGGTTTCAAGCTAACTTTAGGTACATTTCATAGGTGGGCGCAGCCTATTGCATTGAGGTGTGCACCCCAAAGTAATAGGGCAATGGATTTTTTTAATTTTTTTACAATATTTATTTTTTTACAATTTTTTTTTTTACCTAGGTGAAATATCAGGGGTTTAAACAGACCCCTAAAGTCTCACTTTTGAGACGGAGAAAAGGACTGAGGACAGAGATTCCCCAGTTTCTTTTATCTGCAGCCAAGTAGCAGGGGGAAACTGCCCAGCACAGGGTCATTGGGGCGTGCCCAGGCACACCCTGTGCATACGCCTATGGTGCATTTATTGCTTTTTTTGCAAAAGTTAGGCGTCACCTTCAACCCTAGCAGAGCAGGAGAAGTCCCACTGCAAGGAATTCTTTTATTTTCTCTTCCCTGGAGTTTAGCTTTAGAAGTGTAAAATAAATAAAAAATCCACAGCTGCCTAGTGACAGCATAAATGTTAAGTATCTGCCGCGTCTAACAATGCTTTGATCTCGCTATGGAAGTGACAGGTCCCCTTTAGACGCTCTTAGCGCATTAGCGGAATGCAACCGGTGTGTCATGTTTTGCTGATCCAATTTAGAAGATGTTTGACTAATCTCTAGAACCTTACTGTAACCCGACTGTAAAAATATATTGTTTTCTCTTTTGTGATAATTCAAAGTTTTTATATAGTAATTATAGTATGGAAGCACGTAGATCGGAGGAGACCGCTAAAATTCTCAGCGCCGGTGTCGATTCTGGGGTTTCCATGGCGATAGAATCTTAAGTGTTCACCTGAACGCAGCCATAGGATAAATGTAATCGGCAAGGGGCGCGTCGTTCCGTCTGCCGCCGTGCACAGCTCAGAAAAGTAACATGACGTGTCGGTTACAATGCAGAAAATGTATTCTCTAATTGTCTCCTGCTTTTATAGTGAATCATTCATCACATCTTATTAGGGTGCAATTTTTATATTTTAAATCGCAACTGTCACTTTTTTTTTTTTTTTTTAATTAGAGAATTCTACTTTTAGTTTGTCTGTCAAAACTTTTTAACCTTTCTCGATCTCGTCTCCTATTCTGGTTTTTACTCCAATTACAGCTACAGTGCGAATCTCTTCTTCTACTTCTTGTTGCACGACAGTGGTCAGGCAATTGGCAACAGCATTGTCAGCCTGCCGCCTGCACCCCTTCGGTTGGCCACTGGGCTCTCTATCACGTCTGGGGAAAAATAGGAAGCGGCTGCATCTCACGTGGGCTCCAAGTGAAATTTTTATTGGAATATGAAAATATTCAAAATGACACCAGCAGTGGTCAAGGTAGACGTGTTTCACACAACAGAAATAGCTTAATCATTAATGATATTGTTTACTGATACATTTCTGTTGTGTGAAACAAGTACACAGTATCATCAATGATTAAGCAATTTCTGTTGTGTGAAACGCGTCTACCTTGACCACTGCTGATGTCCTCTGGTGTCATTTTGGATATTTTCATATTTTAATAGAGGACATTAGCAGTGGTCAAGGTAGACGTGTTTTACACAACAGAAATTGCTTAATCATTGATGATACTGTTTACTTGTTTCACACAACATAAATGTATCAGTAAACAGTAATAAACAGTATCATTAATGACCAAGCCATTTCTGTTGTGTGAAACGCATCTATCTTGCCCACTGCCGATGTCCTTTGGTGTCATTTTGGGTTGTTTCATATTCCAATAGAGGACATCAGCAGTGGTCAAGGTGACGCATTTGGTCAAAGTAGACGTGTTTCACACAACATAAACGGCTTAATCATTAATAATACTGTTTACTGATACATTTCTGTTGTGTTAAACGTGTCTACCTTGACCACTGCTGATGTCCTCTATTGAAATATGAAAATATCCAAAATGACACCAGAAGACATCAGCAGTAGTAAAGATAGACTCGTTTCACACAACAGAAATGTATCAGTAAACAGTAATAAACAGTATCAATAATGATTAAGCCACTTCTGTTGTGTGAAACACGTCTACCTTGACCACTGCTGATGTCCTCTATTGGAATATGAAATAACGCAAAATGACACCAGAGGACATCAGCAGTGGTCAAGGTAGACGCATTTCACACAACATAAATGTATCAGTAAACGGTAATAAACAGTATCAACAATGACTAAGCCATTTCTGTTGTGTGAAACGCGTCTACCTTGACCACTGCCGATGTCCTCTGGTGTCATTTTGGATATTTTCATATTCCAATAGAAGACATCAACAGCGGTCAAAGTAGACACTTTTCACACTACAGAAATGTATCAGTAAACAGTAATAAACAGTATCATTAATGATTAAGCCATTTCTGTTGTGTAAAACACGTCTACCTTGACCACTGCTGATGTCCTCTATTGAAATATGAAAATATCCAAAATGACACCAGAGGACATCGTCAGTGGTCAAGGTAGACGTGTTTCACACAACAAATAGCTTAATCATTAATGATACTGTTTATTACGGTTTATGACTATTTACTGATACATTTTATGTTGTGTGAAACGCGTCTATCTTGACCACTGCTGATGTCCTCTGGTATCATTTTGGATATTTTCATATTCCAATAGAGGACATCGGCAGTGGTCAAGGTAGATGTGTTTCACACAACAGAAATAGCTTAATCATTATTGATACTGTTTATTACTGTTTACTGATACATTTTGGTTGTGCGAAACGCATCTACCTTGACCTCTGCTGGTGTCCTCTATTGCAATATGAAAATATCCAAAATGGCACCAGAGGACATCAGCAGTGGTCAAGATAGACGCGTTTCACACAACAGAAATGTATCAGTAAACGGTATCAATGATTAAGCCATTTCTGTTGTGTGAAACGTGTCTACCTTGACCACTGCTGGTGTCATTTTGGATTTTTTCATGCTCCAATAAGCTTTACTTGGAGCCCACGTGAGGCGCAGCCGTTTGTTATTTTGACAATTTACCACGGAGGCGAGCCGGGCTACCACGCAGATTCCGGTGGGTGTATACGTTACACCTGGATCGGTGAGTTCTTTTCATTTTGGTATCATGTCTGGCAGATATTCTGTAAGTCTAATCTTGCTGGGTGCCACATGCCATATGTATAGACTAGTGTACAGTTCACTGGTATTAGGGAGGGGGACCAGACTGCCCCCCTACGTTTTGCTATTGCAATTGTACCCTTGACAGTTCTGATTCATAATAGGCCTCAAGTCAGTGGATTCAGATATGGAGCTTAGGTACTTACTATAATATCTTACTCACAAGATGTTATAAAAGTAAAACCAAATTTGAATACAATTTCACTAAAACCATCAATGAGAATCAGCAGCTGATCAACCACAAGGACATGTATACGGAGACCACCCCCCCCCCCCCCATTTTCAGAACATCTTCATCAGGGGGACATGATGGTCGATAACTTGTACATAAAGCACTTTCTTAACAGTAAAATACAACTGAATGCCACAATGTGTCAAAAAGCAACAACTTCCCAAGGGAGTGTTTAGCCAGGGTAGCACAAGGGGGCGCTATAGGTCCCCACAGGACTGTCCACTTAATGGGGTTCTGGGCTCCAGTTTCCAACCAACATAGGAGTATGTTCAATGTAAAGAGAAGATTTTATCTCCAAAGTGTATCTCGGAGAAGGGGGAAAAATAAAGATTGGTTATGGATCTATAATGGAAGAAGCCTATTAAGTCAGTAAATCACTGATCTGTAATCTTTGCTGTTGCCTTTCCTCGAAGAAACCCTTTAGAAATCTTCTTTACATGGAAGCAAACCGGATATAAGTCTATGTTGGAGATTGGGCTTGTTGGCCCTCTTGAACCCCATCTATATAGTATATATGGATTTCTTCCATTTAAAGAGAAGATTTTATCTCCAAAGGGTATCTCCGAGGAGGGTGAACAGTAGAGATTACAGATCAAAGTGATTTACTGACATAATGGGTTTCTTCCATTATAGATCATTCTTTATTTTTTCCCCATATTGGAGATACCCTTTGGACATAAATCTTCTCTATATGGAAGAAACCCACGTATACTTTTATGTTGCAAACTGGGCTCGTTGGGCCCTCCAGAACCCCATTTATTGGTCAGTCCTGTGGGGACACATAGCACCCGCTTGTGCTCCCCTGGCTAAAATTGAAATGCGTTGGGATACATCCACTTGTGGTTGTTACCTGTAGATGTGAGGATGGTCTATGTGTGTATGTGTATATACAGTATCTCACAAAAGTGAGTACACCCCTCACATTTTTATAAATAATTATATCTTTTCATGTGACAGCACTGAAGAAATTACACTTTGCTATAATGTTGTGTAGTGAGTGTACAGCTTGTATAACAGTGTAAATGTGATGTCCCCTCAAAATAACTCAACACACAGCCATTAATGTTTAAACCGCTGGCAACAAAAGTGAAAATGTCCAGATTTGGCCCAAAGTGTCAAAGTTTTGTGTGGCCACCATTATTTGCTAACACTGCCTTAACCCTCTTGGCATGGAGTTCACCAGAGCTTCACAGGTTGCCATTGGAGTCCTCTTCCACTTCTCCATGATGACATCACGGAGCTGGTCGATGTTCGAGACCTTGCGCTCTTCCACCTTATGTTTGAGGATGCCCCACAGATGCTCAATAGGGTTTAGATCTGGAGACATGCTTGGCCAGTCCATCACCTTTTCCCCTTAGCTTCTTAAGCAAGGCAGTGGTCGTCTTAGAGGTGCGTTTGGGAGTCGCTATTTAAAAAAAAAAATGCCCTGCGGCCCAGTCTCTAAAGAGTGGGATCGTGCTCTGCTTCAGTATGTCACAGTACATGTTGGCATTCACGGTTCACTCGGTGAACTATAGCTCCCCAGTGCCGGCAGCACTCAAGCAGCCCCAGACCATGACCCTCCCACCACTGGCAGCACTCAAGCAGCCCCAGACCATGACACTCCCACCACCATGCTTGACTGTAGACAAGACACATTTGTCTTTGTACTCCTCACCTGGTTTCCACCACACACACTTGACACCATCTGATCCAGATATGTTTATCGTGGTCTCGCCAGACTACAGGACATGGTTCTAGTAATCCATGTCTTTAGTTTGCTTGTCTTCAGCAAACTGTTTGTGGGCTTTATTGTGCATCATCTTTAGAATAGCTTTCTTCTGGGATGACAGCCATGCAGACCTATTTGATGCAGTGTGCAGCTTATGGTCTGAGCACTGACAGGCTGACCCCCCACCCCTTCAACCTCTGCAGCAATGCATACATCTATTTCCCAAAGACAACCTTTGGATCTGACGCTGAGCACGGGCATGCAACTTCTTTGGTGGACCATGGCGAGGCCTGTCCTGTATGGTCTTGGCTACCATTTTGCAGCTCAGTTTCAGGGTCTTGGCAATATTCTTATAGCCTATGCCATGTTGATGTAGAGCAACAATTATTTTTTTGCAGATCCTCAGAGAGTTCTTTGCCATGAGGTGCCATGGTAAACTTCCAATGACCAGTTTGAGAGAGAGAGTGCGATAACACCAAATTTAACACACCTGCTCCCCATTCACACCTGAGACCTTGTAACACTAACGAGTCACATGACACCGGGGAGGGAAAATGGTTAATTGGGCCCAATTTTGGACATTTTTACTTAGGGGTGTTCTCACTTTTGTTGCCAGCGGTTTAGACATTAATGGCTGTGTTGAGTTATTTTGAGGGGACAGAAAATGTACACTGTTATACAAGCTGTACACTCACTACTTTACAGTTTAGCAAAGTGTAATTTCTTCAGTGTTGTCACATGAAAAGATAGAAGAAAATATTTACAAAAATGTGAGGTGTCTACGTACAATATATCTATTCTTGTGGTTGATCGAGTGCTGATTTTATATGATGGTTTTAATGAAATTGTATTAATACATTTATACTTCTACAATATCCTGTATGGTAGGTGCCTAAAAAGTTCCCGATCTCCGTCAACTGTACACATGTGTTTCAGGTAGGCAGCCCAACAGCCAAATGATGGAGTGCGCGGCATGCCCGATGGAGTGCGCGGCATGCCCGATGCAGTAAAATCTTTGACTTTAGAGTCAAAGCTGCATAGTTTCCAGGTACGTTTTTATTTTAAAAAGATTTCAGGTTTATGAATAAATGCTAACCATTGCACGAACCACCAGAAGTATATTATGGTTTGTCCCGACCCTGTAACAAACATTTCCTGCACAGTTTGGCCTGTTGCTCTAAAAATGTATTGCCGATTTACACCCATTGATGCTGATGAAAGATTCACATTAAAGAAACCTTTCTTTTAAAACTGTCTTTTAATTGCTATTGAAAGTGTTTGCTTTGATAGCTGGGATGATCTCATTGTACAGTACTATCTACAAATTGTAGTTTCAGCATGGAGGAACCAACTCTGCCGATTGTACGTTGTTGGAGGGCTATACCTTAACCTTACTCTTGAGACCTAAAGCTATGAGAAGTGCCAGCTGCTATGGTTGAGGATGTTTGCCAGAAGCAAGTGGAAAAAGAGAGAAAATCACAGCTCCCTTCAGCACAGAAAACTTCCCGTGAAAATCTTGTCTATAAAGACATCCAAAAGACAGAAGTTAGCCCTCTGCCTGAGGGAGAAGATGAAAAGGTTGCTGCAAGGGCCTGTGGATAAATTGTCTACAAACCATGACCGCCAGGTCTCCCCGGTGGAAATAGATGGTGACCTGTTTGTTCGTGGCATAACAAGGAAATCGGATAACACCATCAGCCAAGCTGTTTCTGAACTCATGGATGTGACTAAGGATTCCAAGCCAGCAATTGGTCTTTGTGCTGACAAGGTAGAGTCCAAATGGGACACCAGTTTCCAGTTATCATTAAATTCTGAGGAGCTCAATGGCAATGACCATACAGACCAAGATTCTTCAGATGAGCAGACTTCTGAGTTGGTCTCCCCTTGTCAAAGCAATGGCCTTTCCTCAGACCAGCCAGATCTTTCCACCATAAGTATCACAATGAGCTGGAAGGAAATCAGTGAAAATCTCTTGGAGTCCAGTCCTGGAAGCAGCTCTGGAGCCAGTGACCGCTCTGCCGATGTAATAGAATATATCCTTAAGGAACTTCAAGGCATCAGCCGAATTCAGGCGGAGATCGCAGAATTGCAGCAACATTTAAGTTTGATTACAGGTTCTGTTGAAGAAGTGTCCACTTGCGTTGACTCGGTTCTGAATGAGATTGAAGGCTTGCAGGGCGGATTGGGACATTCTCAAAAAACATCTGCTCTATCTCCTAGCATAGAGTCTGTTAGAGATCCATTATGTGATGGGACAGTGTTGTATTTTTTTGGAATCTCAGAGCATGAAGATGAAAACACATTGGAGAGGGTTCACTGCTTCTTGTGTGACCACCATTGCTTTAATGGTATCCAAAGCACCGAGTATATAAAAGAAGCCTACAGGGTTGGCAGTGGGTCCGATGCTCTGTTAGGGCCTAGGCCAACTATCGTTAAGCTTTCTCATCCCAATCACAGAGAAACTATCCTTCAAAAATCTGTCAGCTTTCAGAGTTCTGGAGTGAGAATTGTTCCTTTTGAAGAGCATGATTTTCAAAACCGGCTGAGAGCCAACTCACTCTCTGTGCTACAACAGGGCCTGAGAGAGAACAGGTGGAGTTCTCTGAGCCTAGATAAGGCAGTGGTAAGGACAGATGATACAGGGGGCGAACGCAAAACTGAGTCATTTCGCATAAGATATCAGAACAAAAGCACAGAAGCTCCGTGTGGTGCCGAGGAATTTCTCTTTGCACAAAAATGCACACTTGCCAAGAAATGCAGTTTATCGGAAACTGAGGCAACGAGGGGTGAAATGAAGGAAAGCTGTGAACAATGTCTGGAGAAAAGTGTAAGTAAACTTTGCATCCGCCTTGACTCACAAGAATCTCAAAAAAACCTTCATTTCACCAATCTGCCTTCAACCGGTGAGACGAAGACTTGCCGATGCTCTAGACTTCTAACTCGCTCTAACCATCTGAGTGCATCCGCAGAGGCTGAGGAAGCAGAGATTGCTATACATAGATGTTGCTCCATCGTTGATGACCACGAAGGCTTAGTCAAAGAAGGTGACCTGGTCTCCTGTGATTCGCGGGTCCAGTTTAGAAGTACAGAAAAAATAAATGTGATCATTAAAGACCCTTCAGGCAGTTTCACCTCTTTAAGCTTCGATGACACAGTAGACAAGTGCTCTGTTGGGACAGTAGCAGAAACATTAAAAGAGGTGGTCCATATAGATCTCGAAGGTCAGGATAAGACTGGTTACGTATTTAGAGATTATCTTGATCAGCCAACTGAAAATATAGATATAGTAGACATTAAGTTTTATGCAAATAAATTGGGTAAAGCTCTTAATCATTTCCGATCAGCTTTAAAAGTTGTTTTTAATAAACTTGAAAGTCCTGATGTCTTTATGGAACATAAAGAGCCCAGTTTCCCAGTGCCCGATTACGAAACCTTACAAAGACTGAACAGCATCGGCAGTGGCCACTTCTATGACAGTCTTCCTACACAATCCAGCATGAGTAATAGCTACAGCTCCAGTTCCAATCTCAAAGAAGATGCCTACTTTGTGCTTAACCGGGTCCCATCTCTGCCACATGAATCTTCTATCCCATCCTTGATACTTTCCCCTGATGTAGACCTTAAAGCCCCTCAGACAATATCATCTCCTGAGCAGATGACTGAAGTCGATGAGCTTGTAGAGGTTATAAGGGAGGGTAGACCTCTAAGGCTTGATCAGGTGTGCGTGGAGACCATCTATCTCAACAAATGCATCAACAACTTCAAAAATGTATTGCGGGAGAAAAAGAAAATGCAACGGAAGCTCTTGAAAGACATAGTGCAGGAAACATTTTGGGTTTCTGGTGAAGAGATGACATCAGGTATATTAAATGAAACCATTGGTGCAGGTATTGAGCTAGTAACATTTGGGTTGGTGTTGGGGTGGAGGTATTGATGTGAAGTTTTATGTTGCTTGTCATTTTGTTGTCACCCAGCATCTTCATCTGTTTGGTGTTCATCATTGGTCACAAGCCTCGGTCTGCATGTTGCTTACAAGGATTCGTTAACATGTCCCCTGTTAGCTGGATGATAGGTAGTGCTTGGAAACAGAGCTGATGCTAAAGTGCACCTTGCAGGGCAGTGGAACATGTCAAGCATGTGTTAATATAACCTTACTGAAAAACCTCTTATCAAAAGGTCAAGTCTTAGAATATATAAGCCATTAGCATTCCCAAATTGTACCCTTTTAAAATATTTTTTTTTAGGTCTTCTGAAATGAAAATTGGAGAGGCAAAATAGTTTATATGTTTTTTAATGCTGGTGGACCTTCCACCAGCCATCAACACCGCACAATGGCCACTAGCCATCTCTCAAAGGGGTTGTAAAGCTTCCCATTTTTTCAACTTAATGCATCCCATGCATTAAGGTGAAAAAACATCCGATGCTTACAGGCCCCCCAGCCCCCCTGTTTACTCACCTGAGCCCTCGAAAGTCCTGCGTCATGAACCCGCTGGCTTCTCGGCCTGGCTTCTCGGCTCTTCTCTGGCTCTTCATTGGATAGATTGATAACAGTGCAGCCATTGTCAATCATCTCTATTGACGAGAGGGCCGGGGCCAAGTCCTGTAGTTGGCAGCTATGGATGCCGAAAAATATGACTCGGGAGTGCGCAGACAAGGTAACCACCTTGGGAAAGCGCTTCCCAGGGGGGTTAGCTGATGCGGGAAGGAGCCGAGACAGCCGCCAAGGGACCCCCAGAAGATGAGGTTCAAAGCCACTATGTGAGTAAGAAACTTGTATAGCGCTACAAATGCGAACTGAATCACCTCAAGGCGCTTGGTATCCATTTACTTCTATTTGGCCTTCAGAATAGGTGGGTCTTGAGTTTTTTTTTCTGCAAAATGAGCTGCACAGCGGAGGTCAGTATGACATGTTTGTTGTGTTTTTTTTTTTATTTTTTATTTTTTTATTCAAACCATTAATAACCCTTTATTGTTTTATCCAACTACTACTGTTCTAAAGTAGGCCAAAGGTGAGTCAAAAATCAAACAAAAATTGTTGATCATCGGGTCATTAATTTTGCGCATCATTAGTGTGCCGGCTGCTATTTTCATGCCTGATTTAACATACTGGATTTTTTTGGGGGGGAGAAAAACGAAAGAAATGATGGCACAATCGTATGCACCATTTTTGTTTTTGGATCGACAGAACGTTCGTTTTTCTATTCGTCTATAAAGTTAACAAAGGGTTTTCAGGCTAATTCTAAACCAAATTAGCAGCAATTTAGGTAAAATCTTGTCTTTATCACAGCAGTGCCTTCTGCTATACAGGGCCGCCATCAGGGGGTACAGGCATTACACCTGTAAGGGTCCCCAGGGGCCCCTGTTCTTTTTTTTTTTTGCCTGACCCCCTTACCTTTAGCAACTCGCAGAGGACCCCCCCCCCCGTTTTTTTTCCGTCTGACTTTAGCAACTCGTGGAAGGAGAGAGAAGACTCGGCATGACTTTGTTTGTTCGTCAGCACTTCTCTGCCCTGCCTAAAGCTGTGTAAGTGGCCCCAAAGTTTGTGATGGCTGCCCTGCTGCTATATGTATTTGATATACGTATATTATTTTTATATATTACTGGATAAAGTCCTTCACCAGTATATTTCTACCAAGTCCCCGATCTCAGAGCTGTGTAGATACGGCGTGGGAGGACAGACTCCCAGTGTTGTCAGGTCAACCGTTTCACCCTGAGCAGCCGTGAAACAGCATAACTTATCCAATATTCATACAGTATAATTCTTCTGCAGCCGAGAATAATTAAGAAAGTTCAGGTCTAAGTCTATACTGCTTTCTGTCATCTTGACTGACGGGTACTGTAAGCCTTGGGATACAGAGCTGAATATATTTAGTACAATACATGTGAAATGATACTGAACACGTATGGTATGAATTTACTTTTGTATTAACAGTTGGCTTTTTTCTTGTATCACATGTACAGTAAGAGGCCAAGAACCTTTTTAAGTTTGCTGTTGATCAAACCACCAGTATTAAAAAAAAAACATAAATGCTTTAATAGTCATCATATCGATTGAATCGAGAAGCACTAGCACAGGCTGTCTGGGCATCTCCCATGGATGCCTCTTGAGTAGCTTTCTTAGAAACTCTACCAGGTCAGCCAACAAAAAAGGCCAAGGGCAGTCCCAGAACCCTTTCACGAAATTATACAATGCAATTTAATTTGGGAATGCAAAACGTAGACTTTGGATTATGCAAATTACAAAACAGGGCCAGAGGGGCATGCCCCGGCCAATCATTGCACATAACCAAGTGCACAACAAAAAACAGTTAACATCACACCTTAAAGCTAAATATGTCTAACTAAACACAACATAAACAACTCTCAGGTTACACATGATAGGATTACAACAGGAGTTATTGTAGCATTGAGGAGTAGGTACGATTTTGTTATCTATGCTTTTACCTCCGTTTACCTATTCAGATTACGGACCTCAGCTCCTAGCATTACAGGTGGATACAAAGGAGATCTATCCGAGTTACTCCCCTGGGGGCTGGTCGTCTGTTGTGGACTCTGAGTCTGTCCACAAATGCCATACTTTTTTCATATTTTTTGGTGCATCCTCGAGACCGATACATCGCTTTATTGAGGGGTATCATTGTGTTAAGCTGTTTCCATGAAGTCAGGTTGGGGGGAGTTGACTTCCACTTTTTCCGGCTTTTCTCGCATAAAAAAGGATGATACCATGTTTCCCCCGAAAATAGCCCTATCTTGTTTATCAGGGAGGCCTGCAATATAAGCCCTACCCTGAAAATAAGCCCTAGTAAAGTTATTGAAAAAGGCTGTAATCCGTTTTGGAAAGAGATCCCAGGTCCAGTGTGTATCCCACTGCAACAGCATCATGTAAAATACCCCATTTATAGCAGCCAGATATAACCAAAGATCGTCTCCTCTCCTTCTCCACCCGGCTGACGGCGGCTCTTCCTCTCTTCTCTGCTCCTCCCGGCTGATGTCTGTGGCCCCTACCTCTGCAGCTCTCGGAGCGGGCTGACGTCAGCAGGATCGCAGCTCTTCCTTTCTTCTCCCAGCTGACATCTGCGGCCCCTCCCTCTGCAGTTCTCGGAGAGGGCTGACATCAGTGGGATTGCGACTCTTCCTTTCTTCTCTTCTTGTCCCGGATGACCTCTGCGGCCCCTCCCACTGCAGTTCTCAGAACGGGCTGGTGTCACCTGGGATCTCTGAGCGGAGAAGAGCTGAGGATGATCACATGAGCCCTCTGTACAAAAAAGGTATTTTTTATAAAACTGCCACAAATGGAGACGCACTGCACCTGACACCAGCACAATCCCCCTATAAAACAGACCACAGAATTGTATAAGGATTTTAACTAAGATTTTTTTTTTTTGGGGGGGGGGATATTAAAATGTCAAAATACTGACTCCTGACCTTACAGGGTGGAGAAGACAGGGAACTTTTTTATAGGGCATCCCCTGAAAATAAGCCCTAGTGTTTTTGGACCCAAAATTAATACAAGACCGGTCTTATTTTCGGGGAAACACGGTACCTACTAGGGTACGTGTTACTTTGGCAAATGCCAGTTGTTCCACCAGGCCAAGGAGGCAGACACTAATTATCAGGGGAATAGGGATGGTGGTTAGGCTGTGAATAAATTGAGTTGCCTCCCGCCAATAGTCCTGAATTTGGGCAATCCCTGAATATATGCGTGAAATCATTTGATGAATTAGAAATTGTTAGAATTAAGAATTATGTTAGAATTTGGACATTTGGATTAGTATGTTTATCCCCTGTTGGGGGCTGAAGTCTCCTGAGTGTAGGGGTAGGTCAAGCTGATTATCTTCTGTGACCGTTATGATGAAATTGGTTTGAATGTAGGAATATTCTAGGGCTGGGAACAATCTGATTAGTATGTTTATCTCCCATTGGGGGCTGAAGTCCCCTGAGTGTAGGGGAAGGTCTGGGTCAATTAATTAAGAATTATGTAAGAATTTCACCATTTGGATTATTATGTTTATCTCCCGTTGGGGGGGCTGAAGTCCAGGGTTGTGTAGGGGAAGGTCTAGGTCAAGCTGTTGAGCTTCTGTGACCGTTATGACCGTTATGATGATATTGGTTTGAATGTAGGAGTAATCTAGGGCTGGGAACAGGTAGTTGGCGAAACAGCTGATGTCTAACTTGCTGATAATGGTTCATAAATGGCGCTGAATTATGTCTGCTTAAATAAAAGGTTTGGCTCACATGCCAAAGATATCAGTAAGTGATATACCAGCTTAAAGGGGTTGTAAACCTTCCGTTTTTTTCACCTTAATTTATCCTATGCATTAAGGTGGAAATACAAATTGCTGTCTCTCCCCCCCCCCCCCCCCCCCAAGCCCCCGTTTTACTAACCTTAACCCCCAAATCTCCGTGGGCGCAGTCACGTGTTGCTTTTCCCCAGCTCATGTGGGCTCTTCATTGGATGATTGCTATGATTGATGGCAGCACAGCCATTGGCTCCCACTGCTGTCAATCAAATCAATGACGCGGTGCACCGGGGGGTGGGGCCGAATGATACACTCGGCGGCTATGGCCTCCACTGTATCACACGGGAGCGTGCCCGCCGCAAGCTAACCACCTTGGGAGAGCGTTTCCCAAAGGAGGGTTAGCTCTTGCTGGGAGGAGCCGAGACAGCCGCCGAGGGACCCCAGAAGACGAGGACCGGGGCCACTCTGTGCAAAACGAACTGCACAGTGGAGGCAAGTATGGTATGTTTGTTATTTTACAACCCCATTAATTTAAAAAAAGACAGCTTGACACAGTAAACCACAATAGCCAAGAAGCTTTCCTGGTCAGACACCATTTGAAAAAAGTGTAACTCCAGCTAAAACTTGGTAGAAAGTTAGAACCTTTTGTGAGGTTTATATAAAAAAAAGTATATTTTTTCCCATGGGGGGGGGGGGGATATTCATTTGCTTCCAAGTCAGGTGACTCTTTCCACTTGGGGAAAGAAAGTCTCAAGGGCCGTACTTCACACAAAATCCCCATGTAAGGAGTAGAAGCAACCTTGACTCCGTCCAGGCCACACTTACCCAATGTGTTTTTCCCCATCCATAAGACTTAAGCCCTTTTCACACTACTGCGACTTCAAAGTCGCGCGATTTTACTGCAATTTTGCCACAATTTCAGGAAATTGCCTGTGTAAGTGGCATCAAAATCCGACCAGTGCAGGGACTACTTTGAAGTCGGAAGGACTTGAAGTCATACTAATATGAATGGTTGTCATTGGAAACGACTTGTCATAAGACTTGTCCCACGATTTGTGATGGCAAAGTAGCATGAGGGTTAAAGGAGCCTTAGTCATGGGGATCTCAACTTGGGACAGGGACCTCTATGAAAACGTCCTATTAGTGGATCCACCATAGAGTTGCATAAAGCATGATTGAACCTTTCCATATTTTATGCAAAGCTCCTCTCTGTTGACGTTAAGGTTCTTGGCTAGCTAGTCCTGTTGCTGCCCCACGTTGTCACATTGTTATGCCACCGCTGGAGTTTTATGGATTGTATGAGGAACACACAGATGGACAGCTAATAGAAAGAGGGAGCCATGTGGGAACCCTTCGACTCTGCAGTGCAGAAGAAAGGGGACTGAGGACCCCGGTGTAACGTAACTGGAGGTTGAAATGAGTAATTTTGGTATTTTTCGGACTTTAAAAAAAAACTTTTGGTTAGTTTCCAGGTAGTGGGGTGGAAATGGTTTTTAATCATTTTTTTTTTTTAAGCTGGAGGTTGGTTTTAAATCTAAAAAAGACCAGCGCTGTTTTTTTTTTTTTATGGTAAAAATGATGCAATGGTAAATTGAGGGCTATTTACCATAATCGCGTTTCCAGGAGAACACCGCTGAAGTCGATGTATATACTTTTCTCCCCATATAATTTTTTTGTGTGTTTCATGAAAGTCACGCACATATTGTAATGTTTCCAGCAGATTGTTATTGTCACGTCTCTACCTAAATGACAGGCCTGCAACATTTTATTAAGTGTATTTAGCAGCCCACGGCTGACGGACCCTGCTGCTACCTCCGTGTGACCTGAATTGATGTGCTGAGTGTACAGGTTGTAGCTGACAGAGCCTCTGGCACCCAGCTGCTGATGGAAAGGCAATGGCGGGGGGGGAGGGGGGGCTAATTGTTGCCGCAGCTCCGTGTCGTCGAGAGCCAACCTTTTGGTCATTCCAGGAAAAAATATTTCTCTAAAATCTCATGGGGCCAGGCCAGCAAGCTGTGCCTTCCGCTATCTCCTCTGTTTTGTGTCAGAATGGTGGTAATTGCTTTGTTTTGCAATTAAGATCATGGAAGTTTAATTTAATAAGTGCTTTTATAGGGCTGTGTTGAGCTTTAGCTGCATGGGATAGTTTTTTGTTTTTGTTTTACAGAGAATGGAACAACTCTGTTCTGATCGCTGCTAGCTGACAGTATACTGCCACTCCACTGACCTACCTGATTCCTATACTGACCTACCTGATTCCTATACTGACCACTACACTGACCTACCTGATTCCTATAATGAGCCCTACACTGACCTACCTGATTCCTATACTGACCACTACACTGACCTACCTGATTCCTATACTGACCACTACACTGACCTACCTGATTCCTATACTGACCTACCTGATTCCTATACTGACCACTACACTGACCTACCTGATTCCTATACTGACCTACCTGATTCCTATACTGACCTACCTGATTCCTATACTGACCACTACACTGACCTACCTGATTCCTATACTGACCACTACACTGACCTACCTGATTCCTATACTGAGCACTACACTGACCTACCTGATTCCTATACTGACCACTACACTGACCTACCTGATTCCTATACTGACCTACCTGATTCCTATACTGACCACTGCACTGACCTACCGGATTCCTATACTGACCACTACACTGACCTACCTGATTGCTCTACTGAACACTGCACTGACCTACCTGATTCCTCTACTGAACACTGCACTGACCTACTGGATTCCTATACTGACCACTACACTGACCTACCTGATTCCTATACTGAACACTGCACTGACTTACCTGATCCCTATACTGAACACTGCACTGACCTACCGGATTCCTATACTGAACACTGCACTGACCTACCGGATTCCTATACTGACCACTGCACTGACCTACCGGATTCCTATACTGACCACTGCACTGACCTACCGGATTCCTATACTGACCACTACACTGACCTACCTGATTGCTATACTGAACACTGCACTGACCTACCTGATTCCTATACTGACCACTGCACTGACCTACCTGATTCCTATACTGAACACTGCACTGACCTACTGGATTCCTATACTGACCACTACACTGACCTACCTGATTGCTATACTGAACACTGCACTGACCTACCTGATTCCTATACTAAACACTACACTGACCTACCTGATTCCTATACTGACCACTACACTGACCTACCCGATTCCTATACTGACCACTACACTGACCTACCTGATTCCTATACTGACCACTACACTGACCTACCTGATTGCTATACTGACCACTACACTGACCTACCTGATCTGTATACTGACCACTACACTGACCTACCTGATTCCTACACTGACCACTAAATTACCTGATTCCTACACTGACCTACCTGATTCATATACTGACCACTACACTGACCACTAAACTATCCGATTCCTACACTGACATATCTGATTCTTATAGTGACCACTACACTGACCTACCTGATTCCTACACTGACCTACCTGATTCCTGCACTACTCACCCCCCTCCCACCCCTACATGAACAGTGTAGATTGGTTGATTTTGCTGGCCTCCATGATAATCTATCGGAGCAGGGCTCCCCAGCACCAGGTACTGTTCCCGATACCCAGATGCTCCTCAGTATCCCCTCCCAAGAGCTTCTCCACAAGCCGCCGTTCGCTTTGCACCGCCGCGCCTCCCATCTGTAGGATGGATAACAGTCCCACAAACACCGTTCAGCGGCTTGAGTCCTCGGACCCCCACACAGTACAGCATGACTCCCTCTGTGCTAAGCTCTATTCATTTCAATAAGGATTTCATTTCCCCTGGCGGAAGGCTTAGCAGCATATTGGATTAAAGCCTCTTCTGGGAAGCAATGTTTAGCAGCTTTACAATGGAGACGGGCACTTCTGATCGAACACTTTCACTGGAGACTATACACATCGTTCTGACAGGGGCAGCTCAGCGCCGCGATCATCAGACGCCAATCAAGCACATAATGTCTCCGTTTCTTTGAGACGTTTTTGCAAAAAGGGGGTTATATATGCATTTGTCATTTTAAAGTGCACCTGTCTTGTAGTCTTGTGCTGCAAGGTTGAGTGGTAATGGAAGGCATTTGAAATGAGAAAAATTAAAATTGCTTATCCTCATCCCATTTATTGCCTCATTTTAACCACTTCAGCCCCGGAGGATGCTGCTGCCCGATGACCGGGCCACTTTTTGCGAAGCGGAGGTTTTCATCCTCGGTGAGGGAATCGGGAAGTGAAGCCTGACGGTTTCCTACTGCGCATGCGCGAGGATCGCGGCGCGCCATCACTGGTCCCCGCTCTCTCCTGGGAACAGTGTTTTTTTTCTCAGTTTAGGCCGATACGTATTCTTCTACATATTTTTGGTAAAAAAAATCGCAATAAGCGTATATTGATTGGTTTTGCGCAAAAGTTATAGCGTCTACAGAATAGGCATTTTATGGCATTTTAATCCTTTTTTTTTTAGTAGTAATGGTGGTGATCAGTGATTTTTATCGTGACTGCGACATTATCAGACACTTTTGACACTATTTTGTGACCATTGGCATTTATACAGCAAACAGTGCTAAAAAATTGCACTGATTACTGTGTAAATGTCACTGGCAGAGAAGGAGTTAACCACTAGGGGGCGAAGAAGTGGTTAAGTGTGCTCTAGGGAGTGATTCTAACTGGGGGGGGGTGGCTACCAGTGACACAACATTGATCACTGCTACCGATGACACGGAGCCGTAGATCAGTGTCTTGTTACTAGGCAGAACAGGGAAATGCCTTGTTTACACAGGCGTCGCCCTGTTCTGCATTTCCGTGACATGATCCCGGCAGACATTGAGTCCACGGGCATCCATCCTCCACACCTAATGCAACATCCCTTCCCCCAACTAGTAGAACCCCACTCTTTCAAACCATACATTGCATCCCCTCCCCAACTACTAGGGCCCCTCTTCCACACCCAATGTAGCATTCCCACCCCAACTTCTAGGGCCACTGCTCCAAACCCAGTGCAGCATTTCCTCCCCCAATTCTAGAACTTCGACAGCCAATGCAGCTTTCCCTCCCCAACTCCTAAAACCTCTCCCCTATTGCTAAGGCACCATCCCCTACCCAACTCCTAGAAACCCCTCCTTTACTTCTAACGCACTCCTGTTGATACAAGTTTGTGTTCAGGAACAAGAAGTTGGTATTAGTTGACACTGGAATGGGTAATGACAGAAAACGCATGCATTAGATCAGTGGTTCTCAACCTGGGGGTCGGGACCCCCTTGGGGGTCGAATGACGATTTGCCAGGGGTCACCAAATCCTGGCCTGTTTCTGAAGCCCACACCGCTCTCCCAGCCTTTTCTCGGCTGCCCAGCTGGGCTGTTCCTGGAGCCCGCAGCCGACCACTCAGCCTCTTTGCAGCTACCCATTCACGACATGGCTGGGGGGGCAGAGACAAGAAGTCCACTGACTGGTGAGGAAAGTGAAGTGGGAGGGGCTGAAGGAGACCCTCTCTCCTGATTTCAGCATAGGTGTCACTTCTGCGAGACACCACTGTAGTACGGGTTCGACGCTACGAAAATAATTTCACTGTTATGCCGCGTACACACGATCATTTTTTGTGATGAAAAAAAATGAAGTTTTCTGTGAAGTAAAAACAACGTTTTTGAAACGTCACTTTTCAAAGACGATGTTGCATACACACCATCGTTTTTTTTTCACAAAAAGCGAGGTTACGTTCACCACTCTTTTCCATTGAAGCTCGCTTCATAACTAGCTTCTGGGCATGCGCGGGTTGAAAAACGTCGTTTTAACTACTTGAGATCCGCGCTACAGCCGAATGACGGCTCTAGCGCAGATCTAAATTGTCAACAAGCCGTCAATTGACGGCTTGTCACTAGCTGCTTCCCTGCGCGCGCTCCAGAGTGCGCTGCGGGGAAACACTGTGTTGGCCGTGTCCCTTGGACACAGCCAATCACAGATCGCCGCGAACGGCCAATCAGAGTGGCCGTTTGCGATGCGATCTGTGCGGCGAATGAGAGATGATCTCATAGATCATCTCTCATTGCCATTTTACATAGAGACAGCGTCCTGTCTCTGGAGAGCAGGAGACGGATCTGTGTCTCTTGTACATAGAGACACAGATCGGTCACCCCCCCTCCCCCCACAGTTAGAACACTATGCAGGGAATACATTTAACCCCTTCCTCACCCCCTGGTGTTAACCCCTTCAATGCCAGTCACATTTATACAGTAATTAGTGCATTTTTATAGCACCGATCGCAGTATAAATGTGAATGATGCCAAAAATGTGTCAAAAGTGTCCGATGTGTCCGCCATAACGTCGCAGTCCCAATAAAAATTGCAGATCGCCGCCATTTCTAGTAAAAAAAAAATAATAAAAAATAATAATTCTGTCCCCTATTTTGTAGGCACTATAAATTTTGCGCAAACCAGACGCTTATTGCGATTTTTTTTTTTTAATTGGGATATTTATTATAGCAACAAGTAAAAAATATTGTATTTTTTTCAAAATTGTCGCACTTTTTTGTTTATAGCGCAAAAAATAAAAACCGCAGAGGTGATCAAATACCACCAAAAGAAAGCTCTACTTGTGGGGAAAAAAGGACGTCAATTTTGTTTGGGAGCCACGTCGCACGACCGCGCAATTGTCAGTTAAAGCGACGCAGTGCCGGAAGCTGAAATATCACCTGGGCAGGAAGGGGGTATAAGTGCCCAGTAAGCAAGTGGGTTAAACGACGTTTTTGCTACACACGGTGACTTTTTGTGAAACAAAAAACGACGTTTTGAAAAACGACACAAAAAATTCAAGCATGTTGGAATTTTTTTTTGGTCGTTTTTTTGAAGACAAAAAACAACGTTTTGCCCACACACGATCAATTTAAAGGACGTTTTAAAAAACTTCGTTTTTTTTTTCATCGCAAAAAACGACCGTGTGTACGCGGCATTAGGGGCCCCCTCACAATTTGTGAAATGTTATCAAGGGGTCACGACACTAGAAAGGTTGAGAACCACTGCATTAGGTAGATTCCAGGTGCCATTTCAGGCTCTGGGGGCTTTTAGCGCAGATCTTGTGTTGGCTTTCTGACAAGAACATGGAGTGCTGAGAAGTGAAAGGCCCCTTCCGCGCTCTATAGGAAGTTGTTTGCAGCCTCTTTTTTGCACTGCCTCCCCTTTCCACCACCAATGAGCATAATCTCTTAATCAGCGGGTCATTCTTCTCTGACTGCTCAGTAATGGACATATTTTGAAACACTCTGAAAAGCTTTTGTTCCCCCTTCTCTCCGGAGAATACGCCCTGATGCTGTGTAATTGCTAATTATAAGTTATTTATAATTTATAAAATGAGAGGGAAAAACCTTCCCCTCGACTCAAGAATACAGCCCCCCCCCCCCCCCCCCCCCCCCGCCGCGGCCATCAACTACTTGTTCCCTTCGTCATTCAAACATCACCTTGTCTGTCCAATTCTACCTTTCTGTATTAGAGGTTTTATTGGGATAAAGTTTAAAGCCCAATTCAACATTCAGTTTAAAACGGCTAATTACATTTGAGCTGCATTAACCGGTCAAGACCCGAACCATTATGCAGGTTAAGGACCTTGCCCCTTTTTGTGATTCGGCACTGCATCGCTTTAACAGACAATTGCGCGGTCGTGCAACATGGCCCCCAAACAAAATTGGCGTCCTTTTTTCCCCACAAATAGAGCTTTCTTTTGGTGTTATTTGATCACCTCTGCGGTTTTTATTTTTTGCGCTATAAACAAAAATAGAGCGACAATTTTGAAGAAAATGCAATATTTTTTACATTTTGCTATAATAAATATCCCCAAGAAATATGTAAACCTTCTTTTTTCCCCTCAGTTTAGGCCGATACGTATTCTTCTACATATTTTTGGTAAAAAAAAATCGCAATTAGCGTTTATCGATTGGTTTGTGCAAAATTTATAGCGTTTACAATATAGGGGATAGTTTTATGCCATTTTTATTAATTTTTATTAATTTTTTACTACTAATGGCCATCAGCGATTTTTTTTTTCATGACTGCGACATTATGGCGGACGCATCGGACGCTTTTGACACATTTTTGGGGCTATTGTCATTTTCACAGCGAAAAGTGCTATAAAAATGCACTGATTACTGTGAAAATGCAAATAGCAGTGAAGGGGTTAACCACTAGGGGGTGCTGTAGGGGTTGAATGTGACCTCATGTGTGTTTCTAACTGTAGGGGGGTGGGGCTGGGCTGGACGTCAGTGATCGTTGTTCCCTATATCAGGTAACAGACAATCAGTGTCACTGCCACAGAGAAGAACGGGGAAGGTTTGTTTACACTCACCTCTCCCCATTCTTCAGCTCCTGTGACCCGATCACGGGACACCATCGGCGATCGGGTCCACTTGCGACCCATGGCTGGGCTTTTAAAGAGGACGTATATATACGTCCATGTGCCCAGCCGTGCCATTCTGTTGACGTATATAGTCGTGCGGCGGTCCTTAGGTGGTTAAAACAAAAGGCGTGCAAAGTCTTATAGTTGAGGCCGATATCAAGACCGATTTAAAGCTGGCCACCGATGGAGGAAAGAAAATCGCTTAAGCCCCCCTCCCCCCATCAACACACAGTCAGAGTTGATTGGGAATCCCTCTCGGGGAAGCCATTGTGTTCTCCCAGAAGGGGGGCTGGGAAAGCCTCCCCCATCAGGAGACCCCAACGATTACTCCCAGCCACTAGCAATAATCGCATGGAAAATCCAACAGGTAGGTTGTCAACTTGGGTCAACCAGCCTGGGTACATTCAGCCTGCCCATAGATGGTTTGAGTCTTGCCCGGTCCCTGCTCAACCAGCCGAGATTCTAACCGTCTACAGTGTATGGCTGGCTCATGGTACTTATGGTTGCTCTATGCACATATAAAATAGAAAGGAAATTCATTGTTCAACAGCAGCCCAGAAGTCTTATTAGAGGAAAAGGATGCTAGAGCGAGTTAAATAATACCGGATTTAATAAAGAGCATGCAAATGCAATAATGTATTATAACAGAGTTCGACAAACCCTCGGGCGCCAGGTCGCAATTCCTGATGTGCTATGTGCCCCGATGTGCTGTGCCTCAATGTGGTGTGCCCTGGTGTGCTGTAATGGGCCCTGATGTGCTGTGCCCTGTACCCTGATGTGCTGTGCCCTGTACGTGTTGTGCCCTGATGTATCCCGTGCCCCGATGTGCTGTGCTCTGTATCCTGATGCGATGTGCCCTGTACGTGTTGTGCCCTGATGTGCCCCGATGTGCTGTGCCCTGTACCCTGATGTGATGTGCCCTGTACATGTTGTGCCCTGATGTGCTGTGCCCTGTACCCTGATGTGATGTGCCCTGTACGTGTTGTGCCCCGATGTGCTGTGCCCTGTACCCTGATGTGATGTGCCCTGTACATGTTGTGCCCTGATGTGCTGTGCCCTGTACCCTGATGTGATGTGCCCTGTACATGTTGTGCCCTGATGTGCTGTGCCCTGTACCCTGATGTGATGTGCCCTGTACATGTTGTGCCCCGATGTTCTGTGCCCTGTACCCTGATGTGATGTGCCCCGTACATGTTGTGCCCTGATGTGCTGTGCCCTGTACCCTGATGTGATGTGCCCTGTACCCTGATGTGATGTGCCCTGTACATGTTGTGCCCCGATGTGCTGTGCCCTGTACCCTGTACGTGTTGTGCCCTGATGTGCCCCGATGTGATGTGCCCTGTACGTGTTGTGCCCTGATGTGCCCCGATGTGATGTGCCCTGTACCCTGATGTGCCCTGTACGCGTTGTGCCCCGATGTGCTGTGCCCTGTACCCTGATGCGATGTGCCCTGTACGTGTTGTGCCCCGATGTGCTGGGCTCTGTACCCTGATGTGCTGGGCCCTATACCCTGATGTGCTGTGCCCTGATGTGCTGGGCCCTGTACCGTGCCCTGATGTGTTGTGCCCTGGGCCAACCTGAATGAAGTCCAGGGCCACATTTTTGTCCAAGTCCAGCCCTGGCGGGCATGCTGGTCACTCAGATGCACCGAAACCCAGAAGATAGTGCTTTGTGGGCTTCACATGCCCACAAGCAATATGGAACATGCCAGGGAGAGAAGAATCTAATATATCCGATCGATCCATAATACGTGATTCATCTAATTGTATTTAAAAAACGATATTTAGCAGGAACCCCGCTTTCATTGAAACCTTTACAATTTGCAGCATTTCAAAAAGTAAGCGCTTCCTTTGAGTTGAGGTCTGCCCATGGTATGGACCAGTAACTGTCAGGGGGGCATGACAAGGGATAAACACAATAAAATGGGCACTTTGTATTTTTTTTTACATCAGCCCCGAGGCATTTGGGTCCCATGGGAGTGAATGCTGATTTGTGAGCTTAGCAGTCATAATTAAAAAGGACACCAAAGCCAAGTATGGATTCTCACTATCTTATACTAATCTGAGATTCTATATGTGAGTGTGGAATGTGCAGCCAAACCATGGTAACCGGCAGGGGAACCCCATGATGCCCCCCCACACACTCCATACACCCCTTCAGGCAATGACAGATGAGGAACTGTCCTCGTATTCTGCTGCGAGCCGATAGTCGATAACGCTCAGGAATTGTCTGCAGGCGGACTGCTCCCGGGAATTTTGTATCTGACGGCTTACAAAACACTTTGATGTGCCGCGGCTTTAATTATTTGTACATATCCCACCTAGTGAGCGGAAAAGAAATGCGGAGCCGGCGCTGCTATTAATAAACGGAGGCGGCGCAGAAACCTCCGGAGGGAGCCGAGAACCTTTCACTGTATAGAGACACTGGAAATAATTATATGGGAATGCTTCTATTTATATGGGGACCCTTCTCTTTCATAGACAAGCAGGTGAATGTCAATCACATTGTGTTTTCTTTTTGGATTTTTTAAAAGGTTTGACTTGTGCTGCGTTTTGAGCTGTACACCCGCTGTACCCACTATGAGGAGTGCCCACCATCCCTGTACAGAATTCCACCTCTATACACCTGCTATGCTCATTATAAGGGGTTCCCACCGTCCCTGTGCTGGGTTCCCTCTTCTATACACCTGCTGTGCCCATTATGAGGGGTTCCCACCATCCCTGTGCTGAGTTCCCACCTCTATACACCTGCTGTGCCCATTATGAGGGGTTCCCACCATCCCTGTGCTGAGTTCCTGGGTCTGTACATCTGCTGTGCCCATTATGAGGGGTTCCCACCATCCCTGTGCTGAGTTCCTGGGTGTGTACATCTGCTGTGCCCATTACAAGGGGTTCTTTCTAACCCTGAGCTAAGTTCCAGGTCTGTTGACCTGCTTTTCCCATTGTGAGGGGTTCTCACCATCCCTGTGCTGAATTGGCAGGTCTTTACACCTGCTGTGCCCAATATCAGGGGCTCCCACCATCCCTGTGCAAAGTTTTCTGGAGTACACATTGCTGCCCCCATTACTAGGGGTTCTCACAATCCCTGTGCACCTGCTTTGCCGATTTATGAGGAGTTCCCACCATCCGTGTGCCAATTTCCGAGTCTGTACATCTAATGTGCCCATTACTAGGGGGTTCTCACAATCCCTGTACACCTGTTTTGCCCATTATGAGGGATTTCACACCATCCCTGCACTGCGTTCCCGAGTTTGTACACCTTATGTGCCTATTATGAGGGGTTCCCAGGTCTGTACACCTTATGTGCCCATTAGGAGGGGTTCCCACCAACTCTGTACTGAGTTTCCAGATGTGCACCACCTGTTGTACCAATTATGAAAGAAGCCCACCATCCCTTTGCTGAGTTCCCAGGTCTGTAACCTACTGTGCCCATTATGAGGGGATCTCATCAACCCTGTACTTAGTTCCCTGGAGTACACATTGCTGTGCCCATTACTAGAGGTTCTCACAATCTCTGTACACTTGCTTTGCCCATTATGAGGGATTCACACCATCCCTGCACTGAGTTCCTGGGTCTGTACACCTGCTGTGCCCAATATGAAGGATTCTCTCCAACCCTATGCTGAGTTCCCAGGTCTGTACATCTGTTGTGCCCATTAGGAGGGGTTCCCACCAACTCTGAATTGAGTTTCCAGATGTGCACCACCTGTTGTGCCCATTATGAAGGAAGCCCACCACCCCTGTGCTGAGTTCCCGGGTCTGTATACCTGCTGTGTCCAATACAGGGGCTCCCACCATCCCTGTGCCAAGTTCCCAGGTCTGTACATCTGCTGTGCCCATTACTTGGGGTTCTCACAATCTCTGTACACCTGCTTTGCCCATTATGAGGGTTTCTCGCCATCCCTGTGCTAATTTTCCTGGTTTCCACACTTGTGTCCATTATGAGGGATTTCACATTATCCTTGCACTGAGTTCCCGGGTCTGTACACCTGCTGTGCCCATTACGAGAGGTTCCCACCATCCTTTTGCTGAGTTCCTAGTTTTTTTACACTGGCTGTGCCCATTATGATGTGTTCCCACCATCCCTGTGCTGAGTTCCAGGATCTGTACACCTACTGTGCCCATTATGAGGGGATCTCATCATTAGTTCCCGGAGTACACATTGCTGTGCCCATTACTAGAGGTTCTCACAATCTCTGTACACTTGCTTTGCCCATTATGAGGGATTCACACCATCCCTGCACCTGAGTTCCCGGGTCTGTACACCTTCTGTGCCCAATATGAAGGATTCTCTCCATCCCTGTGCTGAGTTCCCAGGTCTGTACACCTGTTGTGCCCAATAGGAGGGGTTCCCACCAACTCTGCATTGAGTTTCTAGATGTGCACCACCTGTTGTGCCCATTATAAAGGAAGCCCACCATCCTTGTGCTGAGTTCCAGGGTCTGTACCCCTGTTGTGCCCATTATGAGGGAGTTAAACCATCCCTGAGCTGTGATCCTACGTCCTCATTGGACCTGTTCTCATTATGAGGGGCGGGATCTTCATTTAAATGGAGTTGCAGCTTTTTTAGGTTTATTAAAAGTCAGCAGCTACAAAAAGTGTAGCTGCTGACTTTTAATAAACAGACACTTGCCCGCTCCACGGTCCAGCGATGCGGCTGCCCGGAGTTCCGCTCCTCCTTCCCCTCTCCGCCGGCGACTCCATTCACATTGTGGGCACCTGAGTGGACAGGCGATCTCCTGGGACCTGTCATGTGTCCCAGGAGATCGCCTAGAGGGAGGGGCATCCTAAGGCGACAGGAGGCGGTCCCTAGGTGGAAGTAGGATAGGAAGTCGCACTTCTCCCCCCCCCCCCCCCAAAAACAAAAATGAGGGGGTGAGGAGTGCTTGAAGCAGAAGTTCCACTTTTCGTTGGAACTCTACTTTAACCACTTCCACACTTGCCGCCACAGTTTTACAGCAGCAGGTTGGCTTTGCTGGGCGAGAGCACGTAGTATAACGCTGCCTCGCCCAGCAGCCACTAGGGGCCCCCCGCCTCCTGTGCACGTGCCCGCAGTCGCCACCGGGCACACGGGATCGCTCGTTACAGAGCGAAGACCAGGAGCTGTGTGTCTTAACACACAGCTCCCGGTCCTGTCAGGGAGAGAAATGCTGATCTTCCTTTCATACAATGTATGTCAGTCCACCCCACCCCCGTCATACAGTTAGAACACACCCAGGTTACACATTTAACCCCTTCCCCGCCCCCTAGTGTTAACCCCTTCACTGCGAGTGGCATTTTTATAGTAATCCATGCACAATGGCAATGGTCCCAAAAATGTGTCAAGTGTCCGCCATAATGTCGCAGTAGCGAAAAAAATTGCTGATCGCCACCATTACTAGTAAAAAAAAAAATATTAATAAAAATGCCATAAAACTACCACCTATTTTGTAAACGCTATAACTTTTGCGCAAAACAATCGATAAATGCTTATAGCGATAATTTTGAAAAAAAATAGTTTTTATATATATTTTTGGGGGATATTTATTATAGCAAAAAGTAAAAAATATTTTTTTTTTTTCAAAATTATCGCTCTATTTTTGTTTTATAGCGCAAAAAATAAATACCGCAGAGGTGATCAAATCCAACCAAAAGAAAGCTCTATTTGTGGGAACAATTTTGTTTGGGAGCCACGTCGCACGACCAGTTAAAGCAACGCAGTGCTGAATCGCAAAAAGTGCTCTGGTCTTTGACCAGCAATATGGTCCGGGGGTATAAAAACGACATATGTGGCATAGCTAACGTGAACAGGGTTATTCATAGAGGAAAACAAAAAGTGGTTGTAAAAGTACAATTTTTTCCCCCTAAATAGTTTCCTTTACCTTAGTGCAGTCCTCCTTCACTGGTGTGGAGTGTCGTGCTCGCCCCCTCCCTTGGACTACATGAGAGTCAGGACACTCTCTACGTTGCAGATAGAGAACGGAGCTGTGTATTAGTGGGCATCCTGACTCTCCTGTAGCCCAAGAGAGGGGGCGAGCATGACACTCCACACCAGGGAGAAAGCCTCGCATTACTGTGTGGAGTTACAGACAGAAGAACAGGAAGTGAGGGTTTCTCAGAAGAAATAAGGACATTTAAAAGCAAAATGGAAGGATGAGGTAAGTGAAGGAGGACTGCACTAAGGTAAAGGGGTAACTTTACAACCCCTTTAATATTTATTGGACCCTGGGCCCTCCCGAATCCACTTCAACTATTTGTGGGCTTAAGGGGAATCTGCCCTCTGGGCCCCAAAACAATGACTGGGCCCAGGGCAGCTGCCCCTTTTTGCCCGTGTTGGACAGCCCCCTGGGTATATGCGTAAAAAAAGGCTGAAGGTACACAATACCAACGTGTCAGCAACTTGGCCATAAAGGTTTTGATCCTCTGCCTGCCAGTTGGCCGGGTTCAAGGACCCCTCAGAACAAAAGGACCCTTAAGAGGGCAGCTCCACCCGAATCCATCTGTTCTCACGTAACCCCTGCAGAGACTTTAAATCCTGGAGATAGCAGTAGATAACACCACTTTACTAGCATGAGTTCTCAGAACGCGCAAACCCATCATTGCTCATCTTGCATGAAGGTATATAAACGTATTAAGGTGAATAGAAAGGATTTTTAGCATTAAATCACACCGTGGTGATCTCTGTACTTGTTAATTACACCGGCTCTTTTCTCTTAATGGGATTTTGTGCAGATACATACATGAATAATAAATCTTGTTATAAGAAGCAGAGACCTGTCATAGACTACCGTATACCAACAGATCATTTATTGCCGATCTTAGTTATGTGAAGTTAAATACACCTTATATATGATCAGTTTTGGGTAAAATTTGTAGGTGCTAATCGAAAGCATATGAGAAATGCACAAAATGTGGTAAGAAATAGACAAACATGAATACTAATTAGGCATACACCAATACAGTGCCTTGCGAAAGTTTTTGGCCCCCTTAAACTTTGCGACCTTTTGCCACATTTCAGGCCTCAAACATAAAGATATAAAACTGTCATTTTTTTTGTGAAGAATCAACAACAAGTGGGACACAATCATGAAGTGGAACGAATTTATTGGATATTTTAAACTTTTTTAACAAATAAAAAACTGAAAAATTGGGCGTGCAAAATTATTCAGCCCCTTTACTTTCAGTGCAGCAAACTCTCTCCAGAAGTTCAGTGAGGATCTCTGAACGATCGAATGTTGACCTAAATGACTAATGATGATAAATAGAATCCACCTGTGTGTAATCAAGTCTCCGTATAAATGCACCTGCACTGTGATAGTCTTAGGCCTCTTACACACTATCAGTTTTCCTTCAGGTTTTTCTCTTCAGGTTTACCAAAACCATGTAGTGCAAGGGCCTGCCTGATTGCATACAAATTGAGACTCTTGAGGTTAGACCTCATATTAGATGGATTTGGTAAACCTGAAGAGAAAAACCTGAAGAAAAACTGATGGTGTGTAAGAGGCCTTAGGCTCCTTACACACACATCGGTCCGTTTTTCGGTCCGCTCTGTGTGTCCGTCAGCTCAGCGGGGCGTCTCCGCTCAGCTGGCGGCGGACAGGGCGGTCCCCGAACACTGTGCAGGGACCGCCCTGTCTCTCCTCCGCTCTCCCCTATGGGGAGTCGGATGGAAACGGACCGTCTGTCCATTTGCATCCGATCCGTTTGGCCGGACGGAAGAAAAATAGGACATTCTTCCGTCCGCAAAAACGGATGCGGATCTGGCGGACGTTAGCGGATGCATCATCCGCTAACGGATCCGCTCCCATAGGGGCCCATTACAAGTCCGTAAACGGACTTGTAATGAGCGGACGAACGGTCCGCTAGTGTGAAAGAACCCTTAGAGGTTCGTTTAAAGAGCAGAGAGCATCATGAAGAACAAGGAACACACCAGGCAGGTCCAAGATACTGTTGTGGAGAAGTTTAAAGCCGGATTTGGATACAAAAAGATTTCCCAAGCTTTAAACATCCCAAGGAGCACTGTGCAAGCGATAATATTGAAATGGAAGGAGTATCAGACCACTGCAAATCTACGAAGACCTGGCCGTCCCTCTAAACTTTCAGCTCATACAAGGAGAAGACTGATCAGAGATGCAGCCAAGAGGCCCATGATCACTCTGGATGAACTGCAGAGATCTACAGCTGAGGTGGGAGACTCTGTCCATAGGACAACAAGCAGTCATATACTGCACAAATCTGGCCTTTTTGGAAGAGTGGCAAGAAGAAAGCCATTTTTTAAAGATATCCATAAAAAGTGTCGTTTAAAGTTTGCCACAAGCCACCTGGGAGACACACCAAACATGTGGAAGAAGGTGCTCTGCTCAGATGAAACCAAAATCCAACTTTTTGGCAACAATGCAAAACGTTATGTTTGGCGTAAAAGCAACACAGCTCATCACCCTGAACACACCATCCCCACTGTGAAACATGGTGGTGGCAGCATCATGGTTTGGGCCTGCTTTTCTTCAGCAGGGACAGGGAAGATGGTTAAAATTGATGGGTGGAGCCAAATACAGGACCATTCTGGAAGGAAACCTGATGGAGACTGCAAAAGACCTGAGACTGGGACGAAAATTTGTCTTCCAACAAGACAATGATCCAAAACATAAAGCAAAATCTACAATGGAATGGTTCACAAATAAACATATCCAGGTGTTAGAATGGCCACGTCAAAGTCCAGACCTGAATCCAATTGAGAATCTGTGGAAAGAACTGAAAACTGCTGTTCACAAACGCTCTCCATCCAACCTCACTGAGCTCCAGCTGTTTTGCAAGGAGGAATGGGCAAAAATTTCAGTCTCTCGATGTGCAAAACTGATAGAGAAACCCCAACCGACTTACAGCTGTAATCGCAGCAAAAGGTGGCGCTACAAAGTATTAACTTAAGGGGGCTGAATAATTTTGCACACCCAATTTTTCAGTTTTTTATTTGTTAAAAAAGTTTGAAATATCCAATAAATTTCGTTCCACTTCATGATTGTGTCCCACTTGTTGTTGATTCTTCACAAAAAATTACAGTTTTATATCTTTATGTTTGAAGCCTGAAATGTGGAAAAAGATCGCAAAGTTTGAGGGGGCCGAATACTTTCGCAAGGCACTGTATATCGTCCGCCATTAGGGTGACCAGCACTTTGTTGATAGGAAAAAAAAAAAAAAAATGTCTCGTATTGACTTCAATGCCAAATTGTGTCCCATTGACTTCAAAGCCTCCTATCCCTGTCGAAGCCTCGTATGGAGCAACACTATCTGACGTCACCACGCCCCCAGCTGACTGGCTTGAGCCGCGGCTGGATGACAGCAGAGTTTTTTAAGCTGTTTTACTATTTGAAAACAATCCGTAGCTGTGGAGTTCTGTGGAGACTTGCTGAGATTTTATGATCTCTATGATAGGGATCCATCAGATCGGCCTCCTTATACACCATTTCTGCAGATTCTGGGCGAAGAGTGCTTGTCACACATATCGCCGATCATAGCCAGCTGTGTTTTTTTGGACTTTGTGTGTTTTATTACACTGAATGATTTAAGTCATTTTAGTTTATTCACTTGCACCTTTGTTTGCACCTTAAAGGATGTGCTTTTTTACCCTATTTTTGACAAGAATCTCTTGCCGGCCGAGTGTTCAGACACGCCTTTCAAAGGAACTGCGGTTCTTTTGAAAGGTAACAACGCGGTGACATCATCACGTACGACGAGCCTGTGCTTGTCACATTCGATGCGGTCGCCGCCAACTTGCTGCACCCTACCTATGCCTAGGAAGCTACCGCGCATTTGAGTCAAAGTAATTTCGAGCATGCGCGGGTTTCCACGGCGACAGGTAAGTATACACACTCTCGTTTTTCTCGGCAGGAAAACACTGCCGAGAATCACGACGAGAAAATAGAGAGCAGGTTCTCTATTTTTCTAGTCAAGATTTTAGGCAGTTTTCTTGACTAGAAACCTGAAAGTCTCGTACACACGCTCGGTATACTCGGCAAGAAAGCTCTGCCAGCAGTTTTATTGCTGGTTCCTGCCGAGAAAACCGAGCGTGTGTACGAGACTTCAGGCTCAGTAATGGGTACAACATAGCAATAGCATCATACCTTTTATAGGCTATAGTTTCTTCTGTGGGTGAGCGCAAGGCTCCAGCATTATGAATATTAATGAGCTTCACAACATATATTCGCCACCCCTGTCAGTGTTCTCTAACAAGCTCACACGTTATCCATAACAAGGACACCAATGCAGTTCAATTTATTATGTAGATCCACAGGCAGAATGCATAAGTAATAATGGTCCTCCCGTACAGAGACCAGTTGTGCACCAGCTGTCGGTTATTTACTGCAGGTTATTTGGGGAAGATATGGTTGTTAAGTCCAGGACACTATTTCTGTCAGGCATTTTTTTTTTTTTAAGTGATTCAATTTATTGGTTAACTAAATTGATTGGAGCGCTAAACTCTAAAAGCATGTTAGTTTTGCTAGGTCTGATGCCTGGGTCAGAGAATGATGTATGGCATTCTGTTGGCAAGAATAAAAAAATAGTATTTAGCAATCAGTTAGCGTTACATTTCTTCTCCCTTCTCCAGTTTCCCTTTCCCCATTTAGTTTTTCACAAACTACGTACTTTTCTCTTTGCTGTTAACTTTTTCCCATATGAATGTTTTTAATTTCCTGTTCTCCTCCTCTTCCCCCAACCTCTTTCCTCTTCCCCCAACCCCTTTCCTCTTCCCCCAACCCCTTTCCTCTTCCCCCAACCCCTTTCCTCTTCCCCCAACCCCTTTCCTCTTCCCCCAAACCCGTTCCTCTTCCCCCAACCCCTTTCCTCTTCCCCCAAACCCGTTCCTCTTCCCCCAAACCCGTTCCTCTTCCCCCAACCCCGTTCCTCTTCCCCCAACCCCGTCTGTTCCTCTTCCCCAACCCCGTCTGTTCCTCTTCCCCAACCCCGTCTGTTCCTCTTCCCCAACCCCGTCTGTTCCTCTTCCCCAACCCCGTCTGTTCCTCTTCCCCAACCCCGTCTGTTCCTCTTCCCCAACCCCGTCTGTTCCTCTTCCCCAACCCCGTCTGTTCCTCTTCCCCAACCCCGTCTGTTCCTCTTCCCCAACCCCGTCTGTTCCTCTTCCCCAACCCCGTCTGTTCCTCTTCCCCAACCCCGTCTGTTCCTCTTCCCCAACCCCGTCTGTTCCTCTTCCCCAACCCCGTCCGTTGCTCTTCCCCAACCCCGTCCGTTGCTCTTCCCCAACCCCGTCCGTTGCTCTTCCCCAACCCCGTCCGTTGCTCTTCCCCAACCCCGTCCGTTGCTCTTCCCCAACCCCGTCCGTTGCTCTTCCCCAACCCCGTCTGTTCCTCTTCCCCAACCCCGTCTGTTCCTCTTCCCCAACCCCGTCTGTTCCTCTTCCCCAACCCCGTCTGTTCCTCTTCCCCAACCCCGTCTGTTCCTCTTCCCCAACCCCGTCCGTTGCTCTTCCCCAACCCCGTTCCTCTTCCCCAACCCCGTTCCTCTTCCCCAACCCCGTTCCCCTTCCCCAACCCCTTTCCTCTTCCATCCTCTTCCGCCATTCCCTTTCTTCCTCCCCTTATCTACATCTGGCTTCTCTTTGTTCCCTTTCCTCCTACACTTTCCCACTTCCGGCTTCTCTGTGTTTAATTTCCTCCTCCCATCTCGCAGGCTCCTTTCTTTTCCCTCCTTCTCAACGCATTACCAGCTCCTCTGCCTTCCCTTTCCCCCTCACCTAAAACTTTTCTGGCTCCTCTGCCTTCCTTTTTCTTCACCCTCCTCCTTGCTCTTCTGCCTTTCCCCCACCTCCTCTCCCTTTTTCAGTTCCTCTGCCTTCCCTTTCCTCCTGCTCTCTCCCTTTTCTGATTCCCCTGCTTTCCCTTTTCTCCTCCTTTCCCCCTTTTCTGGTTGCCATGGCTTCCCTTTCTGCCTCCCTCTTCTCGTTCCCTCCCCCCCCCCTCCTCTCTCCTTCTTCCAGTTCCCTTGCCTTCCCTTTCCTCCTCTCTCCTCCTTCCGGTTCCCCTGCCTTCCCATTCCTCCTCTCACCTCCTTCCGCTTCCCCTGCCTTTCCCTCTTCTCGCTCCCTTGTCTTCCCTTTACTGCTCCTTTCTCCCTCTTCCGGTTCCTCTGCCTTCCTTTCCTTCTACTTTTACTCTCATCCAAGTAATTTGCCCTCCAATTCCTCCTTTTCTTACTCTTTTCTGGTTCTTTTGCCTTTCCTTTCCTTCTCCTCTCTCCCTCTTCAGGTTCCTCTGCCCCCACCCCCTTTGGATTCTTTTGCTTTTCTTTTCCTCCCCACTCTCCAGGTTCCTCTGCCTTCCCTTTCCTCCTCGGGTTCCTCCTGCCTTCCCTTTCCTCCTCGGGTTCCGCCTGCCTTCCCTTTCCTCCTCGGGTTCCGCCTGCCTTCCCTTTCCTCCTCGGGTTCCGCCTTCCCTTTCCTCCTCGGGTTCCTCCTGCCTTCCCTTTCCTCCTCGGGTTCCTCCTGCCTTCCCTTTCCTCCTCGGGTTCCTCCTGCCTTCCCTTTCCTCCTCGGGTTCCTCCTGCCTTCCCTTTCCTCCTCGGGTTCCTCCTGCCTTCCCTTTCCTCCTCGGGTTCTTCTTGCCTTCCCTTTCCTCCTCGGGTTCTTCTTGCCTTCCCTTTCCACCTCGGGTTCCTTCTGCCTTCCCTTTCCTCCTCCTCTCAGCTCCTCTGCCTTGCCTTCCCTTCTCCCCTTACCTACTTTTAGTTAATCGGCCATCCTTTTTATCCTTTTCCTCTAGCCCTATTACTTATTTCCTTCCCGTTCTTTGCACCATAGGGAAAATTAAAAGGCGGATTTAATTTATTTTTTATTTAATCTTTCGGAGGGTTTTATTTGACGATCAGGAAGATCTTCATTCAGAGAGTCTGATAACGTAGACCTTTCATTATGTATAAAAGACAACAGCTGCTAAATTCTGGTTCTTGGCCTCTCGTGTCTCTTCTTTGATAAAAGATGGCATTATCATGTGATACAAAGATGAGATATATATATGTGTGTATATTTTTATATACCTTGTATCTCAATCGGCATTCAATCTAGGCTGGAAAATAAATTGAGGGAGCTGACTGAATACGAAGGGCACCATTTACCTCCCTTTTTAGTGTCTAATTAAATATCTCTGGATACAGAAGCTCACCAATCTGTCTTGCTGAACACATAAACCATCATCCAGGATGCATCCCGTTCCTCGCTCCATTTGTCCTTTTGGTGGCACGTTTGACTTGGTTGGGGGGTAAAGTTGCATAAACCACCTTCTCACCTCCACACGTGTCCTCATTTGTCCTGGAAGGCCTAACACCCAGTAGGACAGCCTGTATTAACCTGCTCTTCTTCCTCTTCTTTTTTTTTTTCCTTCCACAGAGGGGAATAGAGCTGAATTTCAGGTTATTTGTGTTTTTATACCTGCCCCCCCCCTCTTTCCCCCATGCCTATGTATGCGTGCCCTCCTGTCATGGTTGTGGTTATTATTTGGGATTGGTGATGTGAGTGCTGCTAATAAAGGCCAGAGATGCCAAGTGCAGGGACACAGAGGAGGAGATTTACTAAAACTGGAGCAGACTGAGTGTAGCTTTGCAAAGTAACCAATCAGCTTCTAGGTTGTATTGTCAGAGCTTAAAGGGGTTGTAGTGGTATTTTTTTTAAAATAACAAACATGTTATACTTGCCTCCACTGTGCAGTCCTGGTCTTCTGGGGTCCCTCGTGGCTGTCTCGGCTCCTCCCCGCAAAAGCTAACCCCTGTTCTGGGAATCTCTCTCCCGAGGGGGTGAGCTTGCGGGCACGCTCCTGTGATACAGTCGGCGGCCATAGCTGCCGACTGTATCACTCGGCCTGCCCTCCTGGCACCCAGTCATTGATTTGATTGACAACAGCGGGAGCCAATAGCTGCACTGTTATTAATCTCCAATGAAGAGCCACCTCAAGCAGGGAGAAACCATCGTGGCCACGGAGTTACGTGGCTCAGGTAAGAGAGGAGGATCAATCATAGGATGCATTAAGGTGAAAAAACACGAAGCTTTACAACCCCTTTAATAGAAAAGGTTGAAGTCAGAACCTATTTGGTTTCTATGCACAGCTGCACCAGATTCTGTGTGCAACAGTTTTAGTAAATCCTTTGCAGAGCTTTTTCTGTGCAATGGAATGGGGCTTGTTCTGTGCCGAGTGATGGAGTTTGTTATGTACAGAGGAACAGAGCCTCCTTGGTGAAGAGGAACAGAGCCTTTTTCTTTCCCTTTTTTTTTTTTTCTTTTTCTTTTTTTAGTTCTGGGGAATGGAGCTTGTTTAGTACATGGAGGACAGAGCCTGTTGGGTTCACGCAGGACGGAGCCTGTTGGGTTCACGCAGGACGGAGCCTGTTGGGTTCACGCAGGACGGAGCCTGTTGGGTTCACGCAGGACGGAGCCTGTTGGGTTCACGCAGGACGGAGCCTGTTGGGTTCACGGGGAACAGAGCTTTGTTGGGTTCACGGGGAACAGAGCTTTGTTGGGTTCACGGGGAACAGAGCTTTGTTGGGTTCACGGGGAACAGAGCTTTGTTGGGTTCACGGGGAACAGAGCTTTGTTGGGTTCACGGGGAACAGAGCTTTGTTGGTTCACGGGGAACAGAGCTTTGTTGGTTCACGGGGTGTAGCACAAATACAGAGAGTATTCATACCTATTGAAATTTTCCACATTTTTTCATGTCACAACCAAAAATGTAAATGTATTTTATTGGGATTTTATGCAATGGACCAACACAAAGTGGCACATAATTTTGAAGTTGAAGGAAAATGATAAAAGGATTTCTAATATTTTACAAATATCACCCTGAACACACCATCCCTACCGTGAAACATGGTGGTGGCAGCATCATGTTGTGGGTATGCTTTTCTTCAGCAGGGACAGGGAAGCTGGTCAGAGTTGATGAGAAGATGGATGCATCCAAATACAGGGCACTCTTACAAGAAAACCTGTTAGAGTCTGCAAGAGACTTAAGACTGGGGGGGGTTCACCTTCCAGCAGGACAACCCCCCTAAACATACAGCCAGAGCTACAATTAAATGGTTTAGATCGATGCATATTCATGTGTTAAAATGGTCCAGTCAATGTCCAGACCTAAATCCCATTGAGAATCTGTGGCAGGACTTAAAAATTGCTGTTCACAGACGCTCTCCATCCAATCTGACAGAACTTGAGTTATTTTGCAAAGAATGGGCAGAAATGCCCCTCTCTTCATGTGCAAAGCTGGTAGAGACACCCCCAAAAAGACTTGCAGCTGTAATTGCAGTGAAAGGAGGTTCTACAAAGTATTGACTCTGGGGGGCGCCATACAAATGCCCCCCCCCCCCCCCCACGCTTTTCACATATTTGTAAAAGATTTTGGAAAACCATTTATAATTTTTCCTTTCACGTCGCAATTATGTAACACTTTGTGTTGGTCCATCACATAAAATCCCAATAAAAATACATTTACGTTTTTGGTTGCAACTTGACTAAATGTGGAAAATTTCAAGGGGTATGAATACTTTTTTAAGGCACTGTAACAGGAATGAGTGAACATATTATAGTCTGTGTGGAATGCATGTTGAGCTACAGAGGAATTGTAGGTGCCTGTTCTGGTAATGGAAGGGTATCGGGACAAGATGTATATGAAGAAGTATGAAAGTGAGGCGCTGAATCTTGGGTACTCCTCATTCTGGTATGGAGAACACCCCTATTGGGGTGTCTCATCTAAAATCTAGAGAAAGTAAATGAGAGCGTGACACTAAAGATTCTATAGTCTGAAAGTGTTTATTGTATCCTAGAAATCCAACGTGTTTCTCAGGCTAAAAAAAACTTCTTCAGGGTTTGCAACTGTGTTAGCTGGTAGGAAAAGGACTTGGTTACCAAGGCATAAAGTATTGTTCAATGGACTTCCAGCATGTAGGAGTAAACCCCGATTGTGACAAACCCTCTGTCCTCAAAACAAACCTTTGTCCGCCATCAATGCTTCCTCTGTCCAGAACCAGCCCCATCCAAGACTCTCCAGCCCCCCCCAGTCACCAGACAAGACCTCAGAGCCCATTCACACAGGTCCGACTTTGGATCCGACTTCAAGTCGCCCCTAGTCGCCTCCAAGTCGCGCTGCATGACGAAATCAATGTAAGTGAATGGAGCCATCCTTAATGCGCACTGCTGCAGTCGCTTCATTTTGAAAAAGGTTCCTGTACTACTTCAATCCGACTTCTAGGCGACCTGTACCCATTGATTTCTAAGGAAGTCGCCTCCAAGTCGGATCCCCGTTCATAGTGGAGCAACTTTACAGGAAGTCGCCCCAGTGTGAACCTGTTCTAAGGCAAAAAATCGGCATGCGTTCCCCTCCAGGAGCATACCAGGCCCTTAGGTCTGGTATGGATTTCAAGGGGAAACCCCTACGCGGAAAAAACGCCCCTAAAATCCATACCAGACCCTTATCCAAGCACTCAGCCCGGCCAGTCAGGAAAGGGGGTGGGGATGGGTGAGTGCCCACCCGCTCCTGAACCGTACCAGGCCGCTTGCCCTCAACATGGGGGGGTGGGTGCTTTGGGGCAGGGAGCACCCTGCAGCCCCCCCACCCCAAAGCACCCTGTCCCCATGTTGATGGGGACAAGGGCCTCTTCCCAACAACCCTGGCCGTTGGTTGTCGAGGTCTGCGGGTGGGGGGCTTATCGGAATCTGGGAGTGCCCTTTAATAAGGTGGCCCCACCCTATGTGAATGAGTATGGGGTACCCATTCACCTGTGGGGGGGGGGGGGCGGGGAGTGTCGAGAAAAACACTAAACAGGTTTTTAAAGTCATTTATTAGGCGGCTCCGGGGGGTGTTCTTCCGACTTTGGGGGTCTCTTCTGACTTCTCCGCTCTCTGGTTCTTTCTTCCTTCTGCCGGGCACCTCCGCTATCTTCTTCCAGCTCTTTTACCAGTGGGGGGCCCGGTCTTCTGGGTCGTCTTCTTTGATGTTGACTCAAGGCTCCCTCCTGCTGTATGCTGGGTGTGCGGTGCACAACGATTTATATAGGCCTCTTATGACGTCACAGTCCCATCATGCTCCGGGTGGTGACGACATAATGACCCTGCCCCCTTAGCCCCTTACCCCGCCCACACCCCAAACCATCACAGAAAATAGTCCACAACAAAATGAGACAACACACATTATATATACAGCATTGAGTCTGACTAGTACAGATCACAGTGGGGTTCTCATTCACCCCGTGCCCCTATTAGATACACAGGGTGATCTACACATAAGAAGCGTCGGGAAAGCTGGACAAGGAGCCTCCAGAACTCTCCAGGGTCAGCGGAGTCCCACAAACCTCCGACCCAAAGTCACACCGATGAAGGCCATATATTTTTTAGTCCCCGAAACGCATTAGTTATGATGGATTTCTATGTGGATATAAACATTTCCAGACTGCAGAATCTTTGGGGCGATACTCTTCTTCTTACTGGAGACAGGTGTATATGTGACATGTAGACTGGAAGCAGGAGATGTATAATAAAGTATGTGGGAAGCAGGATCTGGTGTATTGTGTGTGTACTGGTGACAGGAGGATGTGTATATGTGATGTGTACTGAAAATTGGAAAATTTGTATATACTGTATGTTGCATGCACTGGAAAACCGCATGTGTGTATTGCCATGTGTGTGCAATGCAAAGTGTGACTCCGGAAGTGTTTGTGCGTCTTATGATATTTTTATGATCTCCTTTACTTTTTTTTGTTTCAACTTCTAACTTCTTTTCTTTCAACTTCAGACCCAGGACGATGGAGATCCGTCCAAACCACCGTGGTTCAAAGGCGGGTGAGTGTCTGAGTGTGATTTCTGTATGTGCTTGTCTGATGGAACACCTCTCTTCTTCAAAAGCTTAATTAAAGTGGAAGTAAACTACATTCATTATCTTAATCCTTATGTTTTTTTGTTTTGTTTTTTAAATCATTTGCTTCCTGGTTTCTGGCCGGGGCCAAATGATGTCACACATCCCAGGAGTTTTCATGGGCATAATTTTTTCTTTAATTTATGGTCTTCGAATTGTGGCCTGGGGGCTGGATATGGCCCTTTGCCTTTATCAAGCCCTTGGAGCATTATTTCCCTTACTAAAACCAACAACAGGGACATAATTGACACTGACACCAGTGATGAGACGCTATTCATCCCACTGACACCAATGATGGGACACTAATTATCCCACTGACACCAGTGATGTGACACTAATTATCCCACTGACACCAGTGATGTGACACTAATTATCCCACTGACACCAATGATGGGACACTATTCATCCCACTGACACCAATGATGGGACACTAATCATCCCACTGACACCAATGATGGGACACTAATCATCCCACTGACACCAATGATGGGACGCTATTCATCCCACTGACACCAATGATGGGACGCTATTCATCCCACTGACACCAATGATGGGACACTAATTATCCCACTGACACCAGTGATGTGACACTAATTATCCCACTGACACCAGTGATGTGACACTAATTATCCCACTGACACCAGTGATGAGACGCTATTCATCCCACTGACACCAATGATGGGACACTAATCATCCCACTGACACCAATGATGGGACACTATTCATCCCACTGACACCAATGATGGGACACTAATTATCCCCCTGACACCAGTGATGTGACACTAATTATCCCACTGACACCAATGATGGGACATTAATCATCCCACTGACACCAGTGATGAGACGCTATTCATCCCACTGACACTAATCATCCCACTGACACCAATGATGGGACACTAATCATCCCACTGACACCAATGATGGGACACTAATCATCTCACTGACACCAATGATGGGACGCTATTCATCCCACTGACACCAATGATGGGACGCTATTCATCCCACTGACACCAATGATGGGACGCTATTCATCCCACTGACACCAATGATGGGACGCTAATCATCCCACTGACACCAATGATGGGACACTAATCATCCCACTGACACCAATGATGGGACGCTATTCATTCCACTGACACCAATGATGGGACACTATTCTTCCCAATGACACCAATGATGGGACGCTATTCATCCCACTGACACCAATGAAGGGACACTAATCATCCCACTGACACCAATGATGGGACGCTATTCATCCCACTGACACCAATGATGGGACGCTATTCATCCCACTGACACCAATGATGGGACGCTATTCATCCCACTGACACCAATGATGGGACGCTATTCATCCCACTGACACCAATGATGGGACGCTATTCATCCCACTGACACCAATGATGGGATGCTATTCATCCCACTGACACCAATGATGGGACGCTATTCATCCCACTGACACCAATGATGGGGCGCTATTCATCCCACTGACACCAATGATGGGGCGCTATTCATCCCACTGACACCAATGATGGGGCGCTATTCATCCCACTGACACCAATGATGGGGCGCTATTCATCCCACTGACACCAATGATGGGGCGCTATTCATCCCACTGACACCAATGATGGGACGCTATTCATCCCGCTGACACCAATGATGGGGCGCTATTCATCCCGCTGACACCAATGATGGGACACTATTCATCCCACTGACACCAATGATGAGACACTATTCATCCCGCTGACACCAGTGATAGGGGCGCTATTTATCCCAGTGATACCAATGATGGGGCACTATTCATCCCGCTGACACCAATGATGAGGCACTATTCATCCCGCTGACACCAGTGATAGGGGCGCTATTTATCCCAGTGATACCAATGATGGGGCACTATTCATCCCGCTGACACCAATGATGAGGCACTATTCCTCCCACTGATACCAATGATGGGGCACTATTTTTCCCACTATAGATTTGGCTTTGTTTACTCCCACTGACACCAAGAAATGTTCTACTTCCACTGTCCACAGTCTGGCCCTCAAAATCTTAAGGACAGTAAACTGGCTCCTTGTTTAGAAAGTTTGGAAACCACTGATACAGAGAGGGGGAGGGTATTTCTCAGCTAGGCACACCCTCCTGCCTGCATGCCTGAGCTAAGGGCAGATGGTTTCCAGAATGTAAATGCTAAATCAGGGGTGGGCAACCTCGGCACTCCATCTGTGGTGAAACTACAAATCCCATCATGCCTCCGCCTCTAGGAGTCATGCAATGTCTCATGAGACTTGTAGTTTCACCACAGCTGGAGGGCCAAGGTTGCCTACCCCTGTGCTAAATGAATAATTTGCCCTTACTCAAGATGGCCACGGCTAGAACTGCTAGGGGGATGTTTTTCAAAGGAGGCATTTCTTAACAAAATAAAGCATAGAGGCATAGATAGGTGGGCAAATTTTATTTAAATATTAAAAATGTATTAAATGGTGTTTTCAGTTTGTGGGGCTCAGACACAGTTTAGTTCTGCTCTAAAAGAGAAGTATAGGTTTTCTCTTTAATAATCATACTTGGCTAGTTGGATGCAGCATCGGTCCGATTCCACAGCTGTCCCACGATGCCTCTACCACTGACAACTGAGCGATCAAATACCGCCGATTGCTCGGTTATCAGAGCTCTCGGCACGGGGATCTGCTGACTATCAGTCACCGCTGTTTGCTCTGCCCCCCCCCCCACCCTACTGGAGCACTGGGCTATGAAGTGGGCGGGAGCAGCCCCTCAGGCTCTCGGCAGTTTGATGAGAGGCTGAGCCAGGTGGCGGTCCAGGCATGTGGGCAGATCCTGACTCCATTGTCTTGATTTTGCCTGTACCGGCGCTGTGACATCAGCAGATGGTGGACTTCAGGGAGGGCTGGCAGCCTTAGGTCTGGGGGGCAAGTTCAGTCAAGTGGCCATTGAAACGACAAATCAGCTCACCATCTATGGCCCATCTGGTTTTTCAATGCAGCCTTACCAGTGCAGCCAACTTCAGTGCCCATCAATGCAGCCTGATCACTGGGGCAGGTTACATGGGGTGTATGTGGGGTCAACTATGGGTTTCAGGGTCTCACCTCAGTGATCTCAGCAGGTCCTTGCATGCCACAGCCTCTTGGGGTGGGGGAGGGCTAATGCTCCTGGCCCTGGGGTCAAGTTGCAGCCAGCACCCAGCCCTGCATCCCGACTCCCTGGGACACCCTGCCTATGCCTGCTTCCAGAAGTCCGGTCTCCGGGAGTTGTAGTTTCCTCTGCGCTGCTCTGTTTTCCACCCCCCGGGAGCTTGAGCGTGGACTACAACTCCCTGGACCAGAATAAAAAAAATGGTAGCGGACAGCGGCTGCCAGCCATTATGAACATAAGTCAGGGCGGTCTGGGAGGCAATTGCCACCCTGCTCCCTGGCCCAGCCCTCCCCTGACTTCAGCCCGCTGTCTGCTGAAAACGGTTCACAGGAATGCAAAAGGAACTGCATTCCTGTGATCCACTGAAGTACAGCCAATCAAGCTTTCCCTGTACTTCTCCTTTAAGATGAAATGCCATCAGTCCGCAGATCTATACAAGACACACAAAAGAACTCAACCTTGGGTTCTTGTTGCATAAATATTGTGAAATAACACATTTACTTAAACGCGAAATATATTCCTCTGCAGAACACGGCATGTACAGCCTCTTTCATATCTTATTTGCTGTATGTTGTCTCTTTCATCTTTTTATTGTTTGATGACAATAGAACGGCCTCTGTGACTACTAATGAAGGAGCCATTGGGGAATGTAGACAATATAGTCCTAGAAGTCCCATTCTTAAAACAGAACACCAGTCAAAGCATTTTTTTTTATGTTTTTGCAAGAGTTAGAACTTCTATGAGATTTTTTTTACTGTCTCCGCAGCCTGTGTGTTCATTAGAGATTGCTGACATAACTTAGATGCAGCCTATCCATTCACTATGGATAAGTGACATCACTGTGTATGCAGCCAATTCATTGACTAGAGAACGGTGACATCACCGAGTGTGCAGCCTATCCAGTCACTAGAGACAGGTGACATTACCGAGTCTGCAGCCTATCCAGTCACTAGAGACAGGTGACATCGACGAGTGTGCAGCCTATCCAGTCACTAGAGACAGGTGACATCGACGAGTGTGCAGCCTATCCAGTCACTAGAGACAGGTGACATTACCGAGTGTGCAGCCTATCCAGTCACTAGAGACAGGTGACATCACCGAGTGTGCAGCCTATCCAGTCACTAGAGACAGGTGACATCACCGAGTGTGCAGCCTATCCAGTCACTAGAGACAGGTGACATCACCGAGTGTGCAGCCTATCCAGTCACTAGAGACAGGTGACATCACCGAGTGTGCAGCCTATCCAGTCACTAGAGAAAGGTGACATCACTGAGTGTGCAGTCTATCCAGTCACTAGAGACAGGTGACATCACCGAGTGTGCAGCCTATCCAGTCACTAGAGACAGGTGACATCACCGAGTGTGCAGCCTATCCAGTCACTAGAGACAGGAGACATCACTGAGTGTGCAGCCTATCCAGTCACTAGAGACAGGTGACATCACTGAGTCTGCAGCCTATCCAGTCACTAGAGACAGGTGACATCGCCAAGTGTGCAGCCTATTCAGTCACTAGAGACAGGTGACATCACCGAGTCTGCAGCCTATCCAATCACTAGGGACCAGTGACATCACCGAGTCTGCAGCCTATCCAATCACTAGAGACAGGTGACATCGCCAAGTGTGCAGCCTATCCAGTCACTAGAGACAGGTGACATCACCGAGTCTGCAGCTTATCCAATCACTAGGGACCAGTGACATCACCGAGTCTGCAGCCTATCCAGTCACTAGAGAAAGGTGACATCACCGAGTCTGCAGCCTATCCAGTCACTAGAGAAAGGTGACATCACCAAGTCTGCAGCCTATCCAGTCACTAAAAACCAATGACATCACTGAGTGTGCAGTCTATCCAGTCACTAAAAAACAATGACATCACTGAGTGTGAAGCCTATCCAGTCACTACAGACGGGTCAGTGAGTGTGCATATAGAATGTAGAGTGTGCAAAAAATGACTTCATATAGAATGTAGCCTATCCACATACTAGAGATCAGTGACATCACTAAGAGTACAGCCTAGTTATTTACTAGAGAGAGGTGACCTCATCGAAAACCTAGCCTATCCATTTACCATAGACTGGCAATCTATAGGATGCAACCTATCATTACCGAAAACTTAGCCTATCCATTCCTTGTAGACCTCATATGGAATGCAGCCTATCCATATACTAGTGATTGGTGACATCACTAGGATTAGAGCCAACCAATTTACTAGAGAGAGGTATCATTACCAAAAACTTAGCCTACCCATTCCTTGTAGACAAGTGACATCATATGCAATGCAGCTTATCCATATACTAGAGATCGGTGACATCCCTAAGAGCGCAGCCTATCCTATTCTTTCTGTGTGGCTGAATTCAATCTTTTGGATTCTCTCATTTTCAGTTCATGTTAAAAAAGCAATCAGGCGGTTGAGTTGGCGTTCGTAGCGTCACCCCCACCTGTGCTCTCTTCTTCAGGGTTTACACAGATGTCTTATGAGGGTTATAGAGGATTTTTCTAAGTTGTCTAACTTGTCTGATAAACTGAAAATTAATGTAGACCCAAGCCCCCCCCCATCCCCGACCTTCCTGTGAAAGTGGGCCGGTGCGGCTTTATAGAAGATTAGATAATAAGAAGAGATGTATCTGTCAGGCTGGAGACTAGCAATTCCCATGTTTGAATATTTTCCAGGATTCCTTTGCTGAATTAGCAGCGCTGTACAAGAGCCTTGTTAAGTCACTAAAATCCTGATGCTGCGCAGCCAGCAAAATGCCGACATTATGTTATGTAACACTGCAGTGGGCGTCCTTCCTGTCTGACATAAAACAACCTCTCGTTAATATCGGATACTTTGGAAATCCACAGCTTTGAAACAAAAGTATCCGGGGAGGAAACCGCAGGCTGTGTTTTGTATACAGTCTATTTACAAAGCGTTGGCCTGGCTTCGCGCTGCATCATGTTAAACTGCTCTCCGTAGTTGATGGTGCAGACCCCAGCTAATTACTGCTTTCAGTGCACAGAAATGTCTTTCTTTATCTAATCCAAGACCTGTGCACATGGAGGGAATTATTCATTCCGAATGTTCTTTTTATATTCAAAAGGGGAGACGGGGGGGCCACAGATCACTAATAAGGCTATTGGTGTAAAGGAGATAGTAGTGGGCTCTACTAAGAGTTTAGAGAGGACTGGCATTGGGGGCTCTGTGAAGAATAGTAGAGGAAGGGCATGGGGGGCTTTGGGAACAATGGAAGAGGAAAGGCATGGGGACTATGGGATGAACAGGAGAGGAAGGGCATTGGGCACTATGGGATGAACAGGAGAGGAAGGGCATTGGGGACTATGGGATGAACAGGAGAGGAAGGGCATTGGAGACTATGGTATGAACAGGAGAGGAAGGGCATTGGGGACTATGGGAAGAACTGGAGAGAAGGGCATTGGGGGCTGTGAGAAGAATGAGAGAAGGGCATGGGAGGCTGTGGGAGGAATGGGAGATAAAAAAATGGAGGGGAAGGCTGTGAAGAATAGCAGAGGAAGGACATGGGGGTCTGTGGGAAGCGTAAAAGAGGAAGGGCACGGGGGGCTCTCGAAAGAATGGCATGGGAGGCTCTGGGCAGAATGAAAGAGGATGGGCATGGGTGCTCTTGGAAGAATGGGGGGCTGTGGGAAGAATGGAAGAGGAAGGGCATTGGGGCCTGTGGGAAGAATGTGGGATGAAAAGAATGGAGGGGGGGGGGGGCCTGGGAAAAATAGCAGAGGAAGGGAATGGGCGGCTCTGGAAATAGGAGAGGAAAGGCATGGGGTGCTTTAGGAAGAATGGAAGAGGAAAGGCATGGGGTCTCTGGGATGAACGGGAGAGGAAGGGCATTGGGGGCTGTGGGAAGAATGAGAGATATAGGACATTGGGGGCTGTGAGAAGAATGAGAGAAGGGCATGGAAGGCTGTGGGAAGAATGGGAGATGAAAAGAATGGAGGGGAGGGCTGTGAAGAATAGCAGAGGAAGGACATGGGGACCTCTGGGAGGAGTAAGAGAGGAAGGGCACCGGGGGCTCTGGAAAGAATAGAAGAGGAAGGGCATGGGGGCTCTTGGATAAGTAAAGGGCATGGGGGGAGGGCTCTTCGAAAAAATAAGAAAGGAAGGACATGGGGACCTCTGGAAAGAACAGGAGAGGAATGGCATGGGACGCTCTGGGCAGAATGAAACAGGATGGGCATGGGTGCTCTTGGAAGAATGGGGGGCTCTGGGAAGAATGGGAGAGGGAGGGCATTGGGGGCTGTGGGAAGAATGGGAGAAGAAAAGAATGGAGGGTGTCTCTGGGAAGAATAGCAGAGGAAGGGAATGGGAGGCTCTGGAAAATAGGAGAGGAATGGCATGGGGTGCTTTAGGAAGAATGGGAGAAGGGCATGGGAAGAATAGTAGAACAAGGGCATGGGAGGCCCTGGGAAGAATGGGAGAATAAGGGCGTGGGAAGCTCTGAGAATGGGAGAAGGGCATCAGAGGCTCTGGGAGGCAGGGGAGAGGACGTGCATGGGGGGCTCTGAGGAGAACAAGAGAGGAAGGGCATGGGGGGCTCTGGGGAAAATGGAGGAAGGGTATGGGGGGCTCTGGAAAGAATGGCAGAGGAAGGGCATAGGGGGCTCTGGGAACAATACCAGAGGAAGGACATGTGGGCTTGTGAAAGAACAGGAGGGGGGCTCTGGGAAGAATAGAAGAGGAGATTTTGTTAAGCATAGGAAAGGAAGGGTATGGGAAGGGGGCTCTGTACTAAATAGGAGAGGAGGGGTATGGGGGGCTCTGGGAAGAAGGTAAAAGAAATTTTAGACCCAGAAAATTTAGGTCACTGATATCCATATATCTATGTAAATTTTAGATTTTTTTTTTTCATCAAATATCTGACTGGAGATTAATTCAATTCCTCAAGACTAATGCTGCGTACACACGATCATTTTTCGGCATGAAAAAAACAAAGTTTTTCGGCATGTAGAAAAAACGTTTTTTCCAATTTTATCATGGCGCCACAATTGGGGCTGCTTTTGCCGATTTCCTGTTAGTAAAAGACGATTTGCGCTTTTCTGTCTGTTACAGCGTGATGAATGTGCTTACTCCATTACGAATGGTAGTTTTACCAGAACAAGCGCTCCCGTCTCATAACTTCTGAGCATGTGCAGTTTTAATGTCGTTTTAGCCCACACACGATGATTTTTTTTCAACCCGAAAAAACGACATTGTTAAAACTTCGTTAAAAAATGCAGCATGTTTGAATTTTTTTTTTTTTTAGTTTTTCAGAACCCGAAGAATTATGTGAAGCCCACACACGATCGTTTTAAATGACATTTTTTTTTAACATTGTTTTTATTAATGCCGAAAAATGATCATGTGTACGCGGCATAAGTACCAGAAAAGTTTGCTAGCACAGTTTCCCATTCTGGGAGAACAATATTCTATGTTCAGACAGCTGGTCTCAACTAAAAAATGGGACCCAATCGCATGATCACTGTGTGCAAGTCATCACCAAGATTACCTGTCAGAGAAGAGAATATTACATTGTTAAAAATATATATATTTTTTAAACAAACAATTAAAAATGTTCAACAAATTTATCTTTTATTTTTTCTTCATTTTTTAAAAAGTAAAAAAAAAGTTTAACGTTTACAACAAACGTAAAGAATAGGTTTGTTTTTAGTGTTATTTTTTTCAAATAATAATAATAATAATAATAATAATCCTCTAATTGTTAATTTATAATTTTTAATTAATGTAGTATTAAATTAAAGCCTTATTTGTTTCTAAAACACAATCTTTAAGTGGTTTAGGTATTTATATTAGTCACATAGCTTTTTTCAGGCTAAGTGACATATAATGATGCTACTACGTTTTTGTTCTGACCATCTAAACATGGATCATCTCCGGTAATGAAAGGGTTAGGTGTGACGTTGCAGTACGCACTCACTTGGCGTGTCTGTATCTAATGGATGGTTCCACTATATGGATTGTCTATGCAGTTGTGTTCAGCTCTCAGAAGAGCAGACAGGCAGCCTTGAGCAGTTGCCTCCTTATTTATAGAGAAAATAATCCTCTTGACTGCTCTAGTGATGTCAAGAAATCCTCAATATGAGCAAAACGCATCAATGCTGCAGGATTACCGGCATGTGACTCACCAGAGATGCGGTACTAGAGATGCCCCGCCATTTTCCTATAACAAAAAATTTAACTGCACCCTTATATCTGCTCATGAAAGAGAACCAGTCCTAGTTGGTCACAGGTGGAGATCAGAATACTAAAGTACAACGAAAGGCAAAACTTTGTTACTATTATTGCCAAGAGTGAAAGTAAAAGGAAATCCCAAATTGAAGGGAAACCTTCCAATGGGGACCCTAGTTCTCGTGACGACCAGGGATTTCCTCATTTTGGAGGGATTTTCTGTTACTTCCTGTTTTATGTATGGGACAGGAAGTGAAGGAAAATCACCCCAATTGGATTCGGGTGGCAAAAAAACTGACAAGGGTTATAACCCTGACTTACCCAAATATAAGATTTATATTTTCCTTTTAGCTTTACTTTCTGTGAGGAGGCCTGTTACGTTGAGTTTCTGCCTTCTTAAAGTGGTTGGAAACCCTTTACAACCACTTTAACCTACAGGTAAGCCTAGATCAGTGATGGCACCCCAGATGTTTTGGAACTACATTTCCCATTATGCTCAACTACTCTGCAGAAGGCATGAGCATCATGGGAAATATAGTTCCAAAACATCTGGGGCGCCAAGGTTCGCCATCACTGGCCTAGATTAAGGCTTAGCTGTAGGTGCTTGAAATATCTCCTAAACCTACACGGTTTAGGAGATATTTACAAAAATCACAGGCGCCGATGTGTACGGCATATGCGCCGTAGACAACGGCGCAGGTGCGCTTTAGCAACGGTGATCGTGCCGTTGCTAAAGGAGGCCATGCCGTGACTGTCGGCTCCTGGTGGCGTTTAATTTCTATGTATATACAGTATATTTGTATATTTTTTTCAGATATAAAACATAAGTATAAAATGTAAACTTACAAAAAAAAGCTTCAAACCATGTTAAATTTTTTTTTTTTTTTTTTTTTTTAGGAAATCAAATGTATCACTATAATCTGATTGAGATTTCAGTTAGAGAGAGCTTACCTGAAAGAGTTCTCTTCTTTATTTAGATAACCCACGATGCTCTGCGGGTCCTTTTGTTATGGAATAAATCTTTTTTTTTAACAAAAATTCTGATCTATTTTTCTATCTATCTTTTTTCAGGAAAAAAAGAAACAGTAAAAATGTTTTTAATAAAAGTGTCTTCAAAAAATTATTATTATTGTGTTGCATTATTATGCATCTATATAACTCTGACACATTGCACAGTAAGGCTGCATTCACATCTAGGCGACAAAACGCCTGTCGCCCGACGCTCGTGCCGCTGGAGGGGAAAATTCCCATTGATGTCTATAGAGATGGTTCACATCTCTGAAACGCCGAACGCCTGTCGCCTGAAAAAAAGTCCCGGACCCTTTTTTTCAGACGACATTGGCGTTCGGCCATAGACATCAATGGAGATAATTTGTAAAAAAAAAAAATGAATCGAATCACGGCAAGTAATGCCGCGTACGCGGCGTTACTTGCCGCCTAGATGTGAATGCAGCCTTACTGCTAATGGTACTATTTTCACCTGCAAATTCTTAGATATTGTCCCTTTTCACCCCTTCAATAGTTTACATACTATTAATATTAGGCTGTATGGTCTGTAGTTCCCAGGTATATCTCAACCCTTTAAGGTCCTGACCACAGTCATACTCTTCTTAATGATTTTTGATGTTTTTATACCTAAATATCTGTCTGTTTTCAGTCCTGGTGGCGGTTTGTATGGCATTGACAGCATGCCAGATCTTCGCAAGAAGAAGCCAATCCCGTTGGTCAGCGATTTGGTGAGTTGAGTGGTTTTCTCTTTGGCCCTTCCTCTCCATCATTCTCATCATTCTATTATCCATACAGTCACATTGTAATCTTCATTTTCTATATTCCATAAAAAGAGAATGGGGACTCCCATCTGTTTCCTTTCATTGACTATTGGGAAAGTTTAACACATAGACATGTAGAGACATCCTCACAGGAGCTGTCTCCTCTTCTTCACCATATATGAATAGACAGAGATTATAGTAGCCTCAGGGAGGAGGAGACAAGGTCCAGGTCAGGTAGGCTTTACGTCTATGAAATGCAGTGCGTCTTTCTTCCCAAACCTACCCTGGAGGGCAGCCCACTTCAGCTGATGTAATCGAAGGGTTGCTCAACTTTTCATTCATGCCAGAGCTTCTGAAGGCAGCCGGAGGTGTCAAGACGATGCCCACATCAAGTTCTGGTAATATTTTTTAGTTTTACCCCTCATCTGATGTGTTGGGGAAAGGGGAAGGTGGTGGTCCCACTAAGACCTACAGATAAGGTATGTAATCCTTACATTGTCTATTGAGGAAATCTCTTATTGACTTTCTTTACCAGAAGTGATAATGGAAATAGGCTAAGTGCAGGTCTTTAAATTAAATGATTATAAGATGTTTTCATTTTGACATTATAGAGTCTCTCTCTTTTGATCTGTATAAATTAAGAAAAATATATGAGGCAACGGTAATTCAAATTCTTCAAGCCCAATTGTAGTTGCGTACATTCAATTTGCATGAAAAAATGTAATGTCCTACAGTTAGTTTTTCTATAAAAAGCAGCCAAACCCTATCCCCTGACACATTGCTTTAGAGAAGGACTCTTTCTCTCTGAGTGGTATCTCTGCTGAGGTCCATCATCCCCTCTGCTTTGTCAGAAAATAAGATCTACAATCAGTTGGGAGCATAATTTTTGGATATTGGAGATTTATAGCTTTTGAATCAGTTGGGGGTTGTTAGACCACAGCAAAGAGGCCGCTGCTCCCACAGTAAACATGCATTGCAGGGACGTACCTATAGGGGTCGCAAATTTTAACCCGGTGTCTGTCGAGAAATGCCCGGCTTTCGAATAGTGCCAGGGTGAAACTGCGAATGCGCTGCAGTAGAGCACACAGACGGGCAGCAGAAAGAAGCTGGGGCAGCTGTCTTCTGAGTAGGGATGAGCTCCGGTGTGTTCGCACAGTCCAAGTGCAAAGCCCGCCAGGAAGTCTGCGCGGCTCTGAGATAATCACAGAGACATTTCCCAATCTCTGCAGCCGAGCATCGGGAAATGTCTCCCTGCCTGTGGTTAGCACAGCACCGTGCAAGCTTCCTGGTGGGCTCTGCACGTGGAGTGTGCGAACACGCCGGAGCTAATCCCTATTTCTGAGGAACCAATCTCTTCATTTTCCTCCTGCAGGCATTCAGCAGCTGCAGCAGGAACATTTTGAGATTGGTTTCTCAATAGGCAGCTGCCCCCACTGCTCCCTTATCCTAAAGGGGGCAGTAAGGGAGCTTATCCTAGTATACAGGGGGGCTTCACAGGCCCCCAGGAGTTTAGAGTCGGTTTCCTGTTGATAAATGTCCCCTATCGAAAAATGCCCGAGCTGTAACTTTGCATGCGCAGAACGGAGCCTCAGAACAGCCGAGTTTACGATCAGCTGTTTCGCCTGGCCCGAGGCACATTCATGTAGGTGAGGGGCGGATATTTACAAGAAGGGGTAAGATTTTTCAATGATGGGCAGTGCCGGGGGCGGAATTTTTATCGATGGCGACAGAATTCTGCAAAAAAAAAAAATATCTTTATTTGCTATTCATTTTTAACGCTTGCGGGGCGTGTTTAGTCAATTGACGGTCGGCAATTTCTATATTAGATAAAGATTTCTTTAGCAGATTTGTTTGGCCATCGATAAAAATTCCGCCCCCAGCACTGCCCATCATTGAAATATCCACCCCCTTCATGCAAATATCCACCCCTCTCCTACATGAACGTGTCTCGGCAACACAAAACAACAGCTGATCATAAACTTGGCTGTTCTGAGGCTCCGTTCTGTGCATTTTTAGATAGGGAGCATTTCTCGACAGGACACCGGCTCCATAATCCCGGGGGCCTGTGCAGCCCCCCTGTACACCAGAATAAGGGAGCAGTGGGGGCATCTGCATATTGAAGAACCAATCTCTCCATTTTCCTCCTGCTGCCACTAAATGCCCCCTTCTCCGCTCCCTCCCGCAGGCATTCAGCAGCTGGAGGAGGAAAATTAAGAGATTGGTTCTTCAATAGCTGCCCCTGCTGCTCTTCCTATCCAGCTTCTTTCTGCTGCCCGCCTGTGTGCTCTCCTGCACACAGGCGGAAAGAATAACATAGGTAGATCCAGAGGATTAGAGCGGCTCAGGAGAAGTCCTGGAGTCGAGAAGGTGACAAGGTTGCTAGAGAGCAGGAGGTTTTGGGAGGATCAAAGAGCATGAACAGTCATAGATGGATCAGAATTCACCTTTTCCTTGCTGAACTGGTCATCTATGCCCAGCTTGAACTACAGTACTATGGAAAAATGACATACAACGGAGCAAGCTGAATGTGATGAAGAAGACCAGGAACCTCTCGGCAAATACGTTGGTTAATGGCTCACCAACCCTTTATCATAGTTTCAATAATGGTAAGCAAATCCCTTCGGGTTGTGGGATTTCCGGCATTATTTTGTTGGTAGTAAAAAGTCGTCCCTTGATGAGATTGATCACAGAAGTTAAAGTGAAATCTCTCAGTGGGAAAACAGAACTTCTAACTGTTCTTAACTCAAACTAAAATAAAATGGTTGAAGTTCTGCTGGGACTATTACTGAATTATATATGGAGATCTTGGTAAGTGTCCTACCATCTTTTTCTATCTACTCATTATTCATAAACACACTCAAACCATTTCCTCCCTCTGCTTCTTCAATTCACCTTCTTCTTGCATTAACCTATTGTAATTCTCTTATATGCTGACCCTTCTATTAACAGGCAATGGTAAGTGGCAGCACCCCACCTGTAGCGGCAACAATCAGACTCTGTGATTTAGTAGTTTACTTCTTGGCTCCATCCTCCCCTATGAAATTGTTTTTTTTTATCCTTTTCTACATCACTGATTTAATGGACCTTAAAGTAGCTGTGACCAACCCTTGTCCTCAACAGAACGTTGTCTTTTGTAAATGCTTCCTTTGTCCAGAACCAGCATTATCCAAGACTCTTTAACCCACCCAGTCACCAGACAGCACCGGTCTTGGAGTACATAAGGAATAATCTCTTTATTTGAGATCTCACACAAATATATACATAAGGATGACCAGTGCCGATCCTGACCTCCCTGGGGCCCTAAGCAAAATGACTTGTCACATTAAAGTTGAGAAGCGGGGGTGCTGCCTACATGTCACATTGAAGATTAAAGTTGAGAAGTGGGGGGAGGGGGTGTTCTGCTGTCGGAAATGACATCTTACATTAAAGTGAGAAGCGGGGGGTGCTGACTTACCTCTTCTTCCATGCAGCCAGCGAATTGAGAAGTGGGATGAGGGGCCAAAAAGGCTTCTCACAAGACGGGGCCTCTAGCAATTTGGGGGGGCCCTTCGCAGCTTTGCGAGGCCCTAAGCGGCTTGCAAAGTGAGCCTATAGGGCGGATTGGCCCTGAGGATGACAATACAAACTGTAACCAGAAACCTAATTAACATTAGCTAATTACTAATCCTTTAGACAGCCTAGGTGACTGAGGTATGACCTTTAGGACAGACTTGCCGTCTTTTAGCTCAGAAGACACAATCAACATTATCATAAATAGAAACACAGAAAACCTTCACACAATAGCAGAGTTAATTAACACAAATGGCAATGGGTGAAATACTCTTAGAGCCCACACTAGCCTTATTTACAATAAAAACATTAGAGCAGACAACAGACAGGCAGGTGGCTGGAGTTGATGACATCAGCATCTTCTATAAGCCCCCACATTATGAATCTGTCACTATTTATAATATGCCATATACAGGGTTCCCAGAGTTTTGTGTTTTGGGGGGACATGGACTTGAATCCAAAGTAACACCACCTCAAGGGTCCCCAGGCATACACCTCGCAAAGAGTATTGTTCCCTTAAATTCTAGGGCCCACAATTGGAAGGCAAGAGGCTAGCATTCAGTCCTCTCCAAAAAGCCTCTATCACAGTGCTGCTCACTCTGGTTAGTTGGGGGGGAAATGAGACTTGAATTATAAAGGTCAATGGGAGAAGGAAGCCTAGTTGGTTCCAAAACAGGTTGAAAAGATGAAGGCTACAGTGAGATGTACCAATTTGGTGCCCGAAATCTGGCTGATTCTCTCACAAGCTGGCTTTAATCGTAGCCTCCTGACCTTGGTTTCATCTGCTTCTTCAGCCAAGAAGCAGACACTTTGTGTATAGTAGATGGTAGGATGTTGAGTGTTCGATATCACAGTGATGTTCTGAGGTGTTGAAGGACACTTGGACCTATCATACCCAATTCTTCAGTAGCTTAATTTCCTTAGCCTGTCACACTATGGAGGTACACAGGAATACCTTAAATTCACCACTTACAAATTATTGTAACATTTTTACCATTGGAGGAGCTGAGTATGGTGTCCTCCTCCTGTCCTTCACAGAAAGTGTGCATTTCTGAAGAATGGTCCTGCAATGAGTAGGGACGGTGGACGTAGTTTGTGAATAACTTAGTGCCACCAGTCCACATATTCATCCCTATTTTTCCAGAAGACTTTTAGGGTTTGTTAGTCTGCTCTTGAACGTGCCATCCCTTTTTAAAAGTCTATTTTTAGATTAGACATAACTTGAAGGATTCGCACATTTTTTCAATTTGATCCAATTAGAAAGATGTAGAGAAGAAGTAGTTGTGAGAACCTTGTGTGAAAATAATTATGTATCTCTGTTGACCCCCAAAAAGTCTTAAGGAAATTGATTAGGATGTTTGGGTATGGAGGTCCAGCCCAAAACTGGAAGCTTGGTTGTGTTTGGACAAGATTGAGAGTCCTGATTTGATGCAACCAACACAATGTTGATGTTTTTCTGCATCTCCTAAGGGTTCATGCACACTGCAGCTTCAAAAAAAGCTGCTTTTACAGGCATTGAGCTTTTATGTCAGCTTGAAGAAGCTTGTTCTTATTTGGGCTCTCTTGCAGGTTTTTATTGAGCTTCTTTGAGCATAAGCGTTCTTTTTTTTCACAATCCCTCCCCTCAGCAAATTTTTTCCTTGTGTGTGTTTTCATGCTCTTTCACGCTTTTTCGCGTTTTTGGGCACTTGGACGTCTTTTCTGCTTGAAAGCTCCTCTCAAAATGTGAGTTTGGTGGGGGGGGTTTTATGCCTGTAAGAGCATATGCCTGTAAAAGCCATAGTGTGCATGATTGGCTAACATGGAAGAAGCTGCTTCTATGAGCTTCAGTGTGCCTGAGCCCCAAGGCAGGGCCGATCCTAGGCAGGGTGCACAGGGTGTGCATGACGAATGTGCTATCTCCATTACGAGCGCTAGTTTTAACAGACCAAGCGCTTCCTTCTCATACTTGATTCAGAACATGCGTGGAATTTTGTGTCGGAATTGTCTACACATGCTCGGAATTTACGAGAACGGATTTTGTTGTCGGAAAATTTGAGAAACAGCACTCAAATTATTGTTGTCGGAGATACCGACAGCAAATGTCTAATAGAGCCTACACACCGTCAGGATTTCCAACAGAAAGCTCCCATCGAACATTTGTTGTCGGAAATTCCGACCGTGTGTACACGGCATAAGAATGAGCTTGTATTTGACTCAAATGAGGGCCAAGGTCACCAGTCCCCTTTAGGTTGAACTGTTAAGTGTTTGAATGTTGCTGGCCTTTTGAAGCAGATTTTGGCAACCCCTTCCATTTTTTTTTGATTGGTAACTTTACAGCATCTTATGTAGGTTCATTAGACTCGGTGATGGGCACTGAATGTGGATTACCTTCACATTCAGTCATAAAATTTCCTTTTTTTTTTTGTAGCACCTGCTTGCCCCCTTGCACATGTATACCAGGCTGTCCGTCGTTGCATTTCTTTATATACTAATAGTCCGAAGAGTTTTCACTTGGCCATCCCTGGTCATATATGACAATTGTGATTTAAGTTTGTTCTTGTATACATTTTTGCATAGTTATCTACCTTAACAGTTATGTTTCAATTATTATTGTTTTGGCCATTTATTGGCTTAGCTTTGCCGTATGCAAAGCCAGTGCTAAAGGTTCACCACGTGATCTGCAGCAGATGACATTTGATCATTGTCACAAGTTTAGTTGGCCCAAAATTTCACTTTTATCTGTGTTTCTGGGCTGAATGCCCTCCCCAGCATCTTATATTTTTCTGGGACTCTGCCAGTGACATTTCCTCGTTGGGTTTAGCCTGTAAAGATGGGAGCCTTGTTCCTCCAGCTGCATTCTGCATAATATAAAATCCTTCAAAAATACGACCCTAGGATAATAAATTCTCAAAGCGCCTTCCAATTACCACCTGTGCCTGATTGACTTAAAGCATTAGCAGTGCCACCATAATTCATTCACAATAAAACTTTTATTCATGATTTAATTTTCAGGAGCATACCCTTATTAGTGTAGTAGGCAATTCATAATGGTTATTATAAATTGTAATAGATTTTTTTCCCTCCAGTTATCTGTGTGAATAATTCATTACTCAACGCCTCAAAAGGTCATAGAATGCTCAATAAATAATTAAAACTTTGTCATAGGCCGCCGTTCCTAGATCGTCCCCCCGATTAAATAAATTAAAGATTCCCACAAGAATAAAAAGATTATGTCCAGATACAATTATCTCTTACTAGCTACAAACAACACATGGCCCGGAAGGCCCATAGCCAACTAGCAAGATTTATAGCAAACATGGTTGGTAGAATTAGAGGATCCACAAGGTTACATGTTATCCAAGCTACCGTGTTTCCCCGAAAATAAGCCCGGGTCTTATATTTATTTTGGCAACAAAAGACACAGTAGGGCTTTTTTTCGGGGTAGGTCTTACCATGTAATGTGATGTCTTCTCTCCCCCTCTCTCCTCCTGCCTGTCAGGAATCCCCAGTGTGAACTGAATGCTTGTAAAATCCTATAATACACTCTATTACAGTATTATATAATGTACAATGTGTGTGTTTCTGTAATATAATTGTGCCAAATACCTTCATTATAGCGCTTCTGTGACCCGCCGGAGCTCTCTTCTACGCAAATATATTACAGAAACGCACACATTGTACATTATATACTACTGTAATAGAGTGGGTTATAGGATTTTTAAAAGCATTTTAAGCTAGGGCTTTTTTTCAGGGTAGGGCTTATTTTGCAGCCCTCCTGGAAAATAACGCTAGGTCTTATTTTCGGGCTAGGTCTTATTCTCAGGGAAACACGGTAATGAACCAACAGAGCAAAAAGGGGGGGTGTGGGAGGGTTCCACTGTTTTTTTCAAACTCTGGGACCATGGCATCTTCCCAATAAAAACAAGTTAAAAATTCTCCAGGGGCACGATGCAAAGAGGTCTAGGAAGTTATGCAGATGGAGTAGAGTTTGAAAGTTTTGCACTGCTGGAAATGCAAAGAGGTCCAAGAAGCTACGCAGATGGGTAGAGTTGGGAAGTTTTCCACTGAGGGAGACACGAAGAGGTCCAAGAAGCTATGAAGATGGTTGGAGCTGGGAAGTGTTGCACTGTTGGAGACACTAAGGGGTCCAAGAAGCTATGAAGATGGTTGGAGCTGGGAAGTGTTGCACTGTTGGAGACACTAAGGGGTCCAAGAAGCTATGCAGATGGTAGAGTTGGGAATATTTCTACTGATGGAGGTACCGAGATCCAAGAAGCTATGCATATAGGTAGAGTTGGGGAGTTTTATGAGGTCCAAGAAGCTAAGCAGATGGGTAGAGCTGGGAAATGTTCCACTTCTGGAGACACTAAGAAGTCAAAGAAGCTGTGCAGATGGGTAGAGTTGGGAAGAGGTCCGAGAAGCTATGTGATGCTTCCTCCCATGATTGAGCGATATTTTTAAGTGGATTAACCTTACAAGATGTCCGTTCTCCAAAATCACTGTAGAGACCATGTTTTAAGATGAAGAAAATCTATCTAAGCAGTAGATATGCACTTTCATGTGTTCTAAAGGGGACCTGTCTTGTCCACCAACTTTATTGCTAAGGACGCCTTGCAGTGCCCACGCTCTTCTTCGGTTTGGTTCCCTAGTACCGGGGGAGAACCTTGGGTTCTATGCCCTGACTGCACACAGGACCTAAAAATTGTCCCTGTCCCGCCCCCTGTCATTTAGTTGTCAACCAGGAAACCCTCTACTGGCCACAAAGACTCTGGCAGACGGTACTATTTTATTCTATGACAGGTTTACTTTAATATTGGTTATCATGCCCTTTTTATTTTCAGTCATCCACTGCAGATCACAAATTGAGATTCCACTTTCTTTTTATTTGCCGTTATCCTTTAGCTATGGCTGTTTTATGCCTTTTGAAATAAAGTAACTAGTAAGAATTAAATGTTTGGGGATTAATTGTATCACCTTTGTATTACATTTGCAGTCCCTGGTCCAGTCCCGTAAGGCCGGCATCACCTCTGCTATGGCCACTCGCACTTCTCTCAAGGACGAAGACTTGGTAAGCACCATTTCCAGAGCGAATCTTCTTTCAGATCCTTAGAAGAAATTGTTTCTCCAGGAAAAGGAGTCAGAGACCTGTTTATAAAGAGTGGGGAATTTGTCAGACTGGATGGATATACCTTACCTTGCCTTCATTTGCTGCATGACATTACCCATAAGTAGATTACAGATCAGCGAATGTCTGCTAAAATTTTTTTTATCAAATCCTTTTTTTTTCCAGTGGACAGAGATCCTTTGGATTAAGTCGGATTTTCCAGGTTCACCCTCATCACAGGTTCATCTGTGTATTAACCTGGAGTTTAACTATTTCACTGTCTCACCGAGTGGCCTGTTCAGATTTTTACAGACAAGAGCCTCCGGGCCATGCAACCAATCGCCTTCAGTGTACTTGTCTACTTGTACACTGCAGAGAGAAGCCGATTGGCTGCCCCTCCTCTCTCCACTGAACACAAGGAGATTAGTCCTCACGGTGGTGATGGCCATCTTGTTGTAGCCCACTGGCCGTTTTGCTAAAACATTTCTGATTTTCCCAAGACAAAAGCAAAATCCTGTGAATTTTATCAGGACGAGCTTTGATCCAGACGATGGTCCCAAAATCGGTATTGTCCTGGGAAAATCAGGACTGTTGCCAACTATGTACGTCCCCTGTCAGATTGTGGAAACACCTTGCTTAAAAAGTTAGTTCCCCGTTCTGCCTCTGTAACAGGCGATCGCGGACCGCCGGAAGACATTGAGTCCGCCCGTAACTACGCCTGCGCGAGCCGCCATACGGGTATGTGATTTGCACAGGAGAGCCAACCTGCCGCAGTATATCTATGCTAGTGGTTAATGCAGCTGAGCAACAGTAAAAAAAAAAAAAACGTGTTTCTGCTTGCAGGCCTTAATCATGGCTACATGATTAAGGCCTGAAGGCCGAAACGCGTTGGATTTTTTGACTGTTGTTCGGCTGCTTTATTAAAACAATGTTTTAGCCGACTTCCATGCCCAACTTGCATGGATTGCACATGGAGGTTTGCAGAGGATGAGTGCTGTGTTCTTGAGGCTGTCCAGTAATTACACAGGAGGTAGTAGTTTGGATTCATCTATTCCTGAAATCCTTGAGTGCTTTTGAGGATCATATCTAGACCAGGAGCAACTGTCTCCCCCCAAGTTCTATGTTATGTGATATATTATTTAAACATCCCCCTGATGGGGTTTTTCATGCGTTTCAGAAATCACATGTGTACAAGAAAACCCTCCAGGCCTTAATCTACCCCATTTCCTGCACAACGCCCCACAACTTCGAGGTCTGGACCGCCACCACCCCCACCTATTGCTACGAGTGCGAGGGTCTGCTGTGGGGGATCGCCCGGCAGGGGATGCGCTGCTCCGAGTGCGGGGTCAAATGTCACGAGAAGTGCCAAGACCTGCTGAACGCCGATTGCCTGCAGAGTAAGTTCTCCAGGAGCAAAGTTCCCGTAATCTTTCTGTATATTTGTTCCCACCATGAAGAATATGGAGTACGAGAGGGCGTGAAAATAAAAATCTGAGAGCTTTATATAGAGAAGTTCAGTCATTCCTGTCTTTCAGAGACCTAATTAGGCCCACGGGGTTCAGGCATCGATACGGGTGTCAACCTGGTGACAACAGAATGCCTGCCGTGCCCCAAGGTTTTAAGGGTTGTCACACTGAAGGTGGTTGAACATCTTCCTGGTGCTGTCCCACTTGCACACATGCCGTATACGTGGCTGCTTTGGCACATACTCCCGGCTGTGCTTGTTTGTCAAATTGGACAGGCAGACGCCTTCGTAGAGCACAATCATCATCACCTGGAAGGATTGCCGGCTCTGTTTCTGCCACCTGCCAGCCCAGCCGCTAGTTATGTGTGACAGCGCAGAGTATAATTTCCTTTCCGCTCTGCATCCCCGCGTAGCACTAATCACAGCTTTCCTCACCTTCTCAGGTTTTCTGTAACACCTGCAGGCGGGATCACGCCATCCGCCGAACTCCATTTATTTAAAGTGAGCAATGGAACTGTGGAAGATAATTGAGCTCCCAGCCTGGGATATACAGTTGTGCTCATAAGTTTACATACCCTGGCAGAATTTACGATTTCTTGACCATTTTTCAGAGAATATAAATGATAGCACAAAAACATTTCTTACACTCATGGTTAGTGTTTGGCTGAAGCCATTTATTATCAATCAATTGTGTTTACTCTTTTTAAATCATAATCGCAACAGATGCTACCCAAATGACCCTGATCAAAAGTTTACATACCCTGGTGATTTTGGCCTGATAACATGCACACACGTTGCCACAAAGGGGTTTGAATGGCTATTAAAGGTAACCATCCTCATCTGTGATCTGTTTGCTTGTAATTATAAAAGGTCAATGAGTTTCTGGGCTCCTGACAGACCCTTGCATCTTTCATCCAGTGCTGCACTGACGTTTCTGGATTCTGGGGAAAGCAAACGAATTAAAGGATCTACGGGAAAAGGTAATTGAACTGTATAAAACAGGAAAGGGATATAAAAAGATATCCAAAGAATTGAGAATGCCAATCGTCAGTGTTCAAACGCTAATCAAGAAGTGGAAAATTAGGTGTTCTGGTGAAACCAAACCACGGTCAGGTAGACCAACTAAAATTTCAGCCACAACTGCCTGGAAAATTATTTGTGACGCAAAGAAAATCCCACAAATAAAAAAAGTGAAATACAGGACTTTCTGAAAACATTTGATGTGGCTGTTTCAAGATGCACAATAAGGAGGCACTTGAAGAAAGATGGGCTGCATGGTCGAGTCACCAGAAGAAAGTCATTACTACGCAAATTCCACAAAGTATCCGCTTACAATATGCCAAACAGAACAGACTAGCCTCAACCCTTCTGCCACAAAGTCATTTGGAGCGATAAGACCAAAATTGAGCTTTGGGCATAGCCATAAACCCTACATTTGGATAGGAGTCAACAAGGCCTATGATGAAAGGTACACCATCCCTACTGTGAAACACGGAGGTGGATCGCTGATGTTTTGGGCATGTGTGAGCTACAAAGGCACAGGAAATTTGGTCAAAATTGATGGCAAGATGAATGCAGCATTTTATCAAAAAATACCGGAGGAACATTTCATTCATCAGCCAGGGAGCTGCACATGGGATGTACTTGGACATTCCAACATGACAGTGATCCAGATTACCAGGCCAAGTCCACCTGTCATTGGCTACAGCAGAATAAAGTGAAGGTTCTGGAGTGGTCATCTCAGTCTCCTGACCTCAATATCATTGAGCCACTCTGGGGAGATCTCAAATGTGCCGTTCATGCAAGACAGCCCAAGAATTTACAGGAACTGGAGGCCTTGTGCCAAGAGGAATGGGCAGCTTTACCATCTGAGAAGATAAAGAGCCTCATCCACAAATACCACAAAATACTTAAATCTGTTATTGGATGTTAAAGGGGGCAATACACGGTATTAAGAACTGGGGTATGTAAACTTTTGATCAGGGTCATTTGGATAGTTCCTGTTGCTATTATAATTTAAAAAGAGTAAACACAGTTGATTGATAATAAATGGCTTCAGCCAAACACTAACCATGAGTGAAAGAAAAGTTTTTGTGTTATCATTCATACTTTCTGAAAAATGGGCATGAAATCATAAATTCTGCCACGGTATGTATGTAACATTATGAGCACAACTGTATATACGCTATATTGCCAAAAGTATTGGGACACCTCCCTTTACACGCACCTGAATTTTAATGACATCCCAGTCTTAGTCCGTAGGGTTCAACATTGAGTTAGACCACCTTTTTGCAGCTATAACAGCTTCATCTCTTCTGGGAAGGCTGACCACAAGGTTTAGGAGTGTCTATGGGAATGTTTGACCATTCTTCCAGAAGCACATTTGTAAAAGTCAGGCATGAGAGAGTGAGAGCGATAACACCAAATTTAACACACCTGCTCCCCATTCACACTTGAGACCTTGTAACACTAACGAGTTACATGACATCGGGGATGGAAAATGGCTAATTGGGCCCAATTTGGACATTTTCACTTAGAGGTGTACTCACTTTTGTTGCCATTGGTTGTATGTTGAGTTATTTTCAAAGGGATCACACATTTACTCTGTTATACAAGCTGTACACTCACTACACAACATTGTAGCAAAGTGTCATTTCTTCAGTGTTGTCACATGAAAAGATATAATAAAATGTTTACAAAAATGTAAGGGGTGTACTCACTTTTGTGACATACTGTATATATTAGGTGGCTGGCATAAGGGTAATATTGAACACTTTTAAGATACAGCAACACACCAGATGTCCAACATCACACAAAGCATCTGAAGACCCCCAATTTATGACTCCACAAAATCCAGCAATGCAGAGTATGGTAGAAGAGGGAAGGGTGCTCAGCGGTAAATCAAATGGCTAAATGAGGTCATGATTACAGATAGGCCTTGACTCCTGCTACAGGACCCATTGGGGTAGCCTCAATGGGTCCTGTAGCAGGAGTTGAGGCATATCTGTAATGTGAATTCTTCTAGCCATTTTTACACAGTGCGGTTTGATTTACTGGTGAGCGCCCTTCCCTCTTCTACCCCAGCCTGTAGGTTGCTGTGGTTGGGCATTGTTAAAACTTAACCATCGTACGTGACCAGAGCCCAATTGAGATGACCTGTGATTTCTGTCCTGACTGCAGGGGCGGCAGAGAAGAGTTCGAAGCACGGAGCGGAGGACCGCACGCAGAACATCATCATGGCCATGAAGGATCGGATGAAGATCCGGGAGAGGAACAAGCCAGAAATTTTCGATGTGATCCGAGATGTCTTCACCATCACCAAAGTGACCCATGCTCAGCAGATGAAGACCGTGAAACAAAGTGTGCTGGATGGCACGTCGAAGTGGTCAGCCAAGATCACTATCACTGGTGAGTCTACGACATGGCAGAGTGCAGCTCCACTAAATATATTATTATTGTTATTATTGTGTGGATAAAGGCAAAAAGGGTGAGAACCTCCATCAGTTTTGTATTGCTTTCTTCATGTCTCCCTAATGGAGGACATCTGTGTGCTGGCACCAGGACAGGAAGTGTGAAGGTAGGTGGTCAGACAGTGGTACAAAATTGGAAGACACTCTCACCCTTTCCCACACTCCATGCAAAAGTATAAAAACAGTACAGAACTTCACCCAAAAGGCAAAGTTCAGCTTTTCTGCTTGTCCCAGGAGGCTACGAACCATTCACACAGCTCAGTAGGTTCCATAAGGCTACAGGGCCATTCACACAGCTCAGTAGCTCCTATGAGGCTACGAGACCATTCCAACAGCTCAGTAGGTCCCAGGAGGCTTCAAGACCATTCACACAGCACAGTAGGTTCCATGAGGCTACGGGGACCAATCACACAGCTCGGTAGGTTCCATGAGGCTACGGGACCATTCACACAGCTCAGTTGGTTCCATAAGGCTACAGGGCCATTCACACAGCTCAGAAGGTTACATAAGGCTACAGGGCCATTTACACAGCTCAGTAGCTCCTATGAGGCTACAATACCATTCCAACAGCTCAGTAGGTCCCAGGAGGCTTCAAGACCATTCACACAGCCCAGCAGGTCCCAGGGAGACTATGGGACCAATTCACACAGTTCAGTAGGTCCCAGGAGGTTGCGGGAGCATTCACACAGTTCAGCAGGTCCCTTTAATTCAATGGGTGTCAGTTCTTTCAATCACTGGGCAATTATCCAGGGTGGTCTGCACGCAAATGAGATCTGCCTGAGAGGCACAGAGACCCAGTGATGACATCCACCAATTACCTCTAGTCTTTGAGGTTTGAGCGCAACTAGTGATACACAAAGGTGAGAAACTAAGTTGCACAGACTTCAGAAAGTCCATTCCTAGGGACTCTGTGGTGCTTTCTAAATTCTGGTTGCAGTGGTCTTCACTTAAATTTGAATTACGTCAAACCACTTTAGAAAAGTTTCAACATTTGCTGGATAGCATTAGCAGTTCATTGATATATAAAGTGGGTTGTCTCACACTGACCTCTCCTGTCTTGCAGTTCTCTGCGCTCAGGGTCTACAGGCCAAGGACAAGACGGGCTCCAGTGATCCCTACGTCACCGTACAAGTGGGGAAGACCAAGAAGAGGACGAAAACCATCTACGGCAACCTCAACCCCGTGTGGGAGGAGAAATTTCACTTGTAAGTACTCTTAAGCAAGCCATTAATTTATAGAAAGCAGCTAGAGCAACATGAGGGGTGTGGTCATTTCAACCAATCAGGTCCCAGAAAACCCTCCTCTGTGTGCCTTTCTAAACCTAGTTCCACTTTTTGACTTTAGGGCTAAGCGTCATCAGCATTCATCATCCCTGTCCAGCTTCAGTATGCTCGCTGACCATTGAACCACTCTCCTTGGACAAGGGGGGTCGGCACGTAGGGGCTGGGCTTTTCCCTGAAGTTTGAGAAATCAGGCCCCAGTAGCAAAGTGGGGCACACGGCGGAAAGTTTTATGACCAACAACAGGCAAACATAGGCACCTAGAGCTGCTTGTTTTAGAGAGAAATTCTGAACAGGCTCACCCTAAATCAGGCATCCTCAAACTACGGCCCTCCAGCTGTTGCAGAACTACAAATCCCATGAGGCATTGTGAAACTCTGACATTCACAGACATGACTGAGCATGATGGAAAATGTAGTTCCTGAACAACTGGAGGGCCATAGTTTGAGGACCCCTGCTTTAAATCATTGTAAAAAATGTAATTAAAGCTCCAGGCAGAAATTTCGGATCAGCAGGGCTTGTTTTTCCTCAGAGTAGGTGCGGATACTCCTCCCTTGCACGTAAACCCTTGTCTCCGCCCCCTACATACCTCCGAGCACCGTCCCTTGTTTCCACCCCCTACCTACCTCCGAGCACCATCACTTGGTTCCACCCCCACTACCCACCTCCGAGCACCGTCCCTTGGTCCCACCTCCGAGCACCGTCCCTTGGTTCCACCTCCGAGCACCGTCCCCTTGGTTCCACCTCCGAGCACCGTCCCTTGGTTCCACCTCCGAGCACCGTCCCTTGGTTCCATCCCCTACCCACCTTCGAGGACTGTCCCTTGGTTCCACCCCCTACCGACTTCTGAGCACCATCCCTTGGTTCCGCCACCTCCGAGCACCGTCCCTTGTTCCACCCACCTCCAAGCACCGTTCCTTGGTTCCACCCCCCTACCCACCTCCGAGCTCCATCCCTTGTTCCACCCCCCTACCCACCTCCGAGCATCGTTCCTTGGTTCCACCCCCCTACCCACCTCCGAGCTCCGTCCCTTGGTTTCACCCCCCTACCCACCTTCGAGCACCGTCCCTTGTTTCCACCTCCTACCCACCTCTGCCCCTTTTGAAGATTACAGAACCAAGTATCATTTTGTGGTACTAGGAAATTTCTGTTGAATTTGTAAATGATATCAAGAAAGGCAGTAAAAAAGATTCCCTGCAGTCATCAAAATTAGTTCCTCCCCAGCAACAGAAGACCCCCTCCCCCACAATAAAATACCCCCAGCAACAGTAGACCCCTCAGCAACAAAATACCCACCACAATAAAACACCCCCAAGGAATTTTTTTCTTTCGCTGGGGAAAGTTAGATCATGCTTTGCTGGGGTTGGTTCAACTGGATGAATTTGTGTCTTTTTATTTTTATTTTATTTTTACAACCTGTAAAGTGTGACAGCAGGAAGGTATTGAAGTGATTAGGAATAGTAGAGTTCCCTGAGGCACTGTGGACGTAACCTTCCCAGGGGACACTTGTGAGGCTAGGGCTGCGTCACCAGTGCCTCACAGAATTCAGGAAGTAGAAGATTAAAAAAAAAAAATGTGAGTTTATCAAAATGTTTTTGATTTTCATAATGTCATGATGTTTATGGCTGGGCATGCAGTATTACATTCAGCATTGGATTTTGTGTTTGGGAACAGGGCGGGTGGTGGTAAAGTCCCCCTTAATGTTCCCCTTTAACCACTTAAGACCCAGACCAATATGCAGGTTAAGAACCTTCCCCTTTTTTGCGATTCGGCACTGCGTTGCTTTAACTGACAATTGTGCGGTCGTGCGATGTGACTCCCAAACAAAATTAGCGTCCTTTTTTCCCCACAAATAGAGCTTTCTTTTGGTGGTATTTGATCACCTCTGCGGTTTTTATTTTGTGTGCTATAAACAAAATTAGAGCAAATTATTTTTTTTTTAAATAGAAAAAAAGATATAAAAAATCTTTTTTTTCCTCAGTTTAAGCCGATACGTATTCTTCTACCTATTTTTGGTAAAAAAAAAAACGCAATAAGCGTTTAACGATTAGTTTGCGCAAAATTTATAGTGTTTACAAAATAGGGGATAGTTTTATGGCATTTTTAGTAATAATTTTTTTTTCCTACTAATGGCGGCGATCAGTGTTTTTTTTTTTTCCTGCCTGCGACATTATGGCGGACACATCGGACAATTTTGACACATTTTTGGGACCATTGTAATTTTCGCAGCAAAAAGTGCTATTAAAATGCACTGCTTACTGTAAAAATGACAATTGCAGTTTAGGAGTTAACCACTAGGGGACGCTGTAGGGGTTAAGTGTGACCTCATATGTGTTTCTAACTGTAGGGGGGCGGGGCTGGACGTGTGACGTCATTGATTGTCTTTCCCTATATCGGGGAACAGAAGATCAATGACACTGCCACAACGAAGAACAGGGAAGGTGTGTTTACACTCACCTCGTCCCGTTCTTCAGCTCCTGTGACTGATCGTGGGACACCAGCGGCGATCAGGTCCCTCGGCCACAGTCACCGAGCTTCGGGTCGCGTGTGCGCGCCGTTGACCCACGGCTGGGCTCTTAAAGGCAATGTATGTGCCTGTGCCCAGCTGTGCCATTCTGCCGACGTATATTGGCGTTATGCGGTCCTTAAGTGGTTAAATACTGACTTTCTGCCCTGGTTGGTTATGCGTAGCAGATGTCATTTCCCCCATTGATTAGCTGTAATTTTCCTTTTGTGTCTTTCTCACATCTGCTATTTGAGGAACGCAATCAGATCTGTAATGAATCATTGTAAATTGTAGAGCGCGGTGTAAAATGATCCCAAATTAGACTTTTCATGCGGCTGAATAGCTTTACACAATAGTATTGTCTGTCATAAGGGGCGGTCTTTGCACACTCTGTTCGGTTCTCGGATTTGTTCGGAGGTGATGCTCTGCGGGTCGCTGTTAATTGTTTCCCTTAGATGAGCTCTGGATGACTTCAGTCTTCTTATCCCCAGTGCTGGGACCTCATGACAATTCATTCATTATTATGGACTTGGAACCATGCTGTCTGCTTCTTTTTATAGTTCTTCTCATCAAATCTGCAAACAAAACCTAGAAATACGAACACAGCCTTAGGCACGGTCCGCACGGGCGTACTACAGCTCACACGGATCCTGTACAGGGATTGAAGTAACTGTTGCAATAATATACAAACTAATATAAACTATATAACTATTGCATATATGTATTAACTTGTCTATCCCTATAATTAGCTAGTCTATAAAAACTCTCTGATAAGCATAATGATATAAGGTTAGCTATGGAAGTAAACACATCTGCTTAGTAAAACAATATCTTTCATTTATTTCCCAAGAAAATAGGAATATGCTAACATCAAACACTAAACAGTAGAATATCAAGAATACTTATCACAATCCTCTAGACATAGTCTCATCAGCTGGGCTCTGGATGGCAAAAGAGAGCCTGAGCCTCATGGCTCAGGCCAAAGCCAGGATCCAAGGGAAAAGGGACTAAAGTGGAACCTCTGATTACGAGCATAATCCTTTCTAGGAGAATGCTCGTAATCCAAAGTACTTGCATATCAAAGCGAGTTTCCCCATAGAAGTCAATGGAAACAAAAATGTGTTCCCCATTGACTTAAATGGTATGCAATACCACATGCAGCCAGAGGTGGGGGGCGCCAGAGAGCCTCGGAAACGGCCGGAAAGTAGTATGAGTATTTCCGTGTCTTTCCGAGCATTGCCAATTTGGCTGCAATCTGCACCGTTCGGCTTCAGCACCCTTCCACCTCAGATCAAACGCAGCACTGCACACCGCTTTGGCCTGAATCCTGCTTGTTTTGCGAGACAACACTCACAAACTGAGTTAGGATTTTTTCAAATACAGTGCTCGTATTGTGAAACGCTCGTTAACCGCGTTACTCGCAATCTGAGATTCCACTGTATTCCTCTTTTGTGTGCCCTTTAGTCCTTTCAATAGATTATACAGTGGAACCTTGGATTACGAGCATGATACGTTCCAGAAGACTGCTTGTAATCCAAAGGATTTGCATATCAAAGAGAGTAAGAATAGAAGTCAATGGAAATGAAAATAATTTGTTCCCCATTGACTTCAATGGCATGCAATACCGCATGTGGCCAGAGGCGGGTGGGGGCACCAGAGAGCCTCTGAAACACTCAGAAAGGCCCGAGAACAGCTTGTCTGAACTCTGAAAGGCTCGGGAACAGAGTATTTCCAAGGTTTTCCAAGCATTTCCGATTGGCTACACTCTGCTCCGGCGCCCCCCCACTTCAGGCCAAACATGGTACTGCACACCGGTGTGGCTTGACTCCTGCTTGTTTTGCGAGACAACACTTGCAAACTGAGTCAGGATTTAAAAAACAGTGCGAAACGCTTGTTAACCACGTTACTCGCAATCCGAGGTTTCACTGTATTACAGCCTGTCTTGTTGTATTGGGCTCTAGGGGCAGCATTGTCCATGTATCATCTTCAAGAGCTTGTTGATCTTTTGATCTTTGCCATAAATCATCCTGGCGGGTGGGCTTGAGCCAAGCCCCTACTAACTTCCAGATGCAGATTCTGATATGCTACAAAGCTTTGATGTTAACTGGTTACATTTCCAACTTGGGGCCATCTGTATCCTCCAGGGAGTGAAATACCAGAACTATGATATTAAACCACGTGTTGCCTTCCAACAGGAATGCGTGGGTGTTCCGTTCAGGCAGCCCCATTCATGTCAATTGGGGTGCAGCAGTGGCACCGACCCGACCTTTGCTCATTTAAAAAAAAAAGCATCCCAGGAGAGTTCAGAGAATTTTCTGGATCAGGTTTGGTTTCTCACACTGGACAAGGCTTACCCTCCAGTGGGTAGCCCAGCATGTTCAAGAAAAGTGTGTGAACACCGCTCAGACCAAAATCAGTCCACAACTCGAAACTGGTGCTCGCCCCGGCTCACCAACGCCAACAGATATCCAAAGAATAAGGAAAATGGCCGCACACCACAACGAGAGGGATATTGCTTACTATTCTTGAAGTCATCATGCCAAGAATGGATCACAGGAAGATAGCTGGTTAACGTGTTTCACACAGTAAAATCGTGATTGTTGACTTCAATAAACACTATTTAGGAATACCCCAACAGGTTACCAAAAAAAAAACATGCACTATTGGAAGGAGCGCTAGAACATTGGAATAAATAGCAGAGATTAATGTATTAGTTTATGCAAAAAAACTTAGTAGTCAGAAAAATAACTCCCCCCTTCATCATGGCTTCAGTTCAAATAAGAACTTGAATGGACACAAAATAGATTTTTCCTGTGTGGATCTGTGTTGGAAAGATAATTGCTGGATCAGGAGAGTTGCTGGCCAGCAGGTATTGCACAACAGTCAAGATCAGGATGAAAATAAGTTAGATTAAGATAAGTTCTTGACTGTGTCAAGGCTGGGCTCAGCACTTCCTTCTCAGAGCTCCTTGCTCAGCTGACGGTTAATTGCCAAAGACTCTTCATTCCACAGTGACTCGCCTGGTCTTTATTTCCCGCTCGTCGGCTAGAGCTGCTGGTTATATAAATTCCTTAGATCAGATCTTCTGTGCCTTTGCCTTGGTCAACATATCCAGACACTCTCTGCTGTGTTTTCCTGTGATAGACTTTTGCTTGGCTGACTTCCCTTCTGGTTCCTGATCCTGTTTGCTGCACCCGACTTTGCTGATCTCTGAACTCCTGTTTCTCTCGCTTGTTCTGACTACCCATCCTGGTTACCGAACTCTGGCTATGTTTTGACTACGTTTACTCTGTTTATACATTAAATAGTGTGATTTTTTTTTCTTTACTTCTGTCTCTGTCTGATTCATAGTTCCTGACAGACTGCTTATACAGAGACAGCTTGTCAGTACCTCTCCTAATCCAGCGGTAAATTCCCCTACACAGATCCACATAGGAAAGCTGTATTTTGAGTCTATTCGAGGTTCTTATTTTAACCGAAGCCCCGATGAAAGGGTGGGGGGGCATTTTTCTGATCCCCGAAACCCCCGCAGCAAATTTCTGTCTTTTTCGGCGGTCCGCGCCAGCCTATGCTAGGTCCGCGGCATCCACGGCTCAGGAAAGTCCGCGGCTTCAACCGCGGCCTACCGGCGCAACCGCAACATCGCTCGGGATCACCCCCAGATTCACCCTGCATACCCCCCCTCACCCCTGGAAGACCCCAGCCATCCCCGATTCACCCAACCAGCCCTCTCTGGCTGTCTCCAGCCAGTGTTAGCTCCCCAGCCTGGGCCCTCTGTCGGCGGCCATCTTGGTACACCTCCCCTTCCCCAGCTTTAGGAATACCTTTCACCCCAGCCCCTCACAATCGTATTAGCATTTGATCCAGGGTTTGTACCGATCGCCTCTTAGGGATCAGGAAGGAATTTTTTCTCCCTGCCCAGCACATTGGCTTAGCTGGGCCAGGGTGTTTTTTGCCTTCCTCTGGACCAAATAAAAAATAGCTGGGAGAGAGGATTCAAGGATTCTTCTCCCCACCACCAGCTGATCATCGCCACCAAAAGGAACGACTTTTTCCCCGGTGAATGGCGACCATGGCTAATCTGCGGTACTCCGCAGAAACCATTTGGAATTTGAGGCGTTTCGCCGCAATACTGCCAGCCATCACCAAAAAGACCCTAAGAATTGAGCACCTTTTGAGGATCGATCGACGATCGACCGTCAAAATTTTTAGCCGTTTACCCCAACCTAAGCGCATTTCATGTGCTCTGATCAACACAAGATCGGCAGTAAAACACTGACTTGAAATCCATGATTTCATTCTACAACACGACCTAGACTGCCTCTTTATTACAGAGAGCTGGCTCACAGCCGACTGTAACACCATTCTAGGAGAATTGGTGCCAGAAAACTACCGTATTATAACGGAAAACAGAATAGGGCAAAGAGGAGGAGGACTGGCAGTGATCCATAAGACGCGTCTTGCGATCACAAAACCAAGCCTCCAAAACCCTCTTCCGTTCATGGAAACCCTTACTCTTCAACTGCAAGTAAACGGCCAGGAGACCGTCCGGATTCTACTCTGCTATAGGCCACCTGGCCCCAAGTCGCAGCTGCTCCCATCTTTGACGGACCTTGTCTCCACCTATACCCTGAATAGCAAACACCTTTTGCTGCTCGGGGACTTCAACCTTTGGGCCAACTCCCTGCAAGACCCCATTGCCGACGCCTGCATTGACCACCTGGAAGGATTAGGGCTTCAGCAACTAGTATGTGGGCCCACACATGCTTCAGGTCATACGCTCGATCTTATTTTCAGACAAGATCTGGAAATAAAAATCTTGGAAAATGAACCATTGCCATGGACAGATCACCATGCAATTAAATTCATTATTTCCGAATTCCCCCCCTTAACAAAAACATCAAATCCAGTGACAACACACTGGACCAGATGTCAGAAGAAGCTCCACTCGGAACTCTTCAAAGACCCAGATCAGGAAAAATAACTCCGGCTGGTTCAACAACCAGCTGGCGTTACTGAAGCAAGAGTGTAGAAGGGCAGAAGCAGCCTGGAAAAGAAGCTCCTCAGATGAGAACCTCGCGATTTACAAGGCAATAACCAGAAAATACTACAAGCAAATCTTCGAAGCCAAGAAAAACTATTTTTCTGAGGCTATCAACGGTGCCCTAAATCGCCCCCGCGAACTCTTCAAGCTGGTCACTCAGACCATGAATCCAGGATGTCTTGAAGCCCCCAACTCGGATACACAAGAATTTTGCGATGAGTTATCGGATTGCTTCATTAACAAAATTGAGGCAATCCGGCAAAGCATTCAGCGGAACAATTGCCTTCCCAGCCCCCCCCCCCCGTAGTCATTTACACAGCACCGGCAACAATTCACCACAGTTTGGTGAGTTCACGCTGGAACCCATCTCCATTCAGACCACTAAAAATATCATCGGCACTCTGCGCAACAGCACTGCGCCAAATGATATTATCCCCACCAAACTGCTGAAGGAATGCGCCGACATCCTGGCACCTCCTGTCACGCAGCTTATTAACCAATCCTTCAGGGAGGGCAAAATGCCCTCCCAGCTGAAGGAGGGCTTCATTCAACCCATCTTGAAGAAAGCCACCCTGGATCCTAAGTATCCACTCAACTGGCGCCCCATAACAGGCCTAAATGTTCTCTCCAAGGTAATGGAGAAAGCAGTGGTACAGCAGCTGCAACAGCATCTAGATACCCACAACTTACTCGACCCACTGCAATCAGGATTCCGTCCCGGACACGGGACGGAAACAGCATTGCTTAAGATATGGGACGACGTTCTTGAGGCCGCAGACGAAGAAGAATCTTCTCTTCTGGTTCTGCTGGACCTAAGCGCAGCCTTTGATACAGTTGATCACAAGCTGTTATTGACTCGGCTAGCTAAAATAGCCAAAGTCGCAGAAAGCGATCTATCTTGGTTCTCCTCTTTTTTGGAAGACCGATCGCAAATAGTCAAGCTAGGACCATTCACTTCGGAACAACGCACATTATCGTGCGGGGTCCCTCAGGGATCTCCCCTGTCGCCGATGTTATTCAACATCTATCTGCGTCCTCTTTTTGAAATCATCAGCAGCCAAAAACTGCTATATCACTCTAACGCAGACGACACGCAACTGTACTTCCGCATTAGCAATAAAAAGGATCACCACCTCGATCTAGAGACATGCCTCTCTTTGATAGAGGATTGGATGACAAAGAGTTATCTCAAACTCAACGGAGCGAAAACAGAACTTCTGCTGTTTCACGCCAAGCATAGGAATCAATCGATAACAACCTGGATCCCCCCGCCCATTCTGGGCAAAGTCATCACCCCTAGCGCCAAAGTCAAAAGTCTTGGGGTCATCTTTGACTCCGACATGACAATGAACGCACAAATAGGGGCAGTAGTCAGCGGATCTCACTATCTGCTGCGCCTACTACGCAGACTCACGCCTTTTATTCCGAAGAAAGACATAGCGGTCGTGGTGGGAGCGATTGTAAACTCCAGATTGGACTATGCAAATGCCCTTTACCTCGGACTCCCCAAGTACCAAATCGCTCGTCTTCAAGTCGTTCAAAATACGGCCGCCAGACTTGTGACTGGGAAAAAACCCTGGGAATCAATCTCACCTTCGTTGAGATCCCTTCACTGGCTACCAGTCAATGACAGAATCACCTTTAAAGCACTCTGTCTAACGCATAGATGTATCCATGGGAATGCTCCCCATTATCTATGCAAAAAATTAAAAATGTACAATCCCAATCGTATTCTACGATCCAACAATCAAAATCGGCTTCAGATACCGAAAGCCAGATACAAGTCCAAAGGAGACAGGAGATTCGCTGTCCAAGGTCCCAGACTATGGAACGCCTTACCAGTCAGCATTAGACTGGAGGAGAACTACTTAGTCTTCAGGAGAAAGATTAAGACTCATCTCTTTTAAACTCAAAGGAGACAGGAACAACAAGCGCCCAGAGGCGATTTACTTCGCATGTGCTGCGCTATACAAGTTCTTCATTCATTCAAAATAAATCCAATAAATTCGAATTTTGTCATAAATTTAAGCCAACATGCTTTCTGCTACATGTCATTGGTAAAAAAAAAAATCCATTTAAGTGTATAGTAATTGGTTTGTGTGATCACGGACATATGTACCAGATTATCATGTACAGATGTGCGCAGGTGATCACGGACATATGTGTGCGCACGGTCATAGGGACATGTGATTTTACTGGGACATATGTGGGGGACAGGTGTTTTTTCACTGTATGGGGACACTGTTTTGGGGACTTTGTGTGTTTACATTGTGTGATCACTGTGTAAAAAGCTGTAAAAACAGCTCATACTCACTGATCACTGGCCGGCTGCAGAGATCCGCACTCCTCACTGACTACTTCTGTGTGAGGAGGAGAGCCGATAGCCAAGTAACCGACTTTCTATTTACATCACATGACGGCTGTGATTGGACATAGCTATCATGTGATCAGGAGTGCCAATCAGAGAGCCCTCCTGCGATCTGAGATGCGCCGATTCCGAGTGACACAAGCGCTTCGGGAACGCGCCGCTGTGCAGAAACGTACACAATCCACCTCCTTCTAAGCGACGTTCCTGAACGCCCACCAAGAAGGAGAAAGCGCCCACTCGGCCATATATGTGCAGTGGCCAGGTAGGAAGTGGTTAAATGCCCTTTTTTCCCCATTCTGATGAAGTTAAAACCGAGCAACAAGTTGTCTTTACTACATCTAGATGCCTAAATGCATTGAGTTGCTGCCATGTGATTGTGTGTATATATTTATTTGCCTGATCATGTCCTATACATCGTTCCTCTAAAGCAGTGGTTCTCAACCTTTCTAGGGCCGCTTGATATAATTTCACAAATTGTTGGGACCCCTAACAGTGAAATTATTTTCGTAGCGTGGAACCTGTACTACAGTGGAGTCTCGCAGCAGTGACACCTATGCTGAAATCAATAGATAGGGTCTCCTCCAGCCCCTCCCACTTCACATTCCTCACCAGTCAGCTGACCTCTAGTCTCTGCCCCCCAGCCATGCCGTGAACTGAATGGGTGGCTGCAAAGAGGCTGAGTGGGCGGCCGTGGGCTCTAGGAACAGCCCAGCTGGGCAGCCGAGAAAAGGCTGGGAGAGCGGTGTAGGTTTCAGAAGCAGCCCAGGATTTAGTGACCCCTGGAAAATCATCATTCGACCCCCGAGGGGGTCCCGACCCCCAGGTTGAGAACCACTGGATTCAACATTCGTTATTAGCACTGCCAGGTTGCTCTCGCTAACATTCTCCCGCACCGATGACTTTTGAACTCTCCCAGTGTTTTAAGTTTTATAAATGAACAATTTTATCATTTTTTTCCCTCCGCATTGACCTGCAATGCTCAGTCCCGCTACTTCGCCTTTTCGTGTCCTCCATAGCGTTGCCATCGAAGTAGTTTGATAAGTAGGTCAAAATGTCCTGATTGTCCCTGGGCTCCTGCCTTCTCCTGTATTATCACCTCATCATGGGTGAGAATGAGCTTATCCTGCCAGTTCAGAGTCTCGTGTCGGCTACTGCGATGCGGCTGCATTAATGTCAAGCAGATCGCTGTATATGGATGTGCACAATGGCATGCTGGGAGAGGCGATGTGTTATCTGACATGTCCCCGCCATAACTCCATTAACCTTTCATCACACAGCCGGTCTCCATACAATGCTCACAGGGAGAGATATTGATCACACTTTGCTGGAGTCTGATGTTCTCCCCAGATGAATCTTAATGATCTTTTGCTGATTAACAAAATGCTCATCTTTTTCAAGTAATATGGACTTCACTTGTCCAGAATGGAAGTTTACTGAAAAGTGATTTTAGATGTGAAGTTTACTCAGACAGTTAAAGGGTCAATCCACAATCAATGAGGGGCACATTTGTATTCAGCCCCCTTTACTTTGATACCCCTAACTTAAATGTAGTGGGAAAAATTGCCTTCAGAAGTCTCCTAATTAGTAAATAGAGTCCACCTGTGTGTAATTTAATCTCAGTATAAATACAGCTGTTCTGTAAAGCCCTCAGAGGTTTGTTAGAGAACCTTAGTGAGCAAACGGCATCATGAAGTCCAAGGATCACACCAGACAGGTCAGGGATAAAGTTGTGGAGAAGTATAAAGCAGGGTTAGGTTATAAAAAAAAACATCCCAAGCTTTGAACATCTCACGGAGCTCTTTTCAGTCCATCATCAGAAAATGGAAAGAGTATGGCACAACTGCAAACCTACCAAGACATGGCTGTCCACCTAAACTGACAGGCTGGGCAAGGAGAGCATTCATCAGAGAAGCAGCCAAGAGGTCCATGGTAACTCTGGAGGAGCTGCAGAGATCCATAGCTCAGGGGGGAGAATCTGTCCACAGGACAACTATTGGTGGTGCACTTCACAAATCTGCCCTTTATGGAAGAAAGACATTGGTCAAAGAAAGACATAAGGAGTCCGGTTTGCAGTTTGTGAGAAGCCATGTGGGGGACACAGCAAACATGTGGAAGAAGGCGCTCTGATGAGATGAGACCAAAATTTAACTTTTTTGAAAAAAAAAGAAAAATGCTATGTGTGGGGAAAACTAACACTGCACATCACCCTGAACACGCAGGGAAAGGGAAGCTGGTCAGAGTTGATGGGAAGATGGATGGAGCCAAATACAGGGCAATATTAGAAGAAAACCTGTTAGTCTGCAAGAGACTTGAGACTGGGGGAGGAGGTTTACCTTCCAGCAAGACAACGACCCTAAACATACAGCCAGAGCTACAATGGAATGGTTTAGATAACACATATTCATGTGTTAGAATGGCCCAGTCAAAGTCCAGACCTAAATCTAATTGAGAGTCTGTGGCAAGACTTGAAAATTACTGTTTACAGATTCTCTCCATCCAATCTGACAGAGCATCTCCCCGCAGGGATGTAGTCCCAAGGGAGGGGGCGAGCACGCTAACCCCCAACCAGAACAGCTCAGATGATGGGGGCAAGCTTACTAAGGAGAAACAGGAAGTGGGAAATTCAGACAAAGAAGAAAAAACATTTAGAAGGGAAATCGAAGGAAAAAGGTAAGTAAACCAACAATGCACTAGATTAAAGGAACCAATTTAAAAAAATAAACAAACCTTTACAACCCCTTTAAAACTTAACTGCTAAACCTGAACCGCAACACTTAACGTACATCCAGACCAAATCACTGAAATTGCATATAAGCTGTGTCATATTTATGTATTTTTAGTGCTATCAGATCTGAAGCTTACTTTAAAATGATACCTGGTGATCCTGGCTTGAAGGTCTTATGGGGTGACAACTGTCTCTTTTTTGTCCTGCTGCATCATCTTGTTGTCACATAGTGGGAATTACAAGGGCCATGCTGAAACCCATTACACAAGCATGCACCACCATTGTCACCATTAGTAGGCTGATCAAAAGCAATAATGTGCATCCGACACTGGAGTGCATGTAGACAGGAAGCTTCAAACCCTCCACCCTCTAAATTCATGACCTTCTCCCTTACCCAATCCAACCCCCAAACTAATCCCTGATACCAGAACGAGCAACCCAACCCCCAAACTAATCCCCAGAAGAAGATTTGCCTTTGCCGGGATCAATTCTTACAATTCTACGCCATAATAATCTGAATTTTGGTTGCCTAATAAATGTTTTTTATTCAAAAAAAAAAAACAGGTTTTAAAGTCCTCCAGAAAAAGATGTCTCCACTTAAATGCTCTTTTCTTCTTGCAGTGCCCAAATTGCACTTTCCTCATCCACTTGATATTTGAAATCCTTCAGAGCTGAGATGATTAATGTCAAAATCTTTTGGAGTGTCCCTTTTTTCCCGAACGATTGCGTCACCCTGACAGGTGTGCTCCTAAATCTGGGAACAAAACAAGAGGTTGTGGTCCTTCCCGTCTTTAATGAACGGCTCGTTGAATGTGTCACTTTTGGTGATTTGAAGGTGATTAATGGGAGATGTAAATGGCACGGTCTCTCCGGAGTATCACACCTGACTCCTTCACTCTCATAGCTTTATTTCTGTTGCTCAGCAACACGGCGTGAAGTTGCCGCGGGAAGGGGATACCGATCTGACAGCGAGGACCCACACCAGCCTGGTAAAAAAGACTTTGACAAGCAGCTCCATCACTTTGTACCTAGCGAGGAATGTAGGCAGGATGACTCACAGCGTGATAGAAAATCCCCCAACAAAGGGAGCCAAATTCATTCCTCTATTGTAATAGAAACAGAGGTCTCTGTGGCATACATTTTCCATTTCTAGAAAAAGCTGTATGTCTTGGAAGGCTGATTCCTGAGCGCCTCAGTATAATCAGCTGATGCATTTTCAGCGTTCTAATGAGGAATGTTGCAGTGTCTGTGTCCCTTTAAAAGTAATTTACCCCTAGGGACTCCCATTGCAGAGGATGCCCACAATTTGTCTTGTACCTTCAGGCAGACTTTTGGGAAAATGGGAAGCCAATCGCACCAGGGGCATTGCTAGGGCATTACTAGGTGGCAAAGAGACCAGGGGCTTCAGCCCGAAGTCCAAGGCCGGCACTAGTGGTGCAGGTTTTTTTGGCTGGGCGGTGGGGTTGTGTGGTGGGGGCTAAGCTCACTTGCTGGTTGCTGCCTGGCTACCAGTGCCCATCAATTCTGACCACTAAACTCACCTGCCTGACACACTGACCATTACACTGACCTACCTGACATGCATACACTGACCTACCTGACATGCATACACTGACCTACCTGACATGCATACACTGACCTACCTGACATGCATACACTGACCTACCTGACATGCATACACTGACCTACCTGACATGCATACACTGACCTACCTGACCTGCCTACACTGGCCTACCTGACCTGCCTACACTGGCCTACCTGACCTGCCTACACTGGCCTACCTGACCTGCCTACACTGGCCTACCTGACCTGCCTACACTGGCCTACCTGACCTGCCTACACTGGCCTACCTGACCTGCCTACACTGGCCTACCTGACCTGCCTACACTGGCCTACCTGACCTGCCTACACTGGCCTACCTGACCTGCCTACACTGGCCTACCTGACCTGCCTACACTGGCCTACCTGACCTGCCTACACTGGCCTACCTGACCTGCCTACACTGGCCTACCTGACCTGCCTACACTGGCCTACCTGACCTGCCTACACTGGCCTACCTGACCTGCCTACACTGGCCTACCTGACCTGCCTACACTGGCCTACCTGACCTGCCTACACTGGCCTACCTGACCTGCCTACACTGGCCTACCTGACCTGCCTACACTGGCCTACCTGACCTGCCTACACTGGCCTACCTGACCTGCCTACACTGGCCTACCTAACCTGCCTACACTGGCCTACCTGACCTGCCTACACTGGCCTACCTGACCTGCCTACACTGGCCTACCTGACCTGCCTACACTGGCCTACCTGACATACATACTCTGATCTACCTGACCAGAAGACAGACTTCATGTGCCTGCAGCAGCTCAGCTTAGCTGTAGTGTGCGGCGCACCCATCATCATCACAGCAAGAAACCAGAGGAGGAGAGGAGAGCCGCCTACCCGAGTGGGGATCTCATAGTGATGTGGCACGGCGGGCCGCATTATAATTCCCGCCTTCTGGAGCCTGTAGCGCCTATGATGGACATCACACGTCCCACGTTCCCGGGATTGGACCAGTAGGGCGTCAATCATATGTCACTCGGCCGCACTCGTCGGCGCTCTGGATTAGATCGGTCCCCGCTTTGTGGCAGCACTTTGGGCTAACAATATAATTTTGTACTAATTTAGAGGCCAAATGCTCTTGTGCAGAACCGTTCATACATCCTTCTCTATTAGAGGGTAAGCCTTGTGGTAAGGGATCCCACATATCTCCTGTTTTGTTTTTAGAGGGTAAGACCTGCAGTATAGGACTCTTATACCCCTGTTCTCTATTGTAGAGTGTAAACTCTCTGTAACGGGACCCTTATACCATCTGTTCTATATTTTAGGACCCCCTCATACATTCTTCTCGATTAGGGGATAAGCCCTATTGTGCAGGACCCCTCATACTATGTTTTCTCTGTTAGAGTATAAAATCCGTGGTGCAGGTCCCTCAAACCACCTGTTCTCTATAAGAGTGTAAGGACACTTATACCTCTTATTCTCTATTAGAGCATAACCTATGTGGTGCAGGTCCCTTATACCTCTTATTCATAATTGGAGTGTAAGCTCTGCAGTACAGGACCTGTATACCTTCTGTTTTCTATTATGAGGTAAACATTATGGTTTAGAACTTTCATACCTCTTGTTCTCTAGTATAAGCTCAGCAGTACTGGACTCGTGTACCCTCTGTTCTCTATTAGAGGGCAAACTTAATGGTCTAGAACTTTCATACCCAGTGACGGCTGGTGCTCAATTTTTTTTTCGGGTTCAAACAAACTGAAAAAAAAACCATCAATTGCAGCCACTGTTCCATCAGACGCCGCCAGTTTCCCCCATCGAATGCAGCCAGTTTCCCCCATCGAATGCAGCCAGTTTCCCCCATCGAATGCAGCCAGTTTCCCCCATCGAATGCAGCCAGTTTCCCCCATCGAATGCAGCCAGTTTCCCCCATCGAATGCAGCCAGTTTCCCCCATCGAATGCAGCCAGTTTCCCCCATCGAATGCAGCCAGTTTCCCCCATCGAATGCAGCCAGTTTCCCCCATCGAATGCAGCCAGTTTCCCCCATCGAATGCAGCCAGTTTCCCCCATCGAATGCAGCCAGTTTCCCCCATCGAATGCAGCCAGTTTCCCCCATCGAATGCAGCCAGTTTCCCCCATCGAATGCAGCCAGTTTCCCCCATCGAATGCAGCCAGTTTCCCCCATCGAATGCAGCCAGTTTCCCCCATCGAATGCAGCCAGTTTCCCCCATCGAATGCAGCCAGTTTCCCCCATCGAATGCAGCCAGTTTCCCCCATCGAATGCAGCCAGTTTGTCCCCCGCCCCGGCACTTACCTTTCTTGGGTCAGCGCCGTCTTCCTCCATGCTTCCTCTGAGGCCTCATACGCACAACCATTTTCCTCGGCAGAATCTATCAAGAAACTTGGTGGCAGAGCATTTTTGCAGAGAAAAACAATCGTGTGTATGTTTTTCGTCAAGAAAACTGTTGTGGAACTCGACAAGCAAAAAAGAGAACAAGTTCTCTTTTTCCCCGTCGGGAGTCTCAATTTCCTCGTCGTGTTTCTCGTTGGGCTGGTTTACAACGAGAAACACGTTTGTGTGTATGCTTAGAAATTTGAGCATGCTCAGAATAAAGTATGAGTCGTGAGCGCACCTTCTGTAAAAGTAGCGTCGTCACGCTGTAACAGACTGAAAAGTATGAATCGTCTCTTACCAAATTTGTACTTAACACACAGTAACATGAGATTAGCAAAAGCAGGCCCAAGGGTTGTGTCAGTGGAATCCAACTTCTCCTTGTCATTGGTGACAGGGGAGATACACAGGCGTCCTTAAAGCGGTATTTCACCCTAAACATAAGATCTCCCATGCGATCCAGCATACTGGCGTCAGCGCCAGTATGCTGGGTTTTTTTTTTTTTATCGCACACTTACTGTATTATAGTGGAATTCCTTTTCTGTCCCCCGTGGTGGACGGCGCCAGTATAGCGCGTCACATCTTCCTAAAATACCCGATATGGACTCGGGTAATCTCGGCGAAAATGCGGCGCCTGCGCACAGACCTAGGAGCTGACTGCGCAGGCGCCGTATTTCTCCGAGTCCTACGGCTATGGCGCGTCACGCCCTCCGAAATAGGACTCGGAGAAATACGGCGCCTGCGCAGTCAGCTCCTAGGTCTGTGCGCAGGCGCCGCATTTTCGCCGAGATTACCCGAGTCCATATCGGGTATTTTAGGAAGATGTGACGCGCTATACTACAGCCGTCCACCGCGGGGGACAAAAAAGGAATTCCACAATAATACAGTAAGTGTGCGATTAAAAAAAAAAAAAAACAGCATACTGGCGCTGACGCCAGTATGCTGGATCGCATGGGAGATCTTATATTTAGGGTGAACCTCCGCTTTAATGCAGCACAACAGAATTTCCGTTAAGACCTCCCTGTACCCAGAGGGGCTATTCATTTACAATATACTAAGGTGACACTGTGGCAGTGGCGGCCCGTCCATAGGGGGCGCCCGGGCGCCGCCCTCCCCTCCTGTAGTAAAAAAAAAACGGGCCCTTTAAGGCTTTTAAAAATGTGTTCTGCAGCGCCGCGCAAATAACATACACTCACGTATTGCATGAGTGTATGTTATTGTGGCCAGCCTAGTCAGATAACCGGACATAGGGCGCTGATTATCTGAATAAGGACAGCTGGTTGGCTGTGGGGAAGTGCCTGTCAGAGCCAGCGGCTCTGATAGGCTTTCCTAGTACAGTCCTTCAGCTCCCGGATGTCTTATTCTAGGAACGTAGTGGGCTACATCCCTTGGATAAGACTGACGGCCGTCTCAGCCAATCAGGTTTCAGTGATTCTGGTTATCTGTAACCTGATTGGCTGAAGCGTCATCGAGGGCGGCAGAAGACATCGAGGCACAGTGGAAGGAGGATGGCGAACCCCAGAAAGGTAAGTGCCGGGTGGGGGGGGGGGGCAATCTGACTGGCAGCATTTTACAGGGCACAGTGGGGACAATTGATGTGGGGACAATTGATGTGGCCAGAGTGGCGACAATTGATGTGGGCACAGTGGCGACAATTGATGTGGGCAGAGTGGCGACAATTGATGTGGGCACAGTGGCGACAATTGATGTGGGCGCAGTGGCAACAATTGGTGTGGGCACAGTGGTAACAATTGATGGCACAGTGGCTGCGTTTGGCATGGCACAGTGGTGACAATTGATGAGCACAGTGGTGACAATTGATGGGCACAGTGGCTGCATTTGATGGGCACAGTGGCTGCCTTTGATGGGCACAGTGAGGCTGCAATTTTCTTTTCTTTTTTTTTTCATTTGTTTGCGCCCCCCCAAAAATTTTGAGCACCAACTGCCACTGCACTGTGGGGATAGAACAGACGTCTCTCTATAATCAGGTTGTACCAATTTATGTGGGTCATCTTGCTTTTGCTTTGCTTTTTCCCCGGGGTGAGTTGCTTCCCTGGACCGGGTTCTTGGCCACCTACCTGACACAGCATCCACGTTTTGTGACATATTCCATATACATCGTTTAATAAATTATGTGCCCATGTATGGCTCCTGAGGAAGCAGACACCAAGTAACCGCGAAACATGCAACATATAGAGTTTATATACACTGCACAATATTTGATATTTTGTATACATCATTGTTAATGATAAACTGATTTATGGTTGTCACAATCAATATTTTATTGTAAATGTTTAGAAATGTTTACTTTGTAATAAAAATATTTTACATTATAAATTTGAATGTCTATCAGTTGCTCATACGATGCCAGTATAGTCCAATACAGCCTCCCTTTTTCTTTACAATATTTCAATGGGACGAAGGCATCATTTTGTAACATAAATATACCCTAGCACTTTAATACACCTCTTGTTCTCTAGTAGAGTGTAAGCTTTGCAGTACAGGACCCTTATACCTCCTGTTCTCTTAGGCCGCGTTTTCATCGGTTCACCGCTGAAGTGGCCTGATGGTCTGATGTGTGTACACACCATCAGTCCAAAATCCGATCGGGTCAGAACGCGGTGACGTAGGACACAACGACGTGCTGAAAAAACGAAGTTCAATGCTTCCAAGCATGCGTCGACTTGATTCTGAGCATGCGCGGGTTTTTGGACTGATGCTTTTGCGTACTAACAATCGGTTTGGACCGATGGTCAGGCGTCCATCGGTCAGATTTTAAAGCAAGTTTTAAAACTTTGGTCCGACGGACCGATGGGCCATACACACAGTCGTTTTGGACCGATGAAACTGGACTTAAGTCCATTCTCATCGTTTTGAACTGATCGCGTGTACGCGGCCTTAGAGGGTAAACTTTATGGTGTAGAACCTTTTTTACCTCTCTTGTTCTCTAGTAGAGTGTAAGCTCTGCAGCACAGGACCCTTGTTACCTCTTGTTCCGTATTAGAACATAACCCCTGTGGTGCAGGTCCCTCATATCTTTTTCGGATCCTAAAAACCTGACAGTGCTGAGAAGTGCCTGGAAATGATTACTATGCAGAAGGTGTGAGTTTCCTGATGATCCTGATTGACTCTACTCCAACGTACTGAATGTTTTCTGCTCTTTTTATTTTTAATTCTGTAATCTTGTAAAATCTGACAGTTCTCTAAACACGAGTTGAAAGAACGGCTTGCGTAAGAAGTTGTTGTGATTTGTTTATCGTTTGGGAATTTCATTAGCATATTTTATTTCTGTGTCTGCGTGATTCCACCGGCTTAGAAGTGAAAATCCCCCCCGGACCAGGCGATGAGAACGGCGTCTGATCACCCGCCGCTGTCAGAATCGCGAGCTGTTAGTATCCAAAGTGATTGCATGCTGATGATGGAAGCTCGTGGGTCTGCTGGTGCACCGCGGTCAGATGTCGGCATGCTTGTACAAGACCTCTTCATCCATTTGTTAACCTGGAACTCCAACTAAAACTTTTTACATTTTTAATCTTTTTTCCTAACTCAACATAAAGCGAGAAGAAGGGAACGTAGAGCGGAATAAATCCTGATGGAGCTTTTAACCCTACTCTGCTCCTGCCTGAACCGCCATAAAAAATGAGCGGGATTTATGCCTTCATTTCCGATTTTTCAAAGTCGGGCACCCCTTTCATAGACTCCCATTTTAATTGTCAGTCTAGTCATGGGCACAGTGAGGCATGGGCAGAGTGAGTGAGTTTTTCCAGCTTTTTGTGGTAATGTTAGGTGCCTCGGCTTATTTTCAGGTCGGCTTATACTCGAGTATATGCGGTAATAACCATTTAACCGCTTAACGCCCGCCGCATGTATATGTACGTCCACAGAATGGCACGTACAGGCAGATGGGCGTACATGTACGTCCCTGCCTTCTTGCGGGTCGGGGGTCCGATCGGGACCCCCCCCCGATACATACGGCGGGCGTCTTACCTCTGGGAGCGATCCGGGATGAGGGGGGCGGCTGTTCATTTTTGTCCGCCCCCTCGCGATCGCTCCCAGCGAATCAGCACAGCCCCCGCCCTGCACTTCCTCTGCCTGTGTAATGTAAACACTGGCAGAGGAAGTGATGTCACCTCTCCTCTTGGCATTTTTTTTGATCCGACGAGAGGAGAGAAGACATGACATAGTAAGTCGCACCAACACTACACTGACACCACACACACAGGCACATTAACCCCTTCCGATCACCCCCCCCCTCCCAGCCCCCTGTCACAGTGTGACAGTTACTGTGACAGGCAGTTAGTGTTAGGTCCAGGGTAGCCCCGTACCCCCCCCCCCAATTAAGGTTTAACCCCTTGATTACTGCCCTAGTTAACCCTTTCACCCCCTATTGCCAGCGTCACTAAGCGATCGGTTTTCTGATCGCTGTATTAGTGTCACTGTTGCCGCTAGGTAGCTATTTTTTTTTTCATATTGTGATTTTTTTTTTTTTTTTTTACTAAAGACATGTGGCTGAATACATTTTGGCCTAAATTTTTGACTAAAATTTAGTTTTAGATTTTTCTTATAACAAAAAGTAAAAAATATATATATATATATTTTTTTAAATGTCGCTCTATTTTTTTTATAGCGCAAAAAATAAAAATCGCAGAGGCAATCAAATACCATCAAAAGAAAGCTCTATTTGTGGGAAGAAAAGGACGCAAATTTTGTTTGGGAGCCACGCCGCACGACCGCGCAATTGTCTGTTAAAGCGACGCAGTGCCGAATTGTAAAAACGCCTTTGGGCATTTAGCAGCATATTGGTCCGGGGCTTAAGTGGTTAAAGGACAGAATCTGGTTAGTGAATACAAGATAAAGCCGCGGCATAATTTGCATGTTGCATTCAACAGCCGGTACTGCTGTTCCCATTCAAGAGAATGGGGTCGTGCCATGACTACCCTACAACCACAACCATGCATGAGATTGGGGTGCAGTGGTGCTGCTGCATTTTGTGTGTTAAAACAGGCAATAAGGAGGTGGATCGCTTTTCAAAGGAGCGGCTGTGTTAGACTGCACTCGTGTGTAGGTTGACAGTTGTGTGGGTCACCTGGCACACGTTTGCGCAGGCGCAGAACCCCATTCATGTGAATGGGCTGCTGTAGGTATGAGAAACGCAAGGAAAGATGTCCCCTGTCCCTTTTTTTTTTTTTTCCGGAAGTAACAATAAGGGCCCTTTCACACTGGTGCGTTTCTGCCGCGTTTTCGCGGTAAAAATAGCGCTATTAAAAAGCTCATAAAACGTTCCCCATGTCCCTCTCCATTGAAATTAATTAAAAAACGCGGTAAAATCGCAGTGTTTTGCCGCAGTGTTCAGCGGAAAAAACACTGAGATTTTGCCGCGATTTTACCACGTTTTTACCGCGTTTTTAATTCATTTCAATGGAGAGGGACATGGGGGGTGTTTTAATAGTGCTATTTTTACCGCGAAAACGCGGAAAAAACGCACCAGTGTGAAAGGGCCCTAAAAAATTATCTCTAAATTAACTTCAAGCAAATGCATGCACATGTCCCTCTGCGTGAAGTCCATACCCCAGGAGGCACATCATTAATCTTGGCTGCATCTTGCACATTTTTCTCTCTCTTTCAGCGAGTGCCATAACTCTTCTGATCGGATCAAGGTTCGGGTGTGGGACGAGGATGATGATATTAAGTCACGGGTGAAGCAGAGGCTGAAGAGAGAATCGGACGACTTCCTTGGGCAGACGATTATTGAAGTGCGGACACTGAGCGGGGAGATGGATGTTTGGTATAATCTAGGTGAGCTCCATCATACATAGCTGATATATCTCTGCCTCTATCCTTCTCTTGCTTAACAGTTTAACCACTTCCCGCTCGGTCAATAACAGATTGACGTCCGGGAAGTGGTTCTGAAATCCTGACTAGACGTCTATTGACGTCCTGCAGGATTTCATGCTGCGTGCGCCCGTGGGGGCGCGCAGCGCGGCAATCGGTGATGCGGGGTGTCAGTCTGACACCCTGCATCTCCGATCTCGGTAACGAGTCTCCGGCAGAGCCTCGTTACCATGTGATCAGCCGTGTCCAATCACGGCTGATCACGATGTAAACAGGAAGAGACGTTGATGGCTCTTCCTCACTCGCGTCTGACAGACGCGAGTAGAGGAGAGCCGATCGGCAGCTCTCCTGACAAGGGGGGTTCGCGCTGATTGTTTATCAGCGCAGCCCCCCCTCGGATCGCCACACTGGACCACCAGGGAAGCCCACACTGGACCACCAGGGAAGTGCAAAAAATAAAAAAAAGGCCAATAAAAAAATAAAAAGTAGAAAAAATATAATTAAAAAAAGGACAGTAAAAAAAAAGATGCCAATCAGTGCCCACAAATGGGCACTGATTGGCAACATGGATCCATCAGTGCCGCCCATAAGTGCCCATCATTGCCGCCTATGAGTGCCCGTCAGTGCTGCCTATGAGTGCCCGTCAGTGCCACCTATGAGTGCCCAACAGTGCCGCCTATGAGTGCCCATCAGTGCCGCATACCAGTGCCGCCTATCGGTGCCACCTCATCGGTGCCCATCAGTGCCACCTCATCGGTGCCCATCAGTGCCGCCATATTAGTGCTCGTAATTGAAAGAGAAAACTTACTTATTTACAAAAAATTAACAGAAAAAAAATAAAAACTTGCGCAAAAAAAAAAAAAAAAGAGGTCATCAAATACCACCAATAGCTGAAAATTGGCTTGGGCGGGAAGGTGCGTAAGTGCCTGGTATGGAAGTGGTTAAGAAGCTAAACTCTCTATTGGTATAGAATTTATATAGACTTAAAGTGGAGTTTCCCTCAAAAAATCTTATTTTTTTCATTATTGTGCTCATTAGACCTAAAAAAATATATCACTCGAAAATGCATGTTGCTATGTGGTCCTACGAAATCTGCCTTCGGAATCACCTGGAATTCTGGAGTCGGCTCCTCCGCACGCTAATGCTCCTGGGAAATTTGTCTCATTATTTCCCAGGATGCAGTGAGCTACCCCTAGCGCTGGAATCGCGGGACTTTGAAACAGGAAGTGCCACGATTCCGGCTTCTTACACTGTTACACTACGTTGTTGTTGTTGTTGGTTGCCATCACAACGGCGGGCACGTCAGACGACGCTCCCTGTTGTGATGGCAACCCGAGTGCTTGACGGCGCTGCGCTGCTATCGCAATGCGCATGTGCGAGAATGGGGCGGGACGGGCGGTCCATTATTACTCCCCATCATAGACTTCCAGGAAGTAAGTGCTTGTGGGCTTCACAATGCCCACAAGCAAAATGACAACGGTGTGGACCTAGTTTTATAAAGTATCTTTTACTAATAACTATGCGGAGCGGCGGTGGATTTTAAAACAGTAAGTGATTTATATCATCAAATCGCATGATGAAAGGACATACATTTAAAAAAAATGCAAATTGTGGTTGGAACCCCGCTTTAATATGGTGTTTCATCATCCAATTAGAAGAAAAGAGACTGGGAGATCGGTCCCCACCCAGTCACCCATAAAGAAGACATTTCAAAGGACTATCTCTGTACCAGCTTATACTTAAGATTTGATGAAAGATATTCAATCCTTTGATGCAAAAACCTATAAAAACAGGATATTCAAATACTTATTGAAAAACATTATAAAAAATGCATGGTAACTATCCATATACTGCATATCATCAACACTCATGTCCCCTGTTAAGGAGGATTAGGATATGATGGGTTCCCAAGGATATCATTGTTCTCAACATGTTTTGCTGAGTTTTACCGCTTCATCAGGACAATATCTGTAATCAATGATTATGACAGTAAACACCGAATATCACAATATATGAAGAGAGGAAAAGTGGGGAGAAAGAGAGCGGTGTCACTTACCCAGGACTCAAGTCTATCCAGAGTCAAAATCTCCACCAGGGTTCCCCCACGGTGGCTAAGGGGGGTCGTGCAAAAATGGACAGGCGTCTATATTGAATAATGACAATGTATGAGTGGAGAACATTTAACCATAGAACAATTGGAAAGGAAAAGGAGAGGTGGTGGGGGTTTTGTGAAGGGGAGGGGGGGAAACAGGGGAAAGGGAAAAAGGCGGGAGATGAGACAGAATGAGCGCAGAGAAAAACTAAAAGAGGGGGGGGGGAGAAAGAAGGGGGAGGAGAAAGGAGAGAACAGGGGAAGGGTGAGGGGGGTTGTAACGGAACGTCCCACACTCCGCTTGAGTGCTTCCGTCATATACCGCTTCCTATTACTCTGGATATAGAAATCAGATATTCCAGCTGCTCACAAACACACAATGAGAGGAGACTTGTTTGTCTGCTAAACATGGAGGGCCAGATTCAGATAGTATTTACGTTGGCGTATCAAGAGATACGCCGTGTAAATACTAAGAATAGCCGGCGTATCTTTTTTTGCTATTCAGAAAAGAAGATACGCCGGAATTCTGCTAATATACGAGCGGCGTAATTCTGTTACGCGGTCAAATATTAGTTGCAGTTTTACGCTGGCCGCTAGGTGGCGCTTTCGTCGTTTTACGGATCGAATATGTAAATTAGGTAGTTACGGAGATTCCCGAACGTACTTGCGGCGGCGCGTCGTAGTTTACGTTGTTTGCGTAAGCGTTATTGCGGCGTAAGGTTACCCCTGCTATAGGAGGCGCAGCCAATGTTAAGTATGGACGTCGGGACAGCGTCGAATTGTACGTCGGTTACGTCGTTTGCGTAAATCGTTCGGGAATGGGGCTCGAGGTAAGTTATGTTCACGTCGTTTACATTGACAAATAGCAACGAGATTTGACGCATGCGCACTGGGATTCGTCCACGGACGGCGCATGCGCCATTCAGAAAGAAAGTCATGAGCGTGGGGTCATGATTCATTTACATGAATCACGCCCCCATCCTCAACATTTGAATTGTGCGGCCTTACGCCGGGCACTTTACGCTACGCCGCCGCATGTTATGGAGCAAGTGCTTTCTAAATAAGGCACTTGCCCATAATATTTGCGGAGGCGTAGCGTAAAGACCATACGCTACGCCGCCGGACAGATACACCACATGTATCTGAATCTGGCCCGGAGTCTTTAATAGAACCAAGAATACAACCTTATATACAGTTAAAGGAGGTAACCAGAACATAAATTAACATGAGCTAATTAACTAATCATTTACCCAGAAGAGGTGACTCCGCTCACCTGCTATACAATACACATTATCATAAGTGTAAGCACAGGACATCTTCACACAATAGCCGGGTCAATTGGCACCGAGAACAGACAGATGGCTGGAGTTGGTGACATTAGCATCTAACAGTATGTGTCCCATCATTATGAATGAGTCACTCTTACAATTAACCCGTTGAGTTCAGAATCAACAAACAGTAAATAGTTCTTTACAGATATCCTGAAATATATTGTGGATAATAATTACATAATAATCCCATCTCAGGTAGTCCAAGATATCATTTCTCAGTCATCCCCTGCCTCTAGTGGACATAGGATGATTTTAGACATAAGAGGGTCCGGGGATGTCCCTGGTGCGTCTGTCACAGGGGTAAAGAGAGGGAAGAGGGAGGTGGGAGAAAGGGGGGGAAGAAGGGAAAGGAAAAGGATGTGGACTGATAATAGGGGGAGGGGGGAAATCAATTGGATATCAAGAGTAGCTAACCTTGTAGTAGTTTATTGGAGATGAAAGTAAATAAGTAGAGCCAAATGCGTTTCAGGGAAATTGCCTCCCCCTTCTTCAGGGCTGTATTTCTTAGAGAATGGTTACATTTTGAGAGGGTTACATTCAATCAGCAGAACTTCAGTAGCCAGCGTTGTGGAGCAGTGTCGGCAAACTGCTACGGCAGAGCTGCAGATCAAGTGTAACCCTCTAAAAATGTAGCCATTCTCCAAAATATACAGCCCTGAAGAAGGGAGAGGCAATTCCCCCGAAACGCGTTGGCTCTTGTTTACTATTATCTCCAATAAACAACTATAAAATTCATCAAGTGAGACCTTCTTATTTTTGGATATCGGGCCAAGTGTTCATATCCTCTCCAATCGCCCAAGTGTTCACTGCGGTAAGGCCTCTATTGTCGTTATCAGTCCCCAACAGAGTCCAACACTTACCACCTACAATTGGGATACATTATTTATGAATGAACACAGCACGTGATTGGTAGGGATCTTTTACTGTTTTCAATCAGAAAAGAAGGAGGCTGGTAAATAACCATATTTATGGGGATACAGGAAGCTGGTTATGGTTCTCTTCATTGGGATCCGGAACATTTAAGGCTTCCTCGGCAGTTGGAGGTAAAATGACTGGCATACCTATGTAATGTCCAGTTATGTGCATTTGCAGTCCCATTTGTGAACTTGCAGCAGCAGTACCTACACCATGACATTTTTTCCCTTCAGCTAATGGCAAATTCTAATCCAAGAAAAAAAGAGAAGTGCCAGGCTAGCCACCTAAGGACGGAGCCTCTTTTTCAGATTTGGTGTTTACAAGTTAAAAAAAAAAAAAGTTTTTGCTAGAAATTTACTTAGAACCCCCAAACACTTTATATATTTTTTTCTAACACCGCAGAGAATAAAATGGCGATCATTGCAATACTTTCTGTCACAACATATTTGCGCAGCGGTCTTACAAGTGCACTTTTTTGGGAAAAAAATTACTGTACTTTTTTTAAATAAAAAAATAAGACAACAGTAAAGTTAGCGCAATTCTTTTTTATATATATATTGTGAAAGACGATGTTGCGCCGAGTAAATTGATACCCAACATGTCACACTTTAAAATTGCGCCCGCTCGTGGAATAGCGACAAACTTTTATCCTTCAAAATCTCCATAGGCGACGTTTAAAAAATTCTACAGGTTGAGTTACAGAGGAGGTCTAGGGCTAGAATTATTGTTTTCGCTCTAACGATCGCGGCGATACCTCACATGTGTGGTTTGGACACCGCTTTCATATGCGGGCGCTACTCACCGTATGCGTTCGCTTCTGTACGCGAGCTCGTCAGGACGGGGCACTTTAAAAAAAAAGTTTTTTTTATTTATTTTTACACTGTTTAACCACTTGCATACTGGGCACTTACACCCCCCTCCTGCCCAGGTAAAATTTCAGCTTCCGGCACTGCGTCGCTTTAACTCACAATTGCGCGGTCGTGCGACGTGGCTCCCAAACAAAATTTACGTCCTTTTTTCCCCACAAGTAGAGCTTTCTTTCTTTCTCGTACATCACGGGACACAGAGCGGCATATTCATTACTATGTGGGTTATATGGAGTACCTTCAGGTGTGGACACTGGCAATCTTCAAACAGGAAGTCCCCTCCCTATATAACCCCCTCCCCTAGAGGGAGTCCCTCAGTTTTTTCGCCAGTGTCTTAGGTGTTGGTCACGGAATAGCTTTGCTCCACATCCTTGGGATTAAGGGCGGGCTAACCGGATCTGTCCAAGGAGCCTCAGTGCCAAAGTGGACAGTACCCGGGCCCCAAACCGTGGGGTTTTGCCTATAATGTTCCTCTTTGGAGGGCTGGACCCTGGGCCCAGGACTTGGAGTTTGCAAAACCATAAAGTTCCTGTTTGCCAGGGTGCTATATAGGTCCAGGACAGTGGGTACCTTCATAGGACCCCAGGGCCTGAAGGTCTACTACGCTACCCACGGAGATGGGAGAAGATTGGATCAGTTTGCTGGTCAAACATCCTGCAGCATGGAGCAGGTAAGGGGGAGCCTGCGGGACTTGGTTCGACAGCAGGCTCCCCGGGGTAACCTAAAAGGGGGGATAGCCTAAGTATGCTCTGCATGGGCAACCGTGATCACTATGTCTAAGAGAGACAGGATGACACCCTTTCTCCCCCCATCACTAGGCCCCCCTGTCTAAATATGTGTTGCTAGCTAACCTGCTGTTTCTTCCTAGGGCTAGTAAGGATCCCTAGGGGCCTTGAGAGAGTCCTACCTGGCCGGGGGTTTGAATCTGCCGCCTGTTTCTGCGTGCCTGGATCTCCAGCAGCGCGGCTCCTCCATGTTCCTCCTGTCTTCCGGCATACGCGCGCGCGCGCGCGTGCGCGCGCACGTCTTATTGACATTTTTCGCGCCGTCCAGACAGGAGGGCGGGGGGGGGCGGGCCTGCGGCGTCATACAGGGGCGCGCCTTTGTGCTGTTATAGACAGCAGGCTTTGTCAGTACTCAGTCTGAGGCTGATCTTTCAAGGAGAGGACGCAGAGCGGCAGAACAGTGACTCCCGGTGGCGGAAGAGGGGTAGTACATGTGGACTTTGTTCCAATGCCTTTATTGTTAAGCCAAGAATCCCCCTTATTTTGCAGCAGGTTGGAGGCTGGCAAACTTAAATTAGGGTCACTGTATGTTGTCAAAGAAAATATATAATATATAATATATAATTATTTAAAAAAAAAAAAAAAAAAAAAAAAAAACCAACATACGGGCCCATCAGTTTTTGGGACACTAGTGATCTATTCTCCCCTAAACTCTGAAATTTGTACTCCTGGCCACTACAGTCTGTTGTGTGGGCGGAGTCCCTCGATTTTGTATTATGGCTTCCAAGGGTTCGGGGTCAAAGGGGACAAAAAAGACCAAAAAACAAAAGGGGTCCCTTTCTGATTCTGATATGCCGGTACTTTCCCCGCAGCTTATTAATTTAAGAAGCGCCTTGGATGAGCCATTAGGGGGATCTGGTGCGGAGGCTGGCCCAGATCAGCCCAGCCCTGTGTTTATCACAGAGGAGATGCTAGCCGTATCCCTAGGGGGGCTAGAAGAGAGAATAGCGGCATTGATCGCCAGAGCTATTCCTGGTAAGAAACGGGTTAGATCCCCATCACCAGGGGGTGTATCCTCAGATGCTGAGATTCTCTCTCCGGAGGAATTAGAATCACAGGAGGATCAACTGGACCTGAACCAAGAGGGTTCAGGGATGGAGGGGTCTACCTCTGAGGAACCATTTTCAGACTCCCAGACAGAGAGACTGTGGGTACAGTCTTTGGCGGACATGGTCCGCTCGGCATTTAGTTTGCCATTGCCAGAACTTCAGGTTCCTCCGGTATCCTCTCTGGGCTCTTTGAAAGCCCCGTTAAGCAACGCAGTTTTTCCGGTCCATCCTCTCTTGGAGGAATTGATCTTTCGGGATTGGGTACGGCCGGACAGGGTTTTTCTGCCACCGAAAAGATTTGCGGTCATTTATCCCATGGAGGAAAAATTCTCCAAGAAGTGGAGGCTCCCAGTAGTGGATGCAGCCATCTCATGTGTGAATAAATCACTAACTTGCCCGGTGGAAAACATACATATGTTTAAAGATCCGGTTGATAAAAGATTAGAGACACTTTTAAAAGCATCCTTTGCTACGGCAGGAGCAGTGGTGCAGCCAGCGGTAGCTGCAATTGGAGTTTGTCAGGCATTAAAAGACCAGACAAAAGAGATGTTAAAGGACATGCCTACCCAACAAGCAGAAGAGTTTGCTGACATTCCCAGAGCTCTGTGTTTCGCGGTAGATGCTATAAAAGATTCCATCCAGCAGGCTTCTCGTTTATCACTATGTTTGGTACACATGAGAAGGCTCTTATGGTTGAAGAACTGGGCGGCAGAACCCCCATGCAAAAAGCTTCTGGCAGGATTTCCCTTCCATGGAGGACGACTCTTCGGAGAAGATCTGGATAAATATATTCAGACTATTTCAAATGGCAAGAGTACCCTTTTACCGGTCAAAAAGACATTCCGGGCTCCTACATTTAAAAGGCAGCTTTTTCCTGTCTCGGGGCCCTCTAATTCCAGGCAGTATCGACGGCCGCCTGCACGATCCAACGTTAACAGTAGATCGCAGGGACAGACCCCTGGGGGTAAGAAGCCGTGGTATCGCAAGCCGTCAAAGACAGCCCCTAAGTCTGCCTTATGAAGGGGCGCCCCCACTCTCACGGGTGGGGGGAAGGCTTCGTCTCTTCTCAGAAGTTTGGGAAGCCAAGATCCCCGACAATTGGGCCCGGGCATCTGTAACCACAGGTTACAGATTGGAGTTTCTAAGATATCCTCCGCCTCATTTTCAAGAATCAAGGCTACCAAGGGATCCAGCAAGGAAGGCCTCAATGCTGGCAGCTTTGGATCACCTGCTTTGCCAGGACGTAATTATAGAAGTGCCAGCCCAAGAGCAAGGCCTAGGTTTCTATTCCAATCTCTTTGTCATACCAAAGCCCAACGGCGATGTCAGGCCAATCTTGGACCTAAAGAGGTTAAACGCTTATCTAAGGGTGCGGTCCTTCCGGATGGAATCCATCCGGTCAGCAGCCGCTGCGCTTCAGAAAGACGATTTTCTGGCCTCCATAGACATAAAAGATGCTTACCTTCATGTACCAATCTTTCAGTCGCATCAAAGGTTTTTACGCTTCGCGGTGGGGCAGCGACACTTCCAATTCAGGGCGCTCCCTTTCGGGCTGGCCACGGCCCCCCGGGTATTCACGAAGATCCTAGCCCCAGTTCTGGCCAATTTAAGGATCCAAGGAGTCACAGTCCTAGCATACTTGGACGACCTTTTAATCATAGATCACTCACGGACGGGTCTGCAAAAGGCAGTAAACCTCACGGTTCGGTACCTCGAAGAATTCGGCTGGGTCCTAAACCAGGGAAAGTCAGCATTCCAGCCTACAAAGCAGTTGGAATACCTCGGCATGAGGTTAGACACAGAACATCAAAAGGTGTTCCTGCCCCTTGTAAAGATCGAGGCTATCAAGGGGTTGGTTCAGTTGGTTCTAAACAAGAAAAGACCAACTATTCGCCTGTGTATGCGATTACTAGGCAAGCTAGTGGCCACATTCGAGGCAGTACCATACGCTCAGATCCACACTCGCGTCCTACAGGCAGCCATTCTAGCAGCCTGGGGCAAGAGGGCACATGCCTTAGAGTCCCCTTTGACGCTATCATCAAGGGTCCGACAGAGCCTGGCCTGGTGGTTGAACCCTCAGAATCTTCTAAAGGGAAGATCCTTCAGCCCTGTTGTCTGGAAGGTAGTTACCACAGACGCCAGCCTGGCAGGCTGGGGGGCGGTCTTCGAAGGGTTCTCCCGCCAGGGAACTTGGGTGAAAGCAGAGAGGCAGCTCCCCATCAATATCTTGGAAATCAGAGCTGCTCGCCTAGCCCTGTTGGCGTGGACCTCCAGATTAAAGGGGTTCCCGGTGAGAATTCAGTCAGACAATGCCACGGCGGTGGCATACATAAACCACCAAGGGGGAACCAGGAGCCAGGCCGCTCAAAGGGAAGTGAACTTGATTTTTCAATGGGCAGAGGTTCATGTACCCTGCATTTCAGCGATATTCATTCCCGGAGTGGACAACCTGCAGGCAGACTTCTTAAGTCGCCAGAGTCTGTTGCCAGGGGAGTGGTCTCTGCATCCCCAGGTCTTTCAGACAATCTGCCAGAGGTGGGGAACGCCAGACGTAGATATAATGGCATCCAGGTTCAACAAGAAACTAGACAGGTTCGTGTCGCGAGCGAGGGATCCTATGGCCTGCGGAACCGATGCGTTGGTTTGCCCTTGGCATCAATTCAAACTTCTATATGCATTCCCTCCACTACAGTTACTCCCCCGCCTGTTGCGCAAGATCAGAGTGGAGCACAAGCCAGTCATTCTAATAGCTCCAGCTTGGCCCCGGAGGGCTTGGTACTCACTAGTCCTGAATATGGCAGTGGGAGACCCTTGGACTCTTCCTCTACAACCAGACCTACTCTCACAAGGCCCGATCCTCCACCCTACATTACAGCGTCTAAATTTGACGGCCTGGAGGCTGAATCCCTGATTCTCAGGGGTAGGGGTCTGTCTAAGCAGGTAATCCCTACCCTGATTAAGGCTAGAAAGCCGGTCTCCAGGGTAATTTATTACAGGGTGTGGAGGAACTATATAGGCTGGTGTGAATCCAAAAGATGGAATTGCCGCAAATATACTATTGATAGGGTGTTAAGTTTTCTCCAGCTAGGAGTGGATAAAGGCCTGGCACTAAGCACAATCAAAGGACAGATCTCAGCTCTGTCAGTGTGGTTTCAGAGGCCGCTGGCCACCCACTCGCTGGTAAAGACCTTCTTACAGGGGGTCTTGCGTATTAATCCTCCTGTCAAGTCACCAGTTTGTCCTTGGGACCTAAATCTTGTCCTGTCCACTCTACAGAAACAGCCTTTTGAGCCTTTGGCTGAGATTCCTTTAGTCTTACTGACAAGAAAGTTGGTTTTCTTGGTCGCCATAGTTTCGGCCAGGAGAGTGTCAGAATTAGCAGCCTTATCGTGTAAGGAACCATATCTTGTTCTGCATAAGGACAGGGCAGTTCTCCGGCCCCATCCTTCCTTTCTACCAAAGGTTATATCCAAATTTCACTTAAACCAGGATTTGGTACTTCCATCCTTCTTTCCAAAACCTACATCTAGAAAGGAGGGGTTGCTGCATACCTTGGATATTGTCCGGGCCATGAAGGCCTATCTTAAAGCTACGGAAAAGATCCGGAAAACAGAGGTGTTATTCGTTCTACCAGATGGCCCCAAGAAGGGGCAGGCAGCTGCAAAATCCACCATCTCGAGATGGATTAGACAATTAATCATTCAAGCCTACGGATTGAAGAGGTTGCCCCCTCCGTTGTCGGTAAAGGCCCATTCTACCAGGGCCATGGGCGCCTCTTGGGCAGCACACCATCAGATCTCTATGGCTCAGATATGCAAGGCGGCAACGTGGTCATCAGTCCACACGTTTACAAGGTTTTATCAACTAGACGTGAGAAGAAATGCGGATACTGCCTTTGGTCAGGCAGTACTACAGGCTGCAGTTTGAAATCCTCGGGATCAGAAACACCCTTGGTTATATATAAAAAAAAAAAAAAAAAAAAGAAAAAGGTTCTTCTTTCTTGACTAATTTGGAAATATTATTATGATTTGAGTTTAACTCTAAAATTGAATCCTTCTTTGGAAGAGGTCTCCCTCCCCTCATTAAAGCATTGCTTTCGGACATCCCACATAGTAATGAATATGCCGCTCTGTGTCCCGTGATGTACGAGAAAGAAAAAGGGATTTTTAAATACAGCTTACCTGTAAAATCCTTTTCTTGGAGTACATCACGGGACACAGAGCTCCCACCCCTCTTTTGGGTGACCATTTTGGGAGGCATACTGCTTGCTACAAAACTGAGGGACTCCCTCTAGGGGAGGGGGTTATATAGGGAGGGGACTTCCTGTTTGAAGATTGCCAGTGTCCACACCTGAAGGTACTCCATATAACCCACATAGTAATGAATATGCCGCTCTGTGTCCCGTGATGTACTCCAAGAAAAGGATTTTACAGGTAAGCTGTATTTAAAAATCCCTTTTTTGGTGGTATTTGATCACCTGTGCGATTTTTATTTTTTGCGCTATAAACAAAAAAGAGCGACAATTTTGAAGAAAAATACAATATTTTTTACTTGTTGCTATAATAAATATCCCAATTAAAAAAAAAAACACATTTTTTTTTCTCAGCTTAGGGCAATACGTATTCTTCTACATATTTTTGGTAAAAAAAAAAAAAATCGCAATAAGCGACTGGTTTGCGCAAAAGTTATAGTGCTTACAAAATAGGGGAGAGAATTATTATTTTTTATTATTTTTTTTTTTACTAGAAATGGCGGCGATCTGCGATTTTTATTGGTACTGCGACGTTATGGCGGACACATCGGACACTTTTGACACATTTTTGGCGCCATTCACATTTATACTGCAATCAGTGCTATAAATATGCACTAATTACAGTATAAATGTGACTGGCATTGAAGGGGTTAACACTAGGGGGTGAGGAAGGGGTTAAAAATGTATGCTAGGTGTGTTCTAACTGTGGGGGAGGTGACTGGGGGGGTGACCGATCTGTGTCCCTATGTAGGAAGGAACACAGATCGGGCTCCTCCCCTCCAGAGACAGGACGCTGTCTCTGTGTAACACGGCAATGAGAGATGATCTATGAGAGATCATCTCTCATTCGCCCACAGATCGCATCGCAAACGGCCGCTCTGATTGGCCGTTTGCCGCGATCTGTGATTGGCCGTGTCCAAGGGACACGGCCAACACAGGGCTTCCCCGCAGCGCGCACTACAGCGCGCGCTGGGAACGCCAGAATGACATGCCGTCAAATGACGTCATGTTGGATATTCAGGCCCGCGCTGTTGCCGTCATCCGACGGTAGCGCGGGCCTGAAGTGGTTAAAAAAAAAAAAAAAAAACATTTGGGTCACTTGTATTCCTATTACAAAGAATGTAAACATCCCTTGTAATAGAAAAAAGCATGACAGGTCCTCCTAAATATGAGATCTGGGGGTCAACAATACATCACATGTCATATTTACATTAAAATGCAATACACAAAATGTTTTTTTTTTTTTTTTTTTTTAATGGCCCTTTAAGACCTATGGGCGGAAGGGATGTTTTGACGTCGCTTCCGCCCTTGCTATGGTACGGAGACGGGTGGGGACCATCTTCCCTTCACTTGTCTCCATACCCAGGAAGGAGAAGGACCCGATGGCTCCGGTAAGCGGCGGAGGGCACAGGAGAGCGGCGGGAGGAGGGGGGGGAGGCTCTCCTGTCCCCGATAACGGTGATCTTGTGGCGAATCCGCTGCAGAGACCACCATTATCGTAAATCAGACCGCTCCCTGAAGAGATGGATACCTGCTGCCATAAAAGAGTTATCCATCTTCAAACAGCCGACGTATATATACAGTAGGCGACCTGAAGGTGGTTAGGAGACGCTGATCAGTTGGTTAGGAGGGAACCATGTTTTGACTCTTCATATACAAAGCTCATTATAATTTCTCCCATAAAGGTGCATCCAGGGGAAAAAAAAGACACGGCCATCAAATCGCTTTCCATATTGCCTAATAACTGCTGAATGGTTTGCTTTCCCCGGATTACCCGCTGTCAGCACATTCCTGGTTGTCATTGTGGGTGCGTGCGCTTGAGTCATCCTGTCACCGGCAAACCTGATAATAAGAAACCATTCTCCTTCCCCGCACTCTTCATCTGCTCATTAGGGAGCTTTATGTGGGAGCGTTCCTGTGTTCTCATGTGCACTCAGACTACCAGAATCCTCCGCTCCTGTCAGGCGCCACGTGTATGTGCGCGATCGGCATGAGCGCTACAACTTCCTAATGAGATGTTTTGGCTTCATGAATTATTTCATCTCTAGAGGAGATACGTAATGTAATTATGCAGATATTATTATTCTTCAGACTAAACCCTTGAATGCCCAAAACTCTACTGCCGAGTTTTCATCTTTGGATGTGCGCCCTTTATGCTGCAATTGGGCTTTTTCTGAAATCTGGTGCTGGGAACCAATCAGAGAGGTGCTAGTTACAGGGAGTTCTGGACCTTACCTGTGTTCCTGGCAATGAATGAAACCCATGTGTGGTCATTCTGCAAACTGTACCTACGTCTCAATCTCTTGCAAGAAGGAGGTCCTGATTCTCTATATAGATCTTTATATCACTAGAGGGGTCACCAGCAGGAGGAAGAAGGTCCTGATTCTCTATATAGATCTTTATATCACTAGAGGGGTCACCAGCAGGAGGAAGGAGGTCCTGATTCTCTATATAGATCTTTATATCACTAGAGGTGTCACCAGCAGGAGGAAGGAGGTCCTGATTCTCTATATAGATCTTTATATCACTAGAGGGGTCACCAGCAGGAGGAAGGAGGTCCTGATTCTCTATATAGATCTTTATATCACTAGAGGGGTCACCAGCAGGAGGAAGGAGGTCCTGATTCTCTATATAGATCTTTATATCACTAGAGGTGTCACCAGCAGGAGGAAGGAGGTCCTGATTCCTCTATATAGATCTTTATATCACTAGAGGGGTCACCAGCAGGCGGAAGGAGGTCCTGATTCTCTATATAGATCTTTATATCACTAGAGGGGTCACCAGCAGGAGGAAGGAGGTCCTGATTCTCTATATAGATCTTTATATCACTAGAGAGGTCACCAGCAGGAGCAAGGAGGTCCTGATTCTCTATATAGATCTTTATATCACCAGATGGGTCACCAGAAGGAGGTCCTGATTCTCTATATAGATCTGTATATCACTAGAGGGGTCACCAGCAGGAAGAAGGAGGTCCTTATTCTCTATATAGATCTTTAGATCACTAGAGGGGTCACCAGCAGGAGGAAGGAGGTCCTGATTCTCTATATAGATCTTTATATCACTAGAGGTGTCACCAGCAGGAGGAAGGAGGTCCTGATTCCTCTATATAGATCTTTATATCACTAGAGGGGTCACCAGCAGGCGGAAGGAGGTCCTGATTCTCTATATAGATCTTTATATCACTAGAGGGGTCACCAGCAGGAGGAAGGAGGTCCTGATTCTCTATATAGATCTTTATATCACTAGAGGGGTCACCAGCAGGCGGAAGGAGGTCCTGATTCTCTATATAGATCTTTAGTGATCCCTATTAGAAGGAAGATATAGCAGGAGAGACTTCAGGAACTTAATATGTCCAGTCTTCAGGAAAGACGGTGTTGCCCATATATTATATATAAGATGTAATATCTCAAATACATGTACAGCATATATACCTTAAAACATTAATCTACAAACATGTATTATGGAACTGACCTTTTCCATAATGACACTTTAGTTCCATTCTGATTTCCCTCCCATCTTGTCAGTGTATATCCCTGCATGCTGATGCCTCATTGGTTGACATAGCTTGGCTCTTGATTGGGGGGCTTACTACATCCCCAATTCCTATACTTTGCATAAGTCAGCCCCCTTTAATGCAAATCCTTGTGACTATTCTGGGCAGGAGATTTAATTGAATTTTCCCGGGAAGTTAAGTATTGATTACGAGTTGGCCTCCCTTCATTGCATATCCAAGCATGGGATACTTTGAAGTGAGTATGTGTAAAACAATGAGGTCTGGGTCTCCATTGTTTGTATACACAAGCCTAGGCACCGTCTTGTCTGCTTAGCCTAACCTTCTTGGTATCTCTGTTACATATATACAAAGCTAGTTGAACTATATTCATAATTACAATATTTTACAGCTATTCATGGAGATTCCACATAAACTCATAAGGCAACAAAGGGAAATGGGGCACATGATTGGAACCATTTAATACATAAAGTAAATGAATAAAGTTCAAGAGGAGTGGATTTTTAATATGAAGCCAAGATCAAGGATATGGGGACAGGACCTTAAACACCAGGAGAAACATTCAAAACTTACCATAGAAAGTATTATTTTCCAGAAAGAGTAGTTGATGCTTGGAATAGTCTTGCAGGAGAGGTAGTGAGTCAGTCAACAGTAAGTGAATTGAACCATGCTTGGGGCAAACCTTGATCTATTCTAGACAGTACCCAAGATAAAACAAAAGCAAATGGACATACATACAGACTTAATTGATCACTTTGTGTTTTTTTGTTTTCATTCCTCCTATGTGTTTGCTTGGGTTGTCCCGATACCGATACCAGTATCGGTATCGGGACCGATACCAAGTATTTGCGAGAGTACTTGTACTCCCGCAAATACCCCCGATACCTAAATAGAATACTCCCCGCCGCCGCCGCATACCGCCGCATTAATCCCCCTGCGTTACATCGCGCATTACAAGCTTTCGTTTGAATACTTTTAATGTCCGCCGCGCCATGTATAGACACTCCCCTTCTCGGGATTGGACGGATTTGTCCAATCCTGAGCAAGGGGGAGTTTCTATGCACGGATCCGTGTATAGACATTCCCCCTTGCTCGGGATTGGATGGATCCGTCCAATCCCGAGAAGGGGAGTGTCTATACATGGCGCGGCGGGCATTACAAGTATTCAAACGAAAGCTTGTAATGCGCGCTGTAATGCAGGGGGATTAACGCGGCGGTATCATATCTACAGGTATGGGGGACATGGCTGCAATATGGGGGACAGGACATGGCTGCATATGTGGGGGACAGACATGGCTGCAATATGTGGGGGACAGACATGGCTGCAATATGTGGGGGACAGACATGGCTGCAATATGTGGGGGACATACATGGCTGCAATATGTAGGGGACAGACATGGCTGCAATATGTAGGGGACAGACATGGCTGCAATATGTGGGGGACAGACATGGCTGCAATATGTGGGGGACAGACATGGCTGCAATATGTGGGGGACAGACATGGCTGCAATATGTGGGGGACAGACATGGCTGCAATATGTGGGGGACATGGCTGCAATATATGTGGGGGAACATGGCTGCATTTGGGGACACATTTAAAAAAAAGTATCGGTATTCGGTATCGGCGACTACTTGAAAAAAGGTATCGGTACTTGTACTCGGTCCTAAAAAAGTGGTATCGGGACAACCCTAGTAATTTTTATCCCTAAAGTTGCCAGACATGGCGGATTTCTGCAATTTTCTTTCAAGGAAGACCCGACACCACCTTTGTTCCTAACGTTCTGCAGGGGGTCTTTACCTGATAAACCAATTCTAACATTTCATTCCTCCCTGTCTTCTTCTTAGAGAAAAGAACAGACAAGTCTGCTGTCTCAGGTGCCATCCGCTTGCAGATCAGTGTGGAGATAAAGGGAGAAGAGAAGGTGGCCCCGTACCATGTCCAGTACACGTGTCTCCACGAGGTAAGCGGCCTTTGTTATGTCTTGGATTGGTCACAGTGGCCGGGATCTAGGATGGTTGAACACTCGTAGGGGGGGGGGTTCAGATTGCTGATTTTATTGAAGGGTGTTAAGACCTGCAGTGGGTATGGTACTGCTGCCTTCTTTCCACTTCCTAATCGCCGAGCATAAAGGATTATTGCTACCATAGAAGGTAGACGGGATAGTGGGGATGTATGCAGTTTCCAAGATGATTCTTCCGAAAAGGATAGAGCTTCCCCCCCCCCCCTTCCCCAAGCATTAACCAAGACTTCATGAAGGGGTGTCCAGGTCAAGAATGCTTTGAGTGCAGGTTGCCTATATTTATACAGCAAAAGGAATACTTGATGTAATCAGATATACAATCACCTCCTCCCCCCCCCCCCATCATCATACAATGGTGTACTAACAACCCCCTTTCAGTAGACCTATTTTAGGAGACAGACGTCTGTCTCCGATAGAATCCACATGAGTTAATTACTGGTCATTTGTCCAGATGAGGTGATTCAGAGGAAAGAACTTCTCACCTGCTAAACAATAGAACTTCACACAATGAACACTTCTTGAGAGACAGACTAAAGATCATTTACATGACACATGGAGATATTGAGAGCAGTTTAAGGAATAAACCAATTATCTCCCGGCAGAGAGCACCCTAATTTTCCCAAACGTTAGAACACCCCTCTTACACACAAGGTATACCTGCCACTACATAGCCCCTGATAGCCCCAATCTGGGGGACCAACATATCCAAATTTCACCCAGATCGGTCCATGGGTTCTTAAAAGACAAACAGAGTCTATGAGAAAATCCAGAATAAAGTCTATTTTCTTCACAAAGGGGAACTAAACCCATCCATTTGATCATTTCTCAAAACTGTTCATTTCATGGCACCCCTTTAATGCTAACTGTCAGTTGCTTGTGTTCTCAGCCGAACTGTCAATCCAGTGGCATAACTGATCACATATGCAGCACCATGACGACAGTAGAGCAAACAATGGCTTTAGCGGCAGCTTACCTTGGCTTCAAAGGATAAAAAGGTTTCATTCCACTTTAAAGGGTCACTAAAGGAAAAAAATAAATTTTGCTAAATAGCTTCCTTTACCCTAATGCAGTCCTGGTTTCATGTCCTCGTTGTTTGTTTTTGCTGTAATCCTTCTCTGTTCTGCACACTTCCTGGTTGTCTGTTTCCTTATGAAAAAGGTACTGGGAGCTTCTCTCTGTGGTCTCTAATCAAGGAGGTGTGATTACTGTGTGTCTAAAACCCCTCAGAACCAATCAGTTTCATTTTAAAAACAAGCACTGCCCTGTATTGGCTCTGTGTCTCTGTACTTCACCGAAGCATGAAACTAGATAAACTAAACTGAAACTGCAGGCACATTATATGATTGATTTTTTATCTATTTTTAATCATTTTTAAAAGGAATCGTTTAACTATTAGCCGGATTCACATATATTGGCGCATATATATGCCAGCATAGCGTATCTTCTTTACGCTACGCCAGCACAACGCAGACAGTCAAGCATGGAATTCACAAAGAAAATGCTCCCAACGTTGCGCCGGCGTAGCGTATAATCGTCGGCGTAAGAGGAAGTGGGCGTGATACATTTAAATGAAGCGTGACCCCATGCAAATGCTGGGCTATGCTTCAAGCTGAGTTCCACCCAAAAACTGAACTTCCGCTTAATCCACTCCACACCCCCTTACATGCCACATTTGGCATGTAATTTTTTTGGGGGGGAGTGGGGGCTTCAGGAGGAGTGGGACTTCCTGTCCCACTTCCTGCTTCCGCCGAGGGGCTGATAAGGCGATTAAGCTTAATCGCCTTATTGCAGCCCCTCCCCTAGGCGATCGCATGGGACACATGACAGGTCCCATGCGATCGCCTGTCCAATCAGCGGCGAGCCGCGCCCGCATGCGCAGTGCGACTCGCGCATGCGCAGTGGATGCCCGGCCATGAAGCCGAAGGCTGTCACGGCTGGGTGCCCACAGTCGGAATGAAGACGCCGGCCGGAGAGGGGGGGAGAGGAGCGGAGCCCCGGTCGGCGCGTTACTGGAACGCAGGAGCAGGTAAGTGAGTGTTTATTAAAAGCCAGCAGCTACACTTTTTGTAGCTGCTGACTTTTAATAAACACATTTTTTGGCTGGAACTCCCCTTTCAGACAAGTACATAAAATGAACTGCGCATGCGTCGTACCTTGGACGCATCCCAGTGCGCATGCTCACAATGACGTCGAAACAACTGCCTAAGATACGTCGAATCACTGCCTACGATGTGAACGTAACCCACGCACAGCCCTATTCACGTACAACGTAAACTATGTAAAATAGTCCAAGGTCCCAGACTATGGAACGCCTTACCAGCCAGCATTCGGCTGGAGGAGAACTACTTAGTCTTCAGGAGAAAGATCAAGACTCATCTCTTTTGATCTCAAAGGAGACAGGAACAACAAGCGCCCAGAGGCGATTTACTTTGCATGTGCTGCGCTATATAAGTTTTCATTCATTCATTCAGACGGCGTTCGTTTCCTGATCCATACCTTTTTATGAGTTGCGCCTCCAATATGGGGAATAACTTTACGCCGGACGTAACCCTTAAGAAATCGCTTAAAACATGCGCAAGTACGTTCGTGAATCGGCGTATCTCACATATTTGCATATTTGCATCGAAAATCAATGGGAGTGCCAAATGCGTTCAGCGTAAATATGCGCCCACTATACGCCGGCGTAGGCAAGTTACGTCAGTCGGATGAAGTAAGTTTTTTTGCGTATCTTAGTTCTATGGGCACAGCGCACAGATACGACGTTGCATATTTACACTTACGCGGCGTATCTCGAAATACTTTGGCGTAAGTGTTTTGTGAATCCAGCTATATGTCTCTATACCCTGTAAACAGTAATTTCAGCAAAAAAAAAAAATTTTTCTTTACAACTCCTTTTAATTTATCCAATCCTTATGTTACTTTAAACAAATTATCACCAAAGATTTATATGAATGTTAAAGGAAAACGTCTTGCTTTAGAATGTCAATTACTTAGCCTTACTCTATAGAGCAGGCATGGGCCCCCTAGAGCAGAGAACCGGGGGGGGGGGTGCTGCAGCCTCAAATTGAGAAGTGGGGGGGCTGCCGCTAATTGAGGGGGGCATGAATTGAGAAGCGGGGGAGTGCTGCCGCCACAAATTGAGGTTGGGGGGCTTTGGGTGCTGACGAAAAAAAAGGGGGGTATTGCCCTGGGGACCGCTGAGCCCCTTATAAAAAAAAATTATAAAGAAAAATGGGGGTTTGCCATCCGGTGCCCTGGGGATCCCGAGCATACACGCGGCCGGGATTCCGGCTAAAGCTCTCCCTGCAGTTTCCGATGGGGAAACCTCTCGTGTATACACAGGGAAAGTTACCGAGCAGGTTTCCGGTTTTCCCGTCGGTATTCCCGGCGGACTTTATACTGCCAGGAATCCCGGCTGTGTGTACAAAGCTTTACTGGCAGAGATCTGTGACCAATGTGTACAGAAGACCATGTGAGTCAGAAGAGTGTAGTCATGGACACGCCCCATACTCTGATTATAGTAACAGAATATGCAGTGGGTGGAGCATGTTTACTGAGTCCTGCCCCTAGACCGGTGCCAAGCTATCTGCAACCAAGACAGCTGGCAAGAACCATTTAACAGATACACAGTATCTCACAAAAGTAAGTACACCCCTCACATTTTTGTAAATATTTTCTTCTATCTTTTCATGTGACAACACTGAAGAAATGACACTTTGCTACAATGTTGTGGTAGTGAGTGTACAGCTTGTATAACAGTGTACATTTGCTGTACCCTCAAAATAACTAACAAAAGTGAGTACACCTGTAGCATTACCCCTGGAGGAGCTGCTGGTTGTTTTGGGTGGCACATTTACCTCTTGGCTCCTCCGAATTCCTAGGGGGTGAATGATGCGTATTGCATGTAGTGGAAGTAAAGTAATGTCCGCAACAGGTGTTCTTTGTTGTGCTCTTTATTACCCAGCCAGGTAAAAACAATAAACTTATGGGGCCAGATTCAGGTAGATGGGCGCATCTTTGTGCCGGCATAACGCAGGGCATATACGTTCCGCCGACGCAAATACAGTATTCACAAAGGACTTGCTCCTAAGTTTGTGACGGTGTAACTTAATTTAGTCGGCGTAAGCCGGCGCAAGTGTAAGTGGGTGTGTCGTTATGCAAATTAATGGTCTAGTGAATTACGCCGGGCGTTTCTTGAACAGAGCATGCGCAGTACGTTCGTTCCCTTCTGAGCATGCTCACAACTATGCCGGCCCAACTTACAGAGATACACCGGCCCAACTTACAGAGATACACCGGCCCAACTTACAGAGATACACCGGCCCAACTTACAGAGATACACCGGCCCAACTTAGAGATACACCGGCCCAACTTAGAGATACACCGGCCCAACTTAGAGATACACCGGCCCAACTTAGAGATACACCGGCCCAACTCACAGAGATACACCGGCCCAACTTACGCCCAGCCTATAAATACGCCCAGACATGCGCCCGGCCGATGCAAAAGTAAATGCAGTTTTATTTCCCCCCCCCCCCCCCCCCCCCAGGGAAGGTACTTTTGCTGTGAGATTGCTGCTAGGACCACGGCTGCCCCTGGCATGTTGGCAGACAGATGTGTGTTTTGTCCTGCAAGTGGGGTTGCTCAGCTTGCTAAGATTGTCGGTAATGGCAGGGCCGCCATCAGGGGGGTACAGGCAGTACACCTGTAAGGGGCCTGGGGGTCCCCAGGGGCCTGGATGGGAACCCCCTCTTTTTGTATTTATTTTTTATAAAAATATATATTTTTAAGTATATTTTTATTTAAGTTTTTGTATTATAGGGCCAATTTTTTTTCTTTTTTATTTTTTTTTTTGAGGTCCGGAGGGCCCCAGATGGCAACCCCCCTTTTTTTATATATATAAAAAATATTTTTTATATATTTTTTATTTTATATATATATATAGTTTATTTTTCTTTTTATTTCTTTATATATATTTTCTCTCTTTTTTTCTTTTTATAAAAGGGCCCAGAGGTTTTGTGTAAGGTGTCCCATAATTTCTGATGGCTGCCCTGGGTAACGGTGCTGCTGGAGCTGTTCTCCAGCTGATCTGTGCCCGTCAGGTGCAAAGATAAACCAGCTATTTGTAGTAATAACTTTACGCCGGACTTAACACTTACGCTTGACGGACTTAGCCTGCGCCAGACCCTAATATGTTCACGAATCGCCATATCTCCCTCATTTGCATATTTGAATAGGAAATCAATGGGCGCGCAAGATGCATCCAGCGTAAATATGAGCCTAAGTTACACCGGTCGGAGGAAGCCTATTTTCAGGCGTATCTAGTTTTGTGGGTACGGCGCAAAGATAAGCCGGCTCAACTTTACACTTACTCGGCGTATCTCGACATATGCCGGCATAACTCTTTCTGAATCTGGCCCATGGTGAGGAAAGTAAAGTTGAAGAAAAGAGAGCAGCAGATTCAGGCATGATGATAGGGAAACATTCTTGTTCCGAAGCGTAACACTCCTGTGTGAGTGGGCTCAGCGTACTCGGACAGGCCTCTCTCACTGACCTGGCAACCGGAGTATCACTCGGACAATTGTAGGATAAAGTCTCTGCCACAGACTCTCCTTGGTGAACTTGAACTTCAGGAAAAGTCTCTGCCACAGGCCCTCTCTGATTTGGTCATTACGGAGACAATCCCCCTTAGATGAATTACGCCTGGATCTCCTTCAACTTGTCGTCCAGGTACCGACTGGCAGGTGATCAATCCCTCAGTGTGCGGCTACCTCGATCCCCGGTGGTTTGTCTAGGCCCTTTTGGACCGCCAGCCTCTCAATGGCGCTCCTCAGACGGACTCCCCACCGAACAGCAAATACAGCTTGGGATCCTCAAAGGTGGGAACCCAGTCGCTCGATGGGTCCCCGTTGCTGTTCAGATGCTCCGGACCAACATCCCGGAAACCTGGAACACCGGTTGGCACGGCCAGGTAGGCCATAATGCCGGGGCACCATAATGTGGTCACCCTAAAGGTGGGTGCCACACTCGAAGAAGACGACCCAGAACCAATGGCGTCTGCCTCATAAATACCCCTCCCCAGCATGCACAGCAAGAACAAACCCTCCTGATTGGCTGCTGGGAAAAAGCACCCAAGCCTTGACTCCACTGCTGCCACCTGCAGCACCGGGGTTGGAAGAACACCCCAGTACAACAGAATGAGCCCACAGCACAGCCAAGCTGAGACGGAGACCCTGTTTTGCACATAACAATTTGGATCAGAGTTTAACTACACTCTGATCTCCCTCTAAATTTAATTAGCACCGGTACTATAAAGTACACAGGCGCTACACACCCCTAAGTGAAAATGTCCAAATTGGGCCCAATCGGCCATTTTCCCTCCCAGTGACATGTGACTCGTTAGTGTTACATGACACCATTACTGTTACAGCAGTCAGGACTCTACCCTTCAGCCCATGTGAAAGATTTACAATACAGGAGCCAAACAGGGAGCCAGGGACAGAGCGTTGTTCCCAATAACAGGAAGTGTGTGAATGGGAATCTATATGGCAGGATCTCCTGGGATTTTAATGCAAACTGTTAATATAATAACATCTGAAATGCCTTTTAAAAAAGACAAAATCTGAGATTTTTACAGAGCGGGTTTACATCTTCTTTACTCATTGAGCAATGTGTGAGCAAATTCCTGCTCTTTCCTATATAAAGAAATCTTGAAGTCCGATTCCACATCCCCCGCTCTTCGCTGGCCGAGCAATCTTCTCCCCGAGCCGGTATTCGGAGAATCCGGAAGCGATTATCTCAAGGGCTCCCTGTCCTTTGAGTAACAGTTCATAAATGACGGAGGACACAGAGGATAATTGATGTATAAGTGACGGAGACGTGATCCTATACATTAGGGATTCATCATACATGCCGAGCAGCCTGCAGCGTCGTACGCACAGAGTGAAGGTCATCCGGTATGGAATGAGATTACAGTACACACCGCACAGCTCAAGGTTAAAGACAACTCCGCTCCTTTGTGTCTGAAATGCCATCGTATCATTGGCAGACTCTCATACTTCTGGGGTTTAAAGGAACATCTGGTGCCCTTAAACACCCAACTGGTAGTTTGGACGGGTTTCTAAATGCTTTAACTATAACTGGCTACGAATATTGTGAGATGGTTGATCCAGGGAATGTTCAATTACTCAATGGCCCTGGTGTCTGTGGTTGGTGCTTACTAGTGAAGGAAAAATATTATGTAGACTTTTTTTATTTTTACTATTTGCTGTCTCTGACCAGCGTGCCTCCAGTCTCTGGCCGTCTCCTGCAGCGTGCCTCTGGTCTCTGGCCATCTTTTGCAGCGTGCCTCTGGTCTCTGGCCGTCTCCTGCAGCGTGCGTCTGGTCTCTGGCCGTCTCCTGCAGCATGCCTCTGGTCTCTGGCCGTCTCCTGCAGCGTGCCTCTGGTCTCTGGCCGTCTCCTGCAGCATGCCTCTGGTCTCTGGCCGTCTCCTGCAGCGTGCCTCTGGTCTCTGGCCGTCTCCTGCAGTGTGCCTCTGGTCTCTGGCCGTCTCCTGCAGCGTGCCTCTGGTCTCTGGCGGTCTCCTGCAGTGTGCCTCTGGTCTCTGGCGGTCTCCTGCAGTGTGCCTCTGGTCTCTGATGGTCTCCTGCAGTGTGCCTCTGGTCTCTGGCCGCCTCCTGCAGCGTGCCTCTGGTCTCTGGCCGCCTCCTGCAGCGTGCCTCTGGTCTCTGGAAAAATAAAAAATCTCGATCACCTCCCGAGAGCAGTAAAGTGTTAATATTTGCCCTATTTCTCTGGTCAGAGTACATAATTTATTTATTTTTAATAATTTTTTATTTATTTTCTAATTCAATCTGCAAACACGGGCCACTGTTTTAATAAAAATATAA